>CM026399.1:16468876-16496681 GCA_014843695.1 Archivesica marissinica | reverse complement strand
GTATATGTATAGTGTGTATATTATGTATATGTATAGTGTGTATATTATGTATATGTATAGTGTGTACATTATGTATATGTATAGTGTGTACATTATGTATATGTATAGTGTGTACATTATGTATAGTGTGTATATTATGTATATGTATAGTGTGTATATTATGACGAATAAATATGTTTAAACCAAACGTGAAATAGCACAATGAAACCTTTAGTTTATACAAATTTATTTTAGCTCGATTGCGAAACAAGTTATTTCAACTTATATTAATCGCTCTCGAGACCTCATTCCTGATGGAATCCATCGCCACGAGGGAGAGAGAAGAGGCAACGTGGAATTTAAATGCCTTGCCTAAGGGCACAATCTAACTCCGGACCTTTAGCACCGGAAGCGAACGCGCATCCACTGAGCTATCACGACTTCCATGACACCTTTAAACAATGACATTAGCAAGTATATAATATATTAATCGTGTGCGGTTTACGTTTATTTATCGTCGCTACCGGTTGCCCATGAGCGGCGTCTCCTGGAGAGATTACTCAATTAGATTTTTGGATGATAGTGCATTCCTGAATCTCCTCTGGTTCTTTTACGTGCACAATGTAAAGCACCGACACGAGGTTTAAAAGCCCATCTGAAAGACTGGCAACTGTATTAGGGTCCGACGTGAGATCGACCCTGCGATCCCTGAATTACCAGTCCAACGTGTTGACCACTGGATTTACAGATCCGTAAAGCTGCAATAACTAATATTTATATGCATGTATTCTTACAATAAATATATCAGTTTAGTATAAAGTTATATTGTACACCTGCTTACTGCCAGGAAAGCCACTATTGAATTAATTGATTTTCCAAAATTTGCATTTTACACATCGTACTAGAATAATACACTGCTCGCTGCTAGCCATACAGCAGTACACTGCTCACTGCCAGCCATACAGCAGTACAATGCTCACTGCCAGCCATACAGCAGTACAATGCTCACTGCCAGCCATACAGCAGTACAATGCTCACTGCCAGCCATACAGCAGTACAATGCTCACGGCCGGCCATACATCAGTACACTGCTCACTGCCAGCCATACAGCAGTACACTGCTCACTGCCAGCCATACGACAGTACACTGCTCACTGCCAGCCATGGCAGTACACTGCTCACTGCCAGCCATACAGCAGTACACTGCTCACTGCCGGCCATACATCAGTACACTGCTCACTGCCAGCCATACAGCAGTACACTGCTCACTGCCAGCCATACAGCAGTACAATGCTCACTGCAGGCCATACATCAGTACACTGCTCACTGCCAGCCATACATCAGTACACTACTCACTGCCAGCCATACAGCAGTATAATGCTCACTGCCAGCCATGCAGCAGTACAATGCTCACTGCCAGCCATACTGCAGTACAATGCTCACTGCCAGCCATACATCAGTACACTGCTCACTGCCAGCCATACATCAGTACACTGCTCACTGCCAGCCATACATCAGTACACTGCTCACTGCCAGCCATACATCAGTACACTGCTCACTGCCAGTCGTACAGCAGTACACTGCTCACTACCAACCATACAGCAGTACACTGCTCACTGTCGGCCATATAGTACACTGCACACTGCCAGCAGTACATTGTCCACTACCACACATACAGCAGTACACTGCTCACTGTCGGCCAAACAGTACACTGCTCACTGCCAGCCATACAGCAGTACACTGCTCACTGCCAGCCATACAGCAATACACTGTTCACTGTCAGCTTTACAGCCGTACACTACTCACTGTCGGCCATACAGTCGTACACTGCTCACTGCCAGCCATACACTGCTCACTGCCAGCCATACAGCAGTACACTGCTCAGTGCCAGCCATACATCAGTACACTGCTCACTACCAACCATACAACAGTACACTGCTCACTACCAACCATACAAGAGTACACTGCTCACTACCAAGCATACAGCAGTACACTGCTCACTGTCGGCCATACAGCAGTACACTGCTCACTTTCGGCCATACGGTACACTGCTCACTGCCGTACACTGCTCACTGTCGGCCTTACAGCCGTACACTGCTCACTGTCGGCCTTACAGCCGAACACTGCTCACTACCAGCCATACAGCCGTACACTGCTCACTGTCGGCCTTACAGTCGTACACTGCTCACCGTCGGCCTTACAGCCGTACACTGCTCACTACCAGCCATACAGTAGTACACTGCTCACTGCCAGCCATACACTGCTCACTGCCAGCCATACAGCAATACACTGCTCACTGCCGGCCATACAGCAGTACACTGCTCACTGCCAGCCATACAGCCGTACACTGCTCACTGCCAGCCATACAGCCGTACACTGCTCACTGCCAGCCATACAGCCGTACACGGCTCACTGCCAGCCATACAGCAGTACACTGCTCATGCCAGCCATACAGCAGTACACTGCTCACTGCCAGCCATACAGCAGTACACTGCTCACTGCCAGCCATACAGCAGTACACTGCTCACTACCAGCCATACAGTAGTACACTGCTCACTGCCAGCCATACACTGCTCACTGCCAGTCATACAGCAGTACACTGCTCACTGCCAGCCATACAGCAGTACACTGCTCACTGCCAGCCATACAGCAGTACAATGCTCACTGCCAGCCATACAGCAGTATAATGCTCACTGCCAGCCATGCAGCAGTACAATGCTCACTGCCAGCCATACTGCAGTACACTGCTCACTGCCAGCCATACATCAGTACACTGCTCACTGCCAGCCATACATCAGTACACTGCTCACTGCCAGCCATACATCAGTACACTGCTCACTGCCAGCCATACATCAGTACACTGCTCACTGCCAGTCATACAGCAGTACACTGCTCACTACCAACCATACAGCAGTACACTGCTCACTGTCGGCCATATAGTACACTGCACACTGCCAGCAGTACATTGTCCACTACCACACATACAGCAGTACACTGCTCACTGTCGGCCAAACAGTACACTGCTCACTGCCAGCCATACAGCAGTACACTGCTCACTGCCAGCCATACAGCAATACACTGTTCACTGTCAGCTTTACAGCCGTACACTGCTCACTGCCAGCCATACACTGCTCACTGCCAGCCATACAGCAGTACACTGCTCAGTGCCAGCCATACATCAGTACACTGCTCACTACCAACCATACAACAGTACACTGCTCGCTACCAACCATACAAGAGTACACTGCTCACTACCAAGCATACAGCAGTACACTGCTCACTGTCGGCCATACAGCAGTACACTGCTCACTTTCGGCCATACAGTACACTGCTCACTGCCGTACACTGCTCACTGTCGGCCTTACAGCCGTACACTGCTCACTGTCGGCCTTACAGCCGAACACTGCTCACTACCAGCCATACAGCCGTACACTGCTCACTGTCGGCCTTACAGTCGTACACTGCTCACCGTCGGCCTTACAGCCGTACACTGCTCACTACCAGCCATACAGTAGTACACTGCTCACTGCCAGCCATACACTGCTCACTGCCAGCCATACAGCAATACACTGCTCACTGCCGGCCATACAGCAGTACACTGCTCACTGCCAGCCATACAGCCGTACACTGCTCACTGCCAGCCATACAGCCGTACACTGCTCACTGCCAGCCATACAGCCGTACACGGCTCACTGCCAGCCATACAGCAGTACACTGCTCATGCCAGCCATACAGCAGTACACTGCTCACTGCCAGCCATACAGCAGTACACTGCTCACTGCCGGCCATACATCAGTACACTGCTCACTGCCAGCCATACAGCAGTACACTGCTCACTGCCAGCCATACAGCAGTACAATGCTCACTGCAGGCCATACATCAGTACACTGCTCACTGCCAGCCATACATCAGTACACTACTCACTGCCAGCCATACAGCAGTATAATGCTCACTGCCAGCCATGCAGCAGTACAATGCTCACTGCCAGCCATACTGCAGTACAATGCTCACTGCCAGCCATACATCAGTACACTGCTCACTGCCAGCCATACATCAGTACACTGCTCACTGCCAGCCATACATCAGTACACTGCTCACTGCCAGCCATACATCAGTACACTGCTCACTGCCAGTCGTACAGCAGTACACTGCTCACTACCAACCATACAGCAGTACACTGCTCACTGTCGGCCATATAGTACACTGCACACTGCCAGCAGTACATTGTCCACTACCACACATACAGCAGTACACTGCTCACTGTCGGCCAAACAGTACACTGCTCACTGCCAGCCATACAGCAGTACACTGCTCACTGCCAGCCATACAGCAATACACTGTTCACTGTCAGCTTTACAGCCGTACACTACTCACTGTCGGCCATACAGTCGTACACTGCTCACTGCCAGCCATACACTGCTCACTGCCAGCCATACAGCAGTACACTGCTCAGTGCCAGCCATACATCAGTACACTGCTCACTACCAACCATACAACAGTACACTGCTCACTACCAACCATACAAGAGTACACTGCTCACTACCAAGCATACAGCAGTACACTGCTCACTGTCGGCCATACAGCAGTACACTGCTCACTTTCGGCCATACGGTACACTGCTCACTGCCGTACACTGCTCACTGTCGGCCTTACAGCCGTACACTGCTCACTGTCGGCCTTACAGCCGAACACTGCTCACTACCAGCCATACAGCCGTACACTGCTCACTGTCGGCCTTACAGTCGTACACTGCTCACCGTCGGCCTTACAGCCGTACACTGCTCACTACCAGCCATACAGTAGTACACTGCTCACTGCCAGCCATACACTGCTCACTGCCAGCCATACAGCAATACACTGCTCACTGCCGGCCATACAGCAGTACACTGCTCACTGCCAGCCATACAGCCGTACACTGCTCACTGCCAGCCATACAGCCGTACACTGCTCACTGCCAGCCATACAGCCGTACACGGCTCACTGCCAGCCATACAGCAGTACACTGCTCATGCCAGCCATACAGCAGTACACTGCTCACTGCCAGCCATACAGCAGTACACTGCTCACTGCCAGCCATACAGCAGTACACTGCTCACTACCAGCCATACAGTAGTACACTGCTCACTGCCAGCCATACACTGCTCACTGCCAGTCATACAGCAGTACACTGCTCACTGCCAGCCATACAGCAGTACACTGCTCACTGCCAGCCATACAGCAGTACAATGCTCACTGCCAGCCATACAGCAGTATAATGCTCACTGCCAGCCATGCAGCAGTACAATGCTCACTGCCAGCCACACTGCAGTACAATGCTCACTGCCAGCCATACATCAGTACACTGCTCACTGCCAGCCATACATCAGTACACTGCTCACTGCCAGCCATACATCAGTACACTGCTCACTGCCAGCCATACATCAGTACACTGCTCACTGCCAGTCATACAGCAGTACACTGCTCACTACCAACCATACAGCAGTACACTGCTCACTGTCGGCCATATAGTACACTGCACACTGCCAGCAGTACATTGTCCACTACCACACATACAGCAGTACACTGCTCACTGTCGGCCAAACAGTACACTGCTCACTGCCAGCCATACAGCAGTACACTGCTCACTGCCAGCCATACAGCAATACACTGTTCACTGTCAGCTTTACAGCCGTACACTGCTCACTGCCAGCCATACACTGCTCACTGCCAGCCATACAGCAGTACACTGCTCAGTGCCAGCCATACATCAGTACACTGCTCACTACCAACCATACAACAGTACACTGCTCGCTACCAACCATACAAGAGTACACTGCTCACTACCAAGCATACAGCAGTACACTGCTCACTGTCGGCCATACAGCAGTACACTGCTCACTTTCGGCCATACAGTACACTGCTCACTGCCGTACACTGCTCACTGTCGGCCTTACAGCCGTACACTGCTCACTGTCGGCCTTACAGCCGAACACTGCTCACTACCAGCCATACAGCCGTACACTGCTCACTGTCGGCCTTACAGTCGTACACTGCTCACCGTCGGCCTTACAGCCGTACACTGCTCACTACCAGCCATACAGTAGTACACTGCTCACTGCCAGCCATACACTGCTCACTGCCAGCCATACAGCAATACACTGCTCACTGCCGGCCATACAGCAGTACACTGCTCACTGCCAGCCATACAGCCGTACACTGCTCACTGCCAGCCATACAGCCGTACACTGCTCACTGCCAGCCATACAGCCGTACACGGCTCACTGCCAGCCATACAGCAGTACACTGCTCATGCCAGCCATACAGCAGTACACTGCTCACTGCCAGCCATACAGCAGTACACTGCTCACTGCCAGCCATACAGCAGTACACTGCTCACTACCAGCCATACAGTAGTACACTGCTCACTGCCAGCCATACACTGCTCACTGCCAGTCATACAGCAGTACACTGCTCACTGCCAGCCATACAGCAGTACACTGCTCACTGCCAGCCATACAGCAGTACAATGCTCACTGCCAGCCATACAACAGTACAATGCTCATTGCCGGTCATACATCAGTACACTGCTCCCTTCCAGCCATACAGCAGTACACTGCTCACTGCCAGCCATACATCAGTACACTGCTCACTGCCAGCCATACATCAGTACACTGCTCACTGCCAGCCATACATTGCTCACTGCCAGCTATACATCAGTACACTGCTCACTACCAGCCATACAGCAGTACACTGCTCACTGCCAGCCATACAGCAGTACAATGCTCACTGCCAGCCATACAACAGTACAATGCTCACTGCCGGCCATACATCAGTACACTGCTCCCTTCCAGCCATACAGCAGTACAATGCTCACTGCCATCCATACAACAGTACAATGCTCACTGCCGGCCATACATCAGTACACTGCTCACTGCCAACCATACAGCAGTACACTGCTCACTGCCAACCATACATCAGTACACTGCTCACTGCCAGCCATACAGCAGTACACTGCTCACTGCCAGCCATACATCAGTACACTGCTCACATCCAGCCATACACTGCTCACTGCCAGCCATACATCAGTACACTGCTCACTGCCAGCCATACAGCAGTACACTGCTCACTGCCAGCCATACATCAGTACACTGCTCACTGCCAGCCATACATCAGTACACTGTTCACTGCCAGCTATACATCAGTACACTGCTCACTGCCAACCATACATCAGTACACTGCTCACTGCCAGTCATACAGCGGTACACTGCTCACTACCAACCATACAGCAGTACACTGCTCACTGTCGGCCATAGAGTACACTGCACACTGCCAGCAGTACATTGTCCACTACCACACATACAGCAGTACACTGCTCACTGTCGGCCAAACAGTACACTGCTCACTGTCAGCCATACAGTACACTGCTCACTGTCAGCCATACAGTACACTGCTCACTGTCAGCAGTACACTGCGCACTGCCAGCAGTACACTGCTCACTGCCAGCAGTACACTGCTCACTGCCAGCCATACAGCAGTACACTGCTCACTGCCAGCCATACAGCAGTACACTGTTCACTGTCGGCCTTACAGCCGAACACTGCTCACTACCAGCCATACAGCAGTACACTGCTCACTGCCAGCCATACAGCAGTACACTGCTCACTACCAGCCATACAGTAGTACACTGCTCACTGCCAGCCATACACTGCTCACTGCCAGCCATACAGCAGTACACTGCTCACTGCCAGCCATACAGCAGTACAATGCTCACTGCCAGCCATACAGCAGTACAATGCTCACTGCCAGCCATACACTGCTCACTGCCAGTCATACAGCAGTACACTGCTCACTGCTAGCCATACACTGCTCACTGCCAGCCATACAGCAGTACAATGCTCACTGCCAGCCGTACAGCAGTACAATGCTCACTGCCAGCCATACAACAGTACAATGCTCACTGCCGGCAAGACATCAGTACACTGCTCACTGCCAGCCATACAGCAGTACACTGCTCACTGCCAGCCATACATCAGTACACTGTTCACTGCCAGCCATACATCAGTACACTGCTCACTGCCAGCCATACAACAGTACAATGCTCACTGCCGGCCATACATCAGTACACTGCTCCCTTCCAGCCATACAGCAGTACAATGCTCACTGCCATCCATACAACAGTACAATGCTCACTGCCGGCCATACATCAGTACACTGCTCACTGCCAACCATACAGCAGTACACTGCTCACTGCCAACCATACATCAGTACACTGCTCACTGCCAGCCATACAGCAGTACACTGCTCACTGCCAGCCATACATCAGTACACTGCTCACATCCAGCCATACACTGCTCACTGCCAGCCATACATCAGTACACTGCTCACTGCCAGCCATACAGCAGTACACTGCTCACTGCCAGCCATACATCAGTACACTGCTCACTGCCAGCCATACATCAGTACACTGTTCACTGCCAGCTATACATCAGTACACTGCTCACTGCCAACCATACATCAGTACACTGCTCACTGCCAGTCATACAGCGGTACACTGCTCACTACCAACCATACAGCAGTACACTGCTCACTGTCGGCCATAGAGTACACTGCACACTGCCAGCAGTACATTGTCCACTACCACACATACAGCAGTACACTGCTCACTGTCGGCCAAACAGTACACTGCTCACTGTCAGCCATACAGTACACTGCTCACTGTCAGCTATACAGTACACTGCTCACTGTCAGCAGTACACTGCTCACTGCCAGCAGTACACTGCTCACTGCCAGCAGTACACTGCTCACTGCCAGCCATACAGCAGTACACTGCTCACTGCCAGCCATACAGCAGTACACTGTTCACTGTCGGCCTTACAGCCGAACACTGCTCACTACCAGCCATACAGCAGTACACTGCTCACTGCCAGCCATACAGCAGTACACTGCTCACTACCAGCCATACAGTAGTACACTGCTCACTGCCAGCCATACACTGCTCACTGCCAGCCATACAGCAGTACACTGCTCACTGCCAGCCATACAGCAGTACAATGCTCACTGCCAGCCATACAGCAGTACAATGCTCACTGCCAGCCATACACTGCTCACTGCCAGTCATACAGCAGTACACTGCTCACTGCTAGCCATACACTGCTCACTGCCAGCCATACAGCAGTACAATGCTCACTGCCAGCCGTACAGCAGTACAATGCTCACTGCCAGCCATACAACAGTACAATGCTCACTGCCGGCAAGACATCAGTACACTGCTCACTGCCAGCCATACAGCAGTACACTGCTCACTGCCAGCCATACATCAGTACACTGCTCACTGCCAGCCATACATCAGTACACTGCTCACTGCCAGCCATACACTGCTCACTGCCAGCTATACATCAGTACACTGCTCACTGCCAGCCATACAGCAGTACACTGCTCACTGCCAGCCATGCAGCAGTACAATGCTCACTGCCACTCATACAACAGTACAATGCTCACTGCCGGCCATACATCAGTACACTGCTCCCTTCCAGCCATACAGCAGTACACTGCTCACTGCCAGCCATACATCAGTACACTGATCACTGCCAGCCATACATCAGTACACTGCTCACTGCCAGCCATACACTGCTCACTGCCAGCTATACATCAGTACACTGCTCACTGCCAGCCATACAACAGTACACTGCTCACTGCCAGCCATACAGCAGTACAATGCTCACTGCCAGCCATACAACAGTACAATGCTCACTGCCGGCCATACATCAGTACACTGCTCCCTTCCAGCCATACAGCAGTACAATGCTCACTGCCAGCCATACAACAGTACAATGCTCACTGCCGGCCATACATCAGTACACTGCTCACTGCCAGCCATACAGCAGTACACTGCTTACTGCCAGCCATATATCAGTACAATGCTCACTGCCATCCATACAACAGTACAATGCTCACTGCCGGCCATACATCAGTACACTGCTCACTGCCAACCATACAGCAGTACACTGCTCGCTGCCAGCCATACAGCAGTACACTGCTCACTGCCAACCATACAGCAGTACACTGCTCACTGCCAGCCATACAGCAGTACACTGCTCACTGCCAGCCATACATCAGTACACTGCTCACATCCAGCCATACACTGCTCACTGCCAGCCATACATCAGTACACTGCTCACTACCAGCCATACAGTAGTACACTGCTCACTGCCAGCCATACACTGCTCACTGCCAGCCATACAGCAATACACTGCTCACTGCCGGCCATACAGCAGTACACTGCTCACTGCCAGCCATACAGCCGTACACTGCTCACTGCCAGCCATACAGCCGTACACTGCTCACTGCCAGCCATACAGCCGTACACGGCTCACTGCCAGCCATACAGCAGTACACTGCTCATGCCAGCCATACAGCAGTACACTGCTCACTGCCAGCCATACAGCAGTACACTGCTCACTGCCAGCCATACAGCAGTACACTGTTCACTACCAGCCATACAGTAGTACACTGCTCACTGCCAGCCATACACTGCTCACTGCCAGTCATACATCAGTACACTGTTCACTGCCAGCCATACATCAGTACACTGCTCACTGCCAGCCATACATCAGTACACTGCTCACTGCCAGCCATACATCAGTACACTGCTCACTGCCAGCCATACAGCAGTACACTGCTCACTGCCAGCCATACAGTCATACACTGCTCACTGCCGGCCATACAGCAGTACACTGCTCACTGCCAGCCATACAGTCATACACTGCTCACTGCCAGCCATACAGCAGTACACTGCTCACTGCCAGCCATACAGTACACTGCTCACTGCCAGCAGTATACTGCTCACTGCCAGCAGTACACTGCTCACTGCTAACAGTACACTGCTCACTGCCAGCCATACATCAGTACACTGCTCACTGCCAGCCATACAGCAGTACACTGCTCACTGCCAGCCATACAGTCATACACTGCTCACTGCCGGCCATACAGCAGTACACTGCTCACTGCCAGCCATACAGTCATACACTGCTCACTGCCAGCCATACAGCAGTACACTGCTCACTGCCAGCCATACAGTACACTGCTCACTGCCAGCAGTATACTGCTCACTGCCAGCAGTACACTGCTCACTGCTAACAGTACACTGCTCACTGCCAGCCATACATCAGTACACTGCTCACTGCCAGCCATACAGCAGTACACTGCTCACTGCCAGCCATACAGTCATACACTGCTCACTGCCGGCCATACAGCAGTACACTGCTCACTGCAGCCATACAGCAGTCATGCTCCTGCCGCCATACAGCAGTATATGCTCACTGCCGCCATACAGCAGTATAATGCTCACTGCGCCACAGCGTACAGCTCACTGCCCCATACATCAGTACACTGCTCACTGCCAGCCATACACTGCTCACTGCTAGCTATACAGCAGTACACTGCTCACTGCCAGCCATACAGCAGTACACTGCTCACTGCCGGCCATACAGCAGTATAATGCTCACTGCCGGCCATACAGCAGTATAATGCTCACTGCCGGCCATACAGCCGTACACTGCTCACTGCCGGCCATACAGCCGTACACTGCTCACTGCCAGCCATACAGCAGTACAATGCTCACTGCCAGCCATACATCAGTACAATGCTCACTGCCAGCCATACAGCAGTATAATGCTCACTGTCAGCCATGCAGCAGTACAATGCTCACTGCCAGCCATACAGCAGTGCACTGCTCACTGCCGGCCATACATCAGTAGACTGCTCACTGCTAGCCATACAGCAGTGCACTGCTCACTGCCAGCCATACATCAGTACACTGCTCACTGCCAGCCATACATCAGTACACTGCTCACTGCCAGCCATACATCAGTACACTGCTCACTGCCAGCCATACATCAGTACACTGCTCACTGCCAGCCATACATCAGTACACTGCTCACTGCCAGCCATACGGCAGTACACTGCTCACTGCCAGCAATACAGCAGTACACTGCTCACTGCCAGCCATACAGCAGTACACTGCTCACTGCCAGCCACACAGCAGTACACTGCTCTCTGCGAGCTACACAGCAGTACACTGCTCTCTGCGAGCCACACAACAGTACACTGCTATCTGCGAGCCACACAAAAACATTCACTGTAATAGAAAAAATAGAGTATGAAACGATATAGGAATACAGACGGATCTGTAGTTGTAGTCCAGTGGTAACACGCTGGACTGGTAATCCATGGATCGCAGGTTCGATCCCCCGTCTGACTCTAATAAAATTAACAGTATTTCAGACCTTTACACCGTGTACGTAAAAGAACCAGAGGAGGCTTTGCAATGGGTCTCTGTCTGTATCATTGCACTATCCTCCAACAATCTAAAATGACTAATTTATTCAGGATGCGACACGTTTGTAACGATTGTGTCGGAATGGAGCTTATTATTTCATTCACATAATTTCTGAATGCTGTCCATTAATGTGTTACACACTGCAGTGCTATCGTGCCTATTTTAAATCGGGATGTGTACTAATTTATCAATTATTGGTTAGTAATTTTGTCATAACCCCACATTTCTGATACATATTATAACCCACATTTCTGATGCATATTATAACCCCACATTTCTGATGCATATTATAACCCCACATTTCTGATGCATATTATAACCCCACATTTCTGGTGCATATTATAACCCCACATTTCTGATGCATATTATAACCCCACATTTCTGATGCATATTATAACCCCACATTACTGGTGCATATTATAACCCCACATTTCTGATACATATTATATATAACCCCACATTTCTGATGCATAGTATAACCCCACATTTCTGATACATATTATAACCCCACATTTCTGATGCATATTATGACCCCACATTTCTGATGCATAGTATAACCCCACATTTCTGATGCATAGTATAACCCCACATTTCTGATGCATATTATAACCCCACATTTCTGATACATATTATAACCCCACATTTCTGGTGCATATTATAACCCACATTTCTGAGGCATATTATAACCCACATTTCTGATGCATAGTATAACCCCACATTTCTGATGCATAGTATAACCCCACATTTCTGATGCATATTATAACCCACATTTCTGATACATATTATAAACCCCACATTTCTGATGCATATTATAAACCAACATTTCTGATACATATTATAACCCCACATTTCTGATGCATATTATAACCCCACATTTCTGATGCATAAGTCAAATCAGGGGTGTACTCATTTGTAAATTACTCGCTAGTATTTTTGTCAATATAACCCCACATTTCTGATCCATTGTCAAGAGTATGATTTCCTGTTTAAAATGGACACATGCATTACTCGATGTCATAGAAACAACGTCTGCATTGGGAGTCTCTAAATCAGTGTGTAGGGTAATAACATTTACATGGCGTGCGTAAGTAAATCACATATATATAATTATATATACACCGTGTTGAAAGTGGTAAGGAAAAGGAAAACTATCGAATAAAAACTATCGAATATTGTGGAGAACTGTATAACTTGCATGCCATTATAGACGAGATGCTATCACGATAGGTGTCACTGAGACGGTTGCTATCGCGATAGGGGTCACTGATGCGGTTGTTCTCGCGATCGGGGTCACTGGTGCGGTTGCTCTCGCGATCGGGGTGGGGTCACTGGTGCGGTTGCTCTCGCGATTGGTGTTATTGGTGCGGTTGCTCTCGCGATCGGGGTCACTGATGCTGTTGCTCTCGCGATTGGGGTCACTGATGCTGTTGCTCTTGCGATCGGGGTCACTGATGCGGTTGCGCTCGCGATCGGGGTCACTGATGCTGTTGCTCTCGCGATCAGGGTCACTGATGCGGTTGCGCTCGCGATCGGGGTCGCTGATGCGCTCGCGATCGGGGTACCCACACTGATGCTGTTGCGCTCGCGATCGGGGTCGCTGATGCGCTCGCGATCGGGGTACCCACACTGATGCTGTTGCGCTCGCGATCGGTGTCACTGATGCGGTTGCGCTCGCGATCGCGGTCACTGATGCGGTTGCGCTCGCGATCGGGGTCACTGATGCGGTTGCTCTCGCCATCGGGGGCGCTGATGCGGTTGCTCTCGCGATCGATGGCGCTGATGCGGTTGCTCTCGCGATCGGGGGCGCTGATGCGGTTGCGCTCGCGATCGGGGTCGCTGATGCGGTTGCGCTCGCGATTGGGGTCGCTGATGCGGTTGCTCTCGCGATCGGGGTCGCTGGTTATATAGCAACAACATTTACGTTTATTCAACGTCGGGCTGGGTCCGCCTCCGTGGTCGAGTGGTTAAGGTCGCTGACTTGTATACCACTATAACCTATCATCACTGATGGTCACGGGTTCGAGCCCCGCTCAGGTCGTGTCTCATTTATATGAAAAAGTTGGCAGTTTCTTACGGAGGTTGGTGCACCAAAGTACTGGTTAACCGCTGGAGCCTGCCAAGGAAAGGTGTTAAGTAAACTGCCCGCCGGCGATGTAGCCCGAAATGGTGCTGATGCAGGCGTAAAACCCGAAATATAATATCAACGTCGGGCTACAATGTTGTAACGAGACATTAAAAGGTAAACGCAATACATGTATATACAATACATTGGTATAAACATGGGGGACTGTGGTATGTTTTATTAAACCAAATTGCATGTGTTAACGTTGAAATGGGAATGAAAACGTAATAAAAATAACTACTTTGTTTATAACACTGACGAATAATCATTACGTCATATGTGAAGATAAGTTAAGCCAAGCATAGAACAAACATGCCACAGACGGATCTGTAGTCCAGTGGTAACACGCTGGACTGGTAATCCAGTGATCGCAGGTTCGATCCCCCGTCTGACCCTAATAATTTTAACAGTCTTTCCGATGGGACTTTAATCCGAGGTCTCGTGTCGGTTCTTTACAATGTGCACGTAAAAGAACCAGAGGAGATTCTGGAATGGGTCTCTCTCTCTCTCTCTCTCTCTCTCTCTGTATTGCACTATCCTCCAAAAATCTAAAATGACTAATCTTTTCAGGAGGCGTCACTCATATGGGCAACCGGTAGCGACGATAAATAAACGTAAAAACACACAACATGTCATTTTACGTGATGTCTCTGACGAAACAGCTGACTAGCATAACCTGCAATACATAGAACTATTGATACATTTCCAACCGGGTGCTAGTATATCTGATCGCAATCGAGTACAGTACCAGACAGATAGAATGAAATATAGAATTTGAATTAGCCCACTGTTTGATGATGTATTAAGCAGACAGTGTCGGCGTATCCCCGTAGCATTTCAAGATTTACCGTGTGAAAACTGATTGCCCACTCAACATTGAGACGATCTAAATGTCTACAGAGTCTTCTCTGAAATATTCAATTGTCTTTTTATGGACGTCTAGAGGGTTTGCTAATATGACAAAACATCACGTCAGCCTGTTGAATTATTTCTCTGTCAGTATCCGGTCGATATCGTTTTGCATGAAATGTAAAGGGAACATAGACGTTAGAATGTTGAAGCCACAAGCGCCCATATAACGTACTTGCGCCTTGTATTTCCTTACTTAATAAATAGTGCTTCAAATGATTGCACTGTCAATTATATGGTGTAATATGACCGTCACGGTTGTTATGCTAATAATTATATAGTGTAATATGACCGTCACGGTTGATATGCTATTAACTTATATGGTGTAATATGACCGTCACGGTGTTAATGCTATCACTTATATAGTGTAATATTACCGTCACGGTTGTTATGCTAATAATTATATGGTGTAATATGACCGTCACTGTTGTTATGCTAATAATTATATAGTGTAATATGACCGTCACGGTTGTTATGCTAATAATTATATAGTGTAATATGACCGTCACGGTGTTAATGCTATAACTTATATAGTGTAATATGACCGTCACGGTGTTAATGCTATCACTTATATAGTGTAATATGACCGTCACGGTGTTAATGCTATCACTTATATAGTGTAATATGACCGTCACGGTGTTAATGCTATCACTTATATAGTGTAATATGACCATCACGGTGTTAATGCTATCACTTATATAGTGTAATATGACCGTCACGGTGTTAATGCTATCACTTATATAGTGTAATATGACCGTCACGGTGTTAATGCTATCACTTATATAGTGTAATATGACCGTCACGGTTGTTATGCTATTAACTTATATAGTGTAATATGACCGCCACGGTGTTAATGCTATCACTTATATAGTGTAATATGACCGTCACGGTGCTTATTCGATCATTTATATAGTACAGCATGACCGGCAGCATGCATTCACCTCAATCAACAGTGCAGTAGAGAATCATTGTTTTTACTTGCAGCACAATCACCGCGTGCAAGTTTACCAACAGAATACTTTGCTAAATACTTGTATCCGTGGTCGCTAAATACTTGCATATGTGGTCGCTAAATACTTGCATCTGTGGTCGCTAAATACTTGCATCCGTGGTCGCTAAATACTTGCATCCGTGGTTGCTAAATACGTGCATCAGTGGTCGCTAAATACTTGCATCCGTGGTCGCTAAATACTTGCATCCGTGGTCGCTAAATACTTGTATCCGTGGTCACTAAATACTTGCATCCGTGGTCGCTAAATACTTGCATCCGTGGTCGCTAAATACTTGCATCCGTGGTCGCTAAATACGTGCATCCGTGGTCACTAAATACTTTCATCCGTGGTCGCTAAATACTTGCATCCGTGGTCGCTAAATACTTGCATCCGTGGTCGCTAAATACTTGTATCCGTGGTCGCTAAATACTTGCATATGTGGTCGCTAAATACTTGCATCTGTGGTCGCTAAATACTTGCATCCGTGGTCGCTAAATACTTGCATCCGTGGTTGCTAAATACGTGCATCAGTGGTCGCTAAATACTTGCATCCGTGGTCGCTAAATACTTGCATCCGTTGTCGCTAAATACGTGCATCCGTGGTCGCTAAATACTTGCATCCGTGGTCGCTATATACTTTCATCCGTGGTCGCTAAATACTTGCATCCGTGGTCGCTAAATACTTGCATCCGTGGTCGCTATATACTTTCATCCGTGGTCGCTAAATACTTGCATCCGTGGTCGCTAAATACTTGCATCCGTGGTCGCTAAATACTTGCATCCGTGGTCGCTAAATACGTGCATCTGTGGTCGCTAAATACTTTCATCCGTGGTCGCTAAATACGTGCATTCGTGGTCGCTAAATACTTGCATCCGTGGTCGCTAAATACTTTCATCCGTGGTCGCTAGATACTTTCATCCGTGGTCGCTAAATACTTGCATCCGTGGTCGCTAAATACTTGCATATATGGTCGCTAAATACGTGCATCCGTGGTCGCTAAATACGTACATCTGTGGTCGCTAAATACTTTCATCCGTGGTCGCTAGATACTTTCATCCGTGGTCGCTAAATACTTGCATCCGTGGTCGCTAAATACTTGCATATATGGTCGCTAAATACGTGCATCCGTGGTCGCTAAATACGTACATCTGTGGTCGCTAAATACTTTCATCCGTGGTCACTAAATACTTGCATCCGTGGTCGCTAAATACTTGCATCCGTGGTTGCTAAATACGTGCATCCGTGGTCACTAAATACTTGCATCCGTGGTCGCTAAATACTTGCATCCGTGGTCGCTAAATACTTGCATCCGTGGTCGCTAAATACGTGCATCCGTGGTCGCTAAATACTTGCATCCGTGGTCGTTAAATACTTGCATCCGTGGTCGTTAAATACTTGCATCCGTGGTCGCTAAATACGTGCACACGTTAATGTTGTTTACTTCAAATCACTTGCCTCACCGGTGCTAGTTCGAACCCCACAATGGGTCTCCGAGGCTAAATACTTCGTGTGTGGAAGCTATCCAGCTGGCTTGAAGGTTGGGTTCTACCCGGGTATCCCCCCCAGGCCAAAAATACTGCTTTCACCCTCCACCAATAAATGCTGATTGATAGTCGCCATATGTCCTAAGCTGTTGGTGCGACTTTAGACTAAAAACAAACGGCGACTTAACTCAAACAAATCGAAATACTTGTATCCAGAGGAACGTTTAAGATTAAAGCAGTTAGTGTCTGGTTTGTGAGATCATGAAATGAGAGCACTTATCTTTAATTTATGTGCTCTTGTCAGATTCCAAAAGAGAAATGTTTCAGACTGTCTCCCGGGTATTACTGTATATTTAGTCGAGGCCATTTCATAGAACGTCACGAGATAAAGATTCGCAGACAATCTCTACCAAAAGAATACGTTAACACGTCTGCGTACTCAGTTTAACTGGTTACTATTATGCCGATCTAGACTGCTAATGCTAGTATGGTTTATGATATAAATGTTGCTAAATTAAAATAGTAATAATGCTAGTACGGTGGCTGTTGCTATGCATAGTGACGATGCTAGTACGGAGAATGCTGCTGTTGCTATGCATAGTGACGATGCTAGTACGGTGGCTGTTGCTATGCATGGTGACGATGCTAGTACGGTGGCTGTTGCTATGCATAGTGACGATGCTAGTACGGCGAATGCTGCTGTTGCTATGCATAGTGACGATGCTAGTACGGAGAATGCTGCTGTTGCTATGCATGGTGACGATGCTAGTACGGCGAATGCTGCTGTTGCTATGCATGGTGACGATGCTAGTACGGCGAATGCTGCTGTTGCTATGCATGGTGACGATGCTAGTACGGCGAATGCTGCTGTTGCTATGCATGGTGACGATGCTAGTACGGGCGACTGCTGTAGTTGCTATGCATGGTGACGATTCTAGTACGGCGACTGTTGCTGTTGCTATGCATATTGACGATGCTAGTACGGCGACTGCTGTTGCTGCTATGCATAGTGACGATGCTAATACGGCGACTGCTGCTGCTGCTATGCATAGTGACGATGCTAGTACGGCGACTGCTGCTGCTGCTATGCATAGTGACGATGCTAGTATGGCGTCTGCTGTTGCTGTTGCTGCTGCTGCTGCTGTTGCTATGCGTATTGACAATGCTAGTACGGCGACTGCTGCTGTTGCTATGCATATTGATGATGCTAGTACGGCGACTGTTGCTGTTGCTATGCATATTGACGATGCTAGTACGGCGACTGCTGTTGTTGCTATGCATATTGACGATGATAGTACGGCGGCGGCTGCTGCTGCTGTTGTTATGCGTATTGACAATGCTAGTACGGCGACTGCTGCTGCTGTTGCTATGCATATTGACGATGCTAGTACGGCGACTGCTGCTGCTGCTGCTGCTGCTGCTGCTGCTGCTGCTGCTGCTGCTGCTGCTGCTGTGCTGCTGCTGCTGCTGCTGCTGCTGCTGCTGCTGCTGCTGCTGCTGCTGCTGCTGCTGCTGCTGCTATGCGTATTGACAATGCTAGTATATCGACTGTTGCTGCTGCTACTGCTGCTGCTGCTGCTGCTGCTATGCGTATTGACAATGCTAGTATAGCGACTGTTGCTGCTGCTACTGCTGCTACTGCTGCTGCTGCTGCTATGCGTATTGACATGCTGCTGCTGCTGCTGCTGCTGCTGCTGCTGCTGCTGCTGCTGCTGCTGCTGCTGCTGCTGCTGCTGCTGCTGCTGCTGCTGCTGCTGCTGCTGCTGCTATGCGTATTGACAATGCTAGTACGGCGACTGCTGCTGTTGCGTCTCTAATTTTGCTACAATTGCATTCACTGCAATAACCAATATCTCACATGAGTGACACATTAAAATCTTAAAACAAATAGCAGTATCCTGTAATGACCAGATCCCGAGAGCTGCTTAAATCAATAGCCACAAAGCACACAATGGCAGAGTTGGATAGCATTACAGGGATATTGGTATAAGACACGCGTCAACGAAGCCATTTCATTAGCTTGAACCATCCATAAGCACAATGGCGGTACTGGTGTACTGGTCTGCTGTAAGTGTTTTCCGATAATACCACTCCTATACGAGTATTGTCTAACTGACATTGCAATGTTGCTGACTTAAACAATACTCAGCATGATAATGATAAAACAATATAAATGAAGATGGACATTAATGAGTATAGCAGTGCTATAGCCAAAACCTAATAATAGCCGAGGCGAACGTTCAATTGTGGTCCGGGGGCCTGCTCCTCGGAATGGTGGTGTATTATTATTGTTATTAATTCGAGCAGCCAATATCCAGAAGCGTCGCACTATTTTGCTCAGGAAGGTGGTCTATTATTATTATTATTTTTATTTATTTTTTTATTATTATTATTTTATTATTATTATTTTATTATTATTTTTATTTATTTATTTTATTATTTTATTTTTATTATTTAGGTATTATTATTTTAGGTATTATTATTTTAGTTATTATTATTTAGTTATTATTAATAAATTAATAATAATAATTGTGATTCCTTCGATTGGTTGCTTAAGACTGAATCCAGAAGTTATCATTGTGCCACGGTGTTTTATATTTATCGTCGCTACCGGTTGCCCATATGAGCGACCCCATCTGAAGAGATTAGTCATTTTAGATTTTTGGAGGATAGTGCAATGATACAGACAGAGACCCATTCCAAATGATTCATGTTACTTTACTTGCACGGTGTACGGCACCGACATGAGACTGAAATACTGTTAATATTATTAGGGGCAGATGGCGGGGGTCGTATCTGCGATCCCTGGATTCACAGTACAGTGTGTTAATCGCTGGACTACTGACCTGTCATATTGCGATCCCTGGATTCACAGTACAGCGTGTTAACCGCTGGACTACTGACCTGTCACAAATAGCATCATGTGTTCTGTCTGGCAATCGAACGGTATTGATTGCATGTTCGGTCTGGCAATCCAACGGTATTGATTGGATGCTCTGTCTGGCAATCGAACGGTATTGATTGGATGCTCTGTCTGGCAATCGAACGGTATTGATTGCATGTTCGGTCTGGCAATCCAACGGTATTGATTGGATGCTCTGTCTGGCAATCGAACGGTATTGATTGGATGCTCTGTCTGGCAATCGAACGGTATTGATTGGATGCTCTGTCTGGCAATCGAACGGTATTGACGATACTCGTGATATGTAGACAACGAAACTAATTATTTCCAGGTGGTTTATTTCAATGCATGGCATGTGTTTCTACTGTAGAAAACTATTTATTCGCGAGATTATATATTTCGCTAATTTTCGTTATTTTACGTTGATCGCGAATTCATGATTCTGTGAATAATGTGTCCGAATGTAGAGTTATATCCGTAAATATGTACATTTTATCAACATTTTAAAAGTCAATACAATTATAAGCGATCTACATAAACAAGTCACCTTCATTTTTCGCGAATCATCACGGATGCGCGAATTCAACAAACTCTGTGAATTAATAGAAAATGTTCCAAATCGTGAAAATCGCGAAATAGTGTTCGCGGAATTATAGAAGTTTACAGTATATTCCCGGAATCTATCAAAAATGTTCCCCCATTGGTTCTATAAACAACACTTCCCAGAGTAATTAACCCACTGAGAGAGTGGTGTATTTACTGTATCAGTCATCAAGAATAGTTCATGCAAGACTACCAAGCGTCTGAAAATACCCAGAACACAGCCGCTACTGATAAGCCAATTCCTGCGAAGACATGTAATACATAATCTTCAACAAATATTTAATGCAGATGTATTCTCTAAATATCAATTATGAGGTTGCCATGGCAACTTGTAATCTGGTCTTATTTTTACATTAACATGCTAATGTCTGTTGTGTTATTAGCCATTATTGCCCGTTTGGCGGTAGGAAACTGACAAGGGGGGGTTAACTTGACAAGTAATTGACAAAGCGACACTACGAATTGATTTTCACTGCTTACTGCTAACACAACTCTCTTCTCTGTGTTATTGCTCAATAAATTTCTTAATTTCATTTCCCGAGACGAAGAATTATTTCTTCCTGGAACACTACAGTATTGAACTAGATGCGTTGCAGTGGAACTTAGAAACACGGTCTGCCTGCCAGTAAGGTAATTGGTAGAGCAAATTCAATTAGCTAGAATCTCCAATATAATTTGTCAGATTAATTCGGCTTCCTTTTGCTCTTCACCAGGAAGGTTGCATCACTGCGGACTCGTAAACTGGTTATATTGTATTTACTGTGTATGGACAGTGCGGGTTTATTGGTGCTGTGTACCTGCACGAGTGTCATATTACTGCTCGACTTTATTTATGTTCTATCACTGAACGAGTTTATTGGTGTTATTTTACTGCACGAGTTTATTGGTGTTATATTACTGCACGAGTTTATTGGTGTTATATAATTGCACGAGTTTATTGGTATTATATTACTGCACGAGTTTATTGGTGTTATATTGCTGCACGACTTTATTGGTGTTATATTACTGCACGAGTTTATTGGTGTTATATTACTGCACGAGTTTATTGGTGTTATTTTACTGCACGAGTTTATTGGTGTTATATTGCTGCACGAGTTTATTGGTGTTATTTTACTGCACGAGTTTATTGGTGTTATATTGCTGCACGAGTTTATTGGTGTTATTTTACTGCACGAGTTTATCGGTGTTATATTGCTGCACGACTTTATTGGTGTTATTTTACTGCACGAGTTTATTGGTGTTATATTACTGCACGAGTTTATTGGTGTTATATTACTGTACGAGTTTATTGGTGTTATATTACTGCACGAGTTTATTGGTGTTATATTACTGTACGAGTTTATTGGTGTTATATTACTGCACGAGTTTATTGGTGTTATATTACTGCACGAGTTTATTGGTGTTATATTACTGTACGAGTATATTGGTGTTATATTGCTGCACGAGTTTATTGGTGTTATTTTACTGCACGAGTGTATTGGTGTTATTTTACTGCACGAGTTAATTGGTGTTATATTACTGCACGAGTTTATTTATGTTCTATTACTGAACGAGTTTATTGGTGTTATTTTACTGCACGAGTTTATTGGTGTTATATTGCTGCACGAGTTTATTGGTGTTATATAATTGCACGAGTTTATTGGTGTTATATAATTGCACGAGTTTATTGGTGTTATATTACTGCACGAGTTTATTGGTGTTATATAATTGCACGAGTTTATTGGTGTTATATTACTGCACGAGTTTATTGGTGTTATTTTACTGCACGAGTTTATTGGCGTTATTTTACTGCACGAGTTTATTGGTGTTATATTACTGCACGAGTTTATTGGTGTTATTTTACTGCACGAGTTTATTGGTGTTATATAATTGCACGAGTTTATTGGTGTTATATTACTGCACGAGTTTATTGGTGTTATTTTACTGCACGAGTTTATTGGTGTTATATTACTGCATGACTTTATTTATGTTCTATTACTGAACGAGTTTATTGGTGTTATTTTACTGTACGAGTTTATTGGTGTTATATTGCTGCACGAGTTTATTGGTGTTATATAATTGCACGAGTTTATTGGTGTTATATAATTGCACGAGTTTATTGGTGTTATATTACTGCACGAGTTTATTGGTGTTATATAATTGCACGAGTTTATTGGTGTTATATTACTGCACGAGTTTATGGGTGCTATATTACTGCACGATTTTATTGGTGTTATATTACTGTACGAGTTTATTGGTGTTATATTACTGCACGAGTTTATTGGCGTTATATAATTGCACGAGTTTATTGGTGCTATATTACTGCACGAGTTTATTGATTTACCCAATGCATTGTCAGTGATTTGGTTTACCCAATGTATTGTCAGTGATTTGGTTTACCCAATGTATTGTCAGTGATTTGGTTTACCCAATGTATTATGAGTGATTTGGTTTACCCAATGTATTATCAGTGATTTGGTTTACCCAATGTATTGTCAGTGATTTGGTTTACCCAATGTAGTGTCAGTGATTTGGTTTACCCAATGTAGTGTCAGTGATTTGGTTTACCCAATGTAGTGTCAGTGATTTGGTTTACCCAATGTAGTGTCAGTGATTTGGTTTACCCAATGTATTGTCAGTGATTTGGTTTACCCAATGTATTGTCAGTGATTTGGTTTACCCAATGTAGTGTCAGTGATTTGGTTTACCCAATGTATTGTCAGTGATTTGGTTTACCCAATGTATTGTTAGTGATTTGGTTTACCAAATGTATTGTCAGTGATTTGGTTTACCCAATGTATTGTCAGTGATTTGGTTTACCCAATGTATTGTCAGTGATTTGGTTTACCCAATGTATTGTCAGTGATTTGGTTTACCCAATGTATTGTCAGTGATTTGGTTTACCCAATGTAGTGTCAGTGATTTGGTTTACCCAATGTATTGTCAGTGATTTGGTTTACCCAATGTATTGTCAGTGATTTGGTTTACCCAATGCATTATCAGTGATTTGGTTTACCCAATGTATTGTCAGTGATTTGGTTTACCCAGTGTAGTGTCAGTGATTTGGTTTACCCAGTGTAGTGTTAGTGATTTGGTTTACCCAGTGTAGTGTTAGTGATTTGGTTTACCCAATGTATTGTCAGTGATTTGGTTTACCCAGTGTAGTGTCAGTGATTTGGTTTACCCAGTGTAGTGTCAGTGATTTGGTTTACCCAGTGTAGTGTCAGTGATTTGGTTTACAATCATCAAACTTTATATGAACAATGACCATGCTCATTAGAGTACAGTGATTCATTTTGAGGTCAGTTGGTTAACGGTCAATGTCGCGAGGGCATTGCATTGAAATCAGCATGCACTCCAATTTACATGAATCAATTCCTACTGAAGGCATCTGTTTCTTTAAAAAAAAATGCAAGTTCTAGTTACTTTGGTAAAACTACTTATATATTAATCATAGTGTGTTTCTTTATTGTGTGCGATTTAAAGTCGCCGATGGCCATAGGAGGGTATTACATGCACAGAATGGCACCCTGGTAAGACTACCGACCTTCCGCAAGCCAGCTGGATAGCTTTCTCACACACCTAGTGATTATAAACTTTAACAAAATTCTAAACAAATTCTAACAACTTATATTAATCACTCTCGTTGGCGCGGATGAAAGCGTATGTGTGGTCATTCGTGTGGGAGGAAACCGGAATACCCGGAGAAAACTCACCTGTCCGATCTGGCGACCACCGTACCATCTCACATACTTCCCGGTCCGAGGATCGAACGCAGGTTACATTGGTGAGAAGCGAACGCGCTAACCACTACGTTAATCGGACAGCCGTGGGATTCAAATTAGTCAACAGAGGTGCAAGTGATTTGAAGCCAACGACCGTAACCACTCGGTCACGGAGGCCCCTAATCATAGTTGAGGGGGACCGGGCGGACCGGAGTACTCGATGAAAACGCACCTGACTGATATTGCCACCACCGTACCAGCTCACGAACTTCCCGGTCCGAGGATGGAACTCACATTTCAACTGCATTTTAATTTATCTATTAAAATTCCATTGCATTTTACAGGGGCCAATTTGTTTTCAACGATTGGATGAAAACTAACCCAGAAAACTAATATCAATGGTACGTATCAATTTAACTTAATGATTACTCGGCATCGGATCAACCGCCTCGCGTCTGGGGGATATTTCAATCACAATGTGCTTGAGGGAAAATCGATGAATTTTTCATTTACGGCTGTATTCAGAAGTGCTGTGTTGAATTATGGACGTCGTATTTGCATGTGTTTCATTCAATATAACATTTGTTAACCGCTTTATACGATTACCATGAAATATTGTCATGAATATAAATATATCTCCTACGGCAAAATAATAATGCTACGCAGCTTGCGCTATGCACACAACTTTTAAAGAGTTGAATTTTCACTTTAATGTTATAACATTTTATGTGAATAGTTTGTAATTATTTCTTCTCGACGAGATATGACAGCTGTACTCGCACCGTTTCGCTGCTTTTGATAGATTACGGTAGCTTCGCAATTAACATTTTGATGTTTATCTGTGTGGTTAATGAACGTAATAAATTTAGTTGTACGCTCTACCGCAAAAAAACAACACATCAGGGCAAGTGTATGTTATGCGCTTACAAGATTCAGCCAGCCATTTTAATACAGTATTAGTTAGTACATACCGTCCCGTCCGTCTAATCTAAGATTGCATACAAATAGATTAGCCAAGTCGATGTGTGATAAAAATAAGTTTGCCAAGATTGGATGGATGGATATCGACCTTTTATCAATATTCCCAGTGCAATAGGTAAAACGCGATGTGACTGGAAAATCAATTGGTGTTATCGATATTGTTTTACATTTATTTCAGATTAAGCGGTTGTCAATTATTAACAGATGCAGACACATGGTGTGTGTTTTACATTTATTTATCGTCGCTACCGGTTGCCCATATGAGCGACGCCTCCTGAAGAGATTAGTCATTTTAGATGTTGGAGGATAGTGCAATGATACAGATAGAGACCCATTACAGAGTCTCCTCTGGTTCTTTTACGTGCACGGTGTAAAGCACCGACACGAGACCTCGGTTTAACGTCCCATCTGAAAGACTGTTAATTGTATTAGGGTCAGACCGGGGATCGAACCTGCGATCCCTGGATTACCAGTCCAGCGTGTTACCACTGGACTACAGATCCGTCCGTCGGGGACGAGACCGAGACACATGGTAATCTAGATAGAAGATGTACATGTATAGATACACATAATGTAGCCAGGGTTCAAGTATGTCGATTTTTTACTTTAACTTCTGGCAAAATGACGTTGATATGATCAGAAACTCAATACGGCCCAATTAATGGTCTCAGTGTTAAACTATATTTATTTGACTGACCAGGCAAAATATACCGACGCCTGTTCCCAGGCTACCCATAATGGTATATACAGTCAAACATGTCTTAAGCAGCCAGCCAAGTGAACCACAGGCAGTGGTTGCTTAGCACAGGCAGTGGTTGCTTAGCACAGGCAGTGGTTGCTTAGCACATGTAGTGGTTGCTTAGCACATGCAGTGGTTGCTTAGCACAGGCAGTGGTTGCTTAGCACAGGCAGTGGTTGCTTAGCACAGGCAGTGGTTGCTTAGCACAGGCAGTGGTTGCTTAGTAGATATCAAATGTGTAACAAAGTAACATATTGGGAATCTGAAAACTGGCTGCTTAATGCAGGTTGACTGCTTAATGCAGGTTGACTGCTTAATGCAGGTTGGCTGTTTAATGCAGGTTGACTGTTTAATGCAGGTATACTGTTTAATGCACGTTGACTGCTTAATGCAGGTTGACTGCTTAATGCAGGTTGACTGCTTATTAGCACAGGTTTGACTGTACACATACTTCATATGGACCCAAAACAAATTCTTTGGAAATACATAAAACATTACAAATGCACATGGCCAATAAAACAACAACAAAACTGTCAATCTTATGTCAACAAATTCCAAACTCCAAATTTACTTTGAACAATCTTTGCATGTTCATTTACCATCATGCTAACATGTTAAGAAATGTAACGTCGTAAAAATTGCTGTTATATGCCACTAGCATTGAAATATCCTTTGGAATTATATGCTCTTTGTTAACATTCCATATCTTTGTATTGAAACTGTTTGTATTTGCTATAAACACATATATATATGTTTCATGCAATAAACTTGTTGAATTGAATTGAATTCGTATATTTCGTCAACCAGAACAGGATATGTTTTATATCTATAAGAAGGTCGTAAATGTGATGTCAAAGTCTCTCTACTACATCATTGTATGAGCGGTGTTCATGGCATATGCACACGGGTTCAGCTACACTTATCCTATATTACATTTGTATCTGTATGAATGCAGTGCACATTTTATAGCAATTGTATTTTAATTTGTACTCGATTGCGAAATAGTTTAATCGTTCTCGACACCTCAGTCCTGGTGGAATCCATCACCACGAGTGAGAGATGAAGAGGAAATGT
>CM026399.1:16451376-16463876 GCA_014843695.1 Archivesica marissinica | reverse complement strand
CTGGAGCTCACAGGCTTCAATCAGAAACGCAGGTAAACCACATAAGCCTGGCGTGATACATATTAAATTAGTTTATTGAAATGTCCGCTCATGAAGTATTGATAAATTACAAGCGTGCACCTTACACCTAATCACAATAATCAGAATGTAATGGGAAATGCCTTTAATCGGATTAGGTACGTGTACAGCGTTTCTCAAAAGAAATACCTGCCAAGATAATTGAGTGACATGCTCTTAATAATATTTGAATGTCAATATGGTAACCTAAGAATAATGCCATTGTGAGATGCCTCAGTAGAATGTATAAATAAATTTCTCATTAATAACTGTTAAGTCAAAGATTAAAGGAGTTGTTTATTAGAGTAATAGTGACACAGAGGCGTTGCATCATGGGCCGCATAGGCTTCGGTCGCGGCCCCAATATTTGACAACGTGATCATAGTACAGTCAAACCTGTGTTAGTGGTCACCTCTATTAAGCAGCCAACCTGCATTAAGCAGTCAGTTTCCAGATTCCCAATATGTTGTTTTATTATACATCTGACCTCTATTAAGCAGCCACCTGTGCTAAGCAGCCGCTTTCTGTAATTCCCTTGGCTGGCTGCTTAAGACAGGTTTAACTGTATTCATGGAAACATTGGGTTTCGCAATATTAAAATTAATGTTCACTCATTGGGACTTTAAACCGAGGTGTCTCGTGTCGTTGCTTTACACGGTACACATAATAGAACCAGAGAAGACTCTGGAATGGGTCTCTGTCTGTGTATCATTGCACTATCCTCCAAAAATCTAAAATGACTAATCTCTTCAGGAGGCGTCGCTCATATAGGCAACCGGTAGCGACGATAAATAAACGTAAAACACGCATACGGACACTGGTTCAACTGGCTGTCAATAAATTCAATATACAGTCAAACCTGTCTTAAGCAGCCAGCCAAGGAAGTCAGAGAAATTGGCTGCTTATCACAGGTGGCTGCTTAATAGAGGTCAAATATATAATAAAACAACCGATTGGGAATCTGTAAACTGGCTGCTTAATGGAGGTGACCATTAACAAAGGTTTGACTGTATTTTATTTGGCATAAACATATAACATGTTCATCGCCATAAATCAAATAACATGGCGGTTATAATGAAACAAACATACATCATTCTATATTTTGAGAAAAGTGTGTGTATTATTAATTACCTGTAATTAGAATATATTGTATTAGTTGCATATATATATATATATTTGTTTTTAGCATAATAACAATTAATTATCATTAAACTATGTAATTATAGTGCCCGACTTCAGTACTACAAACATTCCTATTCGCTTATACACGCATTAACTCTTTCACTGCCAATGTCGCATAAAAGCGACTTTGTAAAAAAAGTAGAGAACCCGATCGGACAGAACAGAACATGCCGCCTGATCAGGCTATATGCTGATTGCTCTTCAGACAGTGGAGCTGAAACACCTGTCCGAATAGCAAACAACATAGATCCTGATCAGACGCGGCGTTACGCCGCGGCTGATCTGGATCTATGTTGTTTGCACATGCTCTGAATTTATTCGGCGCTGAAAGAGTTAAGCCGGTGCGTCTGGCGGCACCCCACATATGCCTAGTTTGGTATTTACTATTTAGTCTTTAAATATTGTTCCTAAAATCTGGAAATGTTGCTGCCAAAAAAATCATTTGAACCGGTTACTTATGCAATTTGCCTCAGGTGAGGTTATGTATTCTGGTTTTCCAAATTTTCTTGGAAGAACAAGAAATCACAAAATCATAATATATAATAAATACAGTCTACATCCGTTATGTCGAATTCCGTCGGACCGAACAAAATACTTCGACATAACCGAAGTTTGACATTTATCGAAATTCGATATAAATGCTCCATATTTATATGTACAATTAATGTGTCTGAAAGGTTATCGAGATAACCGGATAAGTCGACATAGCCGACGTTGACATAACTGTTGTAGACCGTATCTTATATAATATTAAGAAATCATCGTTCTATGGGTCATGCTGCGCATTTATTTACATTTAGCTTAGAGAAATTTATTTTGGCGTGATTGCGAAACAAGTTTTTTTAGAGAATGGACAATGTGGAATTTAAGTGCACGAACTCCGGACCGTTCACATTGACCGCATTAGTTTATAAAATAGTAGCGCTAACTAAGCTTCTTAGAATGCTCGCCCACCTGGTTCGCCGGCGGCGAGGATATTTTAAGCTCAATCGTCACACTCTTCTACACCGTATTTACATTTGTTTCATCTATCAATTATTCAATGCATTGTGGGTATTCCTGTCTTCTAAATTCGATATGTTTTTATATCCGTGAATCTCAAGAAACGAGAACTATAGACGTTCATGCCTGTGCGAGTTTAAAAATTGCTCTCATTTATCATCATGGTCCGCTCCGCTCCGCTCCGTTTGAAGTGAAACCTGTACACGGGAGAGTGCTGCAGTGAATAATTATGGCCATATACTAATTGCCGTCCGGTGCCGTCCCTCAAACAATCCTACAGTGGCTGACTCAGATGTATGCCGTTAGTAATAATGCTATTATCAGATACCTGTACCATGGGGAAATGCCAGACAAGGAATAACATGTAGCCAATATATTGTGCTACGAATGATCCTACCCTATTGAATGACTTTTGCAGAAAGGGTTAGCTTTCAAAAATCAGTCTTAATGTTTAAAACACTCGATCGCCTAGCACCTGTCTATCTGCAAGAGTCATTCAGATTCTTCAATCACAAACTTTATAATCCTAAGCCAAACAGTGAACTTTTTTTAAACAACTTTCTTATAGTCAAGGTCACACAAGTGGAATTCCCTCCCCATATCACATCAAAACTACACATTCTGTTGCGTGTGTGTTTTACGTTTATTTATCGTCGCTACCGGTTGCCCATATGAGCGACGCCTTCTGAAGAAATTAGTCAATTTAGATTGTTGGAGGATAGTGCAATGGTACAGACACGTGCACGGTGTAAAGCACCAACACGAGACGGCGGTTAAAGTCCCATCTGAAAGAGGCAGACAGAGGATCGAACCTGCGATCCCTGGATTACAGATCCGTCTGTATGTGTGTTTAATCATCTGTATAATAGTGAAATGAAGCCAAGTGGCTCTGTACGTTCAGCTGTAATGCTTCATCAATCACGTGACCTCGATTGTGCTTAATAACCGTATTAGTATAAGACGAAGTATGACAATTGTGATCTAAGATGAAATTATACAAAGACCGGATCCACACAGCTGTCACAAACACGCGTAATAAGCGAATCGATCTCAATATAATGGGAACTAGCGTCGATATATTTTGCTTGGTCAGTCAAATAAATATAGTTTAACACCGTGACTATTAATTGGGCCGTATTGAGTTTCTGGACATATCAACAATGTCATTTGGCTAGAAGTTAAAAACGTGAAAAATCGACGGACTGGAACCCAGGCTAGTGCTGTGCTACTACAATCGTGTAAACTTATATAAGAGAGCTGGGTACTTCATAGGTTCATATGTGCAGTGGTCAACACGTGGGACTGAGAATCTAGGGATGGCAGGTTCGATTCCCGTTCTGACCCTAATAATGCTTACCCTTAACCTGCCGAATAAATTGGATCGAAAATGTGCAAACAACATAGATTCAGATCTAATTAGGATCTATATTGTTTGTTATTTACGCCTGATCTAGATCTCTGTTGTTTGCTATTCAGACACGTGTGTCAGCTCAACTATTAGATGGCACGTTCTGTGCACGTTCTGTGTTCTGTGCACGTGCTGTGCTGTGTGCAAACGAGACTTTAGTTGTGATTGACAGGATAAGGCTTAACAGTCGTTCAGATGGGACCATAAACAGCGGTCTCGATCGTCGGTGCTGTACATCGGACATATAAAGGAACCAGGGATTTGGGGCGCATTCTGTTCCTGGAGTTCCTTCTTGCACTATCCTCCATCAAATAAAATGACTAATATACTTCTGGGGGTATCGCCCCCTTCTGGAGGCATCGACCCCTTCTGGAGGCATCGACCCCTTCTGGAGGCATCGACCCCTTCTGGAGGCATCGACCCCTTCTGGGGGTATCGACCCCTTCTGGGAGTATCGACCCCGTCTGGGGGTATAGCCCCCTTCTGGAGGCATCGACCCCTTCTGGAGGCATCGACCCTTTCTGGGGGTATCGCCCCTTTCTGGAGGCATCGACCCCTTCTGCGGGTATCGACCCCTTCTGGGGGTATCGCCCCCTTCTGGAGGCATCGACCCCTTCTGGGGGTATCGCCCCCTTCTGGAGGTATCGCCCCCTTCTGGAGGCATCGACCCCTTCTGGGGGTATCGACCCCTTCTGGGGGTATCTCCCCCTTCTGGAGGCATCGCCCCCTTATGGAGGCATCGACCCCTTCTGGAGGCATCGACCCCTTCTGGGGGTATCGCCCCCTTCTGGAGGCATCGACCCCTTCTGGGGGTATCGACCCCTTCTGGAGGCATCGACCCCTTCTGGGGGTATCGCCCCCTTCTGGAGGTATCGCCCCCTTCTGGAGGCATCGACCCCTTCTGGGGGTATCGCCCCCTTCTGGAGGCATCGACCCCTTCTGGAGGCATCGACCCCTTCTGGGGGTATCGCCCCCTTCTGGGGGTATCGCCCCTTTCTGGAGGCATAGACCCCTTCTGGGGGTATCGACCCCTTCTGGAGGCATCGACCCCTATTAACCAGGGACCGACACTGGTTTAGTTTATATAAATTTAATTTAGTCGAAAGTGTTTACAACACTAAACTAATCGATAGAGAGACCTCATTCCTGGATTTCACCATTCGACGAAATCCATCGCAATAAGGGAATTAAGTGCCCTGCCTAAGGGGCCGACAATAAATAAACATATAAAACAAGCATAGCATTACACGCACAATTATTCTCTAAAGTAGGAATCTTTTTGGCGGTGGTAAAGGAAAGATGAAAGAAAGATATAACAAAGAGAAAATTGCACTGAGCGTTGTTTTTAAGCCATGCATTAACCCATTCAACACCAAGTAACTCATATGGACTGGTCCATGATATTCATAAACCAATAAATGAATCAGAAAATCACATTTAGACAAGTTCATTTATCAAAATGGGTAATTATGTCTAAAACTAGTCATATCACTGGCAAAAAGTGCAGATCCTGATGAGACGGCTCGTCACGAGCCGGCTCATCTGGATGTACACTTTTTGTAAGCCTATTTAGAGGTCTGTGGTGTTGAAAGGGTTAAACACCAGACATATTTTAACACGTTGGACTGGAAATCCAGGGATCGCAGGTTCGATCCCCCGCCTGACCCTAATATGGGATGGGACTTTATTTTAACTGAGGTCTCGTGACGGTGCTTTAAACCGTGCACGTTAAAGAACCAGAGGAGAGTATGGAATGAGTATCTGTCTGTATCATTGCACTATCCTCCAAAAATCTAAAATGATTAATCTCTTAAAATAAAATTAACAATCTTTCAGATGGGACTTTAAACCGAGGTCTCGTGTCGGTGCTTTACACCGTGAACGTAAAAGAACCAGAGGAGACTCTGGAATGGGTCTCTCTGTCTGTATCATTGCACTATCCTCCAAACATCTGAAATGATTAATCTCTTCAGGAGTCGTCGCTCATATGGGCAACCGGTAGCGACGATAAATAAACGTAAATGATAAAACGGAACTACGGAGAAAGCCGAACGCAAAATATATTTACAATAGTTAACTTACTTTATGTTAGCTCGATTGCGAAACAAGTTCTTACAGTTAGCCTATAGCAATTATTATAAGAAGATCCCTAGCTTTTGTGGCGGTATGCTAATGTTTAGTTTATACACATTTATTTTAGCTCGATTGCGAAACAAGTTCTTTCAACTTATATTAATCACTCTCGAGACCTCATTCCTGATGGAATACATTGCCACGCGGGATAGAGAAGAAACGTGAAATTTAAATGCCTTGCCTAATGGCACAATCGTAACGGCTCCAGCGGCGCTCGAACTCCGGACAGTTCGCACCTGAAGCGAATGAGCATCCACTGCGCTATCACGACTATCACGAAATATATATAATATATAAGCTGTGCTTCCATTTTAATCCTTGGCGGTTTTATGGATTTTTATGTTTGCTGTGTAATACACATTACTTTTCAACGTTTTTGTTTTTGTAACAAATACAATTATACGATAGCAACATTTCGACGAATAATGTTTCATTTTGAAAAGGAATATGACTTTGTGGTTTAATTATATGTAAATTGCACAGCTCGATTTTTGTTTCTACAATGAACATCCCCTACCTAACACCACGCACGTGAGTGTGAAATTGCATCCACACTCCTCATAATATGCGAGATACAATAACTTTGATAGATGGCTACATGGCTACATTGTCATATTCCTGAAATACAATACCTTTCAGGAAAACCGGACACTGTTACTTTAAACTGGAGATGGTTCGCCGCCTCCGTGGTCGAGTGGTTACGGTCGCTTACTCGTATACCACTGTAAGATATCACCACTGATGGTCATGGGTTCGAGCCCCGCTCAGACCATGTCTCTATATAAAACAGTTGCCACTTTCTTATATATGTTCGTGCACCGAATAATGGTTAACCGCTGGAGCCTGCGTTATGTAAAGTTCAATGTTTAGTTCTTTGATTGCAGACTAGAAGGTTTATTAACGATGCTCATAGTGTATGTTTTACGTATAGTTATCGTCGCTACCGGTTGCCCATATGAGCGACGCCTCCTGAAGAGATTAGTAATTTTAGATTTTTGGAGGATAGTGCAATGATACAGACAGAGACTCATTCCAGAATCGTCTCTGGTTCGTTTACGTGCACGGTGTACAGCACCGACACGAGACCTCGGCTTAAAGTCCCACGAGAAAGAATGTTAATATTATTAGGGGCAGATATGGGATCGAACCTACGAGTCCTGGATTCGCAGTCCAGCGTGTTAACCACTGGACTACTGACCCGACTGCAAGATCATAGACTATAATATAATAGTTATATACATGTCAGGGTAATTAACGTATAATACTAAACTATGTAAGTAATAAAATTCAACTCGTTTAGCAAATTTATAAACGGATTTATAATATCATTTCTATTGCAGTCTTAGATACATCAATAAAGTTACTGGCGCGAACAATTTATGGTGTGTTATTTCAAATGAAGAAAATAGAGAATGCTTTCATTTTCCTAGTCATTAACTCGGATAATTCAATTGTAAACAGCGCGTTTAGATTTTGTCGATAATCAGCTCCAATACGTTAGTGGGAATGTAGTTGTGTCGTCTGCTGTTTGTGACAGGGTGTTGCGGTTAGGTTGTTGAAAACTTGATAATTTCCCAGCACGACTGACCTCCGCGTGACAGTAATGAATTTGTCCGGTCTTTTGTCAATTTATATTAAGTAGCTACGGATAGAAATCTGCATTGATTCCCAGACCAGTTTTAATCATTTGCAACAGGGCACCTCTTTCTACTACTTGCATGATTGGGGTATGCAGATATTTTGTCTAATTATATCACTAAGCAATCTACATGTATTATGCTTATATGGGTATGCGTGTGTGTTTTACGTTTATTTATCGTCGCTACCGGTTGCCCATATGAGCGACGCCTCCTGAAGAGATTAGTCATTTTAGATTGTTGGAGGATAGTGCAATGATACAGACAGAGACCCGTTCCAGAGTCTCCTCTGGTTCTTTTACGTGCACGATGTACAGCACCGACACGAGACCTCGGTTTAATGTCCCATCTGAAAGACTGTTAATTGTATTAGGGTCAGACGGGGGATCGAACCTGCGATCCCTGGATTACCAGTACAGCGTGTTACCACTGGACTACAGATCCGTCTGTCTTTCAGCTTTAAGCGATGGAGAAAACCCCCAGGTGACCATCCGAACATTGAGTCAGGCATGGGTGCGCACCCGGGTATAACCATCGACCGTCCGCAAACCAGCGGGATAGCTTTCTTACAGGAAACAATTCGATCACACGTCCGTAATCGTATCAGATTTACATGTATACATGTTCTACTACCTCCTATATGGTGTTGACAGTGTGATAACTAGCTGTGATATGATATCTAGGCTTAGTACGTACTATTTGCTTATTAGTTTAATCTATAAACTTTATACCCATGTATTTGAGCTGGGTGTGTGTTTTACGTTTATTTATCGTCGCTACCGGTTGCCCATGTGAGCGACGCCTTCTGAAGAAATTAGCAGTTTTAGATTTTTGGAGGATAGTGCAATGGTACAGAGACCCATTCCAGAGTCCCCTCTGGTTCTTTTACGTTCACGATGTACAGCACCGACACGAGACCTCGGTTTAAAGTCCCAACTGAAAGACTGTTAAATGTTATTAGGGTCAGATCAACGGGGGTCGAACCTGCGACCCCTGGATTCCCAGTCCATGGTGTTAACCACCGGTCTACGTATCCATCTCTCTCTATTTCTCTCCCCCTCTCTCTCTCTCTCTCTGTCTCTCCCTCCCCCTCCCTCCCCTCCCTCCCTCTCTCTCTCTCTCTCCTCATCTCTCTTCCCTCCCCCCTTCTCCCTCTCCTCTATCCTTCCTCACCTTCTCTTCCCTCTTCACCTCTCTCCTCTCCTCTCTCCTCTCTCTCCCTCCATCTCCCATCCTCTCTCTCTCTCTTCTCTCCTCTCTCTCTCTCTCTCTCTCTCTCTCTCTCATATATATATTATATGTGAAACATACTTTTATAAGGTTAGATTAATCGTTTTCCTCGTGGTCAATTTGGAATTTAAATGCCTTGCCTACACGTGATGGCTACAGCTGGGCGCGAACTACTGGCCCTTGGCACCTGCAGAGGCCGCGCTACCACGACTTGCTCACTATCTGCTTATTAATAATTACTGCCCTCGGAACGTCGTTGCGACGCCTCCAGCAATGTATGTCCCTGGTTCCGCTACATACTCGGTTTTTAGCACAGATGCACATGGTACCTCATTTATTAATTCAATCTCAACGACTGTTAATATTATTATATGGCGACAGTTGGTGGCCGAAACCGTGAACCTCGGATTGGACTGCACTAAACCAGATATAGTTAGCATTTCGTTAAAGCAATGCCATATATATATGTATGTTGTGATATTTTAATCATTAATTCACAGGCTTGTAATTAGATATTGGAGAATCTATAGTGTCTGCTGCAGATAATCCACTAAGATCTACGCAATTATCCACGCAACATTGAAGCTGGGAGACATAACCACGAGAATGTATACTTCGTGTCATGTGTAATACAAGAGAAAATGATGATGACTATCATTTTTGTCATGTTCAATGCATACTGATTTAATAACCTCCATTAATCAGCCAACATGCACTAAGTAGCCACGTTCCAGATTCCCAATATGTTTTATTATACATTCGCCCTCTATTAAGCAGTCACCTGTGCTAAGCAACCATTTTCTGTGATTCCCTTGGCTGACTGCTTAAGACAGGGTTGACTGTATATCAAATTGAATGACTTGCTATTTGTGATATGCGATTACTCTATCGTGTATTGACCATGTCCTGTGATTATTCTCTCGTGCATTGACCATGTCCTGTAATTCCTCTCTCGTGCATTGACCATGTCCTGTGATTCCTCTCTCGTGCATTGACCATGTCCTGTGATTATTCTCTCGTGCATTGACCATGTCCTGTGATTATGCTCTCGTGCATTGACCATGTCCTGTGATTCCTCTTTCGTGCATTTGCCATGTCCTGTGATTATTCTCTCGTGTATTGACCATGTCCTGTGATTCCTCTCTCGTGCATTGACCATGTCCTGTGATTCCTCTCTCGTGTATTGACCATGTCCTGTGATTCCTCTCTCGTGCATTGACCATGTCCTGTGATTCCTCTCTCGTGTGTTGACCATGTCCTGTGATTCCTCTCACGTGTATTGACCATTTCCTGTGATTATTCACTCGTGTATTGAACATGTCGTGTGCTTATTCTCTCGTATATTGTGATTACTTTGATGTGTGATTGAATGGTGACATGTAACGAAATAATTAGCATGTTATGCTTTAATGAAGAGCTGTGCTATGGAGAAGCCAAATAGTATATTACATAGTATTATGTCACATGACAACAATCACGCTAGATGTCAGTCCATGGCTTATCAGCTAGGCGTAACAGTTAGTCCATGGCTTATCAGCTAGGCGTATCAGTTATAACTACCAGTAGGTCATATATCAAGCACCCCGTTGGGTTGGTCACCATGCTTACAGACGTATGCCCGTATCTCCAAATCTGATCTTATTACATTGTTAAGTACATGATATTGGTATATATGCTTTGTGAAAGTAGGTGTGTACATACTCGTATGCTTAAGGGTGGAGGCCGAGTAGTTGCGCTCGTTAAATTCAACTCGCTTGCCTCTCATCGCTGCACGTTCGAATCCCACTGGCGGTGTGGAAGTCTTCCAAGTGTGGAAACTATCCAACTGGCTTGTGGGAAGTCAGTGGTTCTACCCGGGTGCCCGCCCATGCATTAAATACGTGCTCGGAGTGACACCTGGGGTCTTCCTGGCAATACATAGAGAGTCGCAATATGACCTTTAGATGATGTTAGTTTATACAAAATTATTTTAGCTCGATTGCGAAACAAGTTCTTACAACTTATTTTAATCACCCTCGAGACCTCATTCCTGATGGAATACATCGCCACGAGGGAAAGAGAGAGAGAGAGAGAGAGGGAGGGAGGAGGGAGGGAGGGAGGGAGGGAGGGAGGGAGGGGGAGGGAGGGAGGGAGGGAGGGAGGGAGGGAGGGAGGGGGGAGGGAGGGAGGGAGGGAGGGAGGGTGGGAGGGAGGGAGGAGGAGGGAGGGAGGCAGCGAGCGTGGAATTTAAATGCCTTGCCTAAGGACACAAGAAGGCTAAGAAGATGTTAGGAGAAACCAAAGAAATATCCAAAATAAAGGTCCATTAGCGGTGACCTCTTGTATGTGTTTTTATGTTGACAGGTCAAACAGAAAGTCAATTTAGTGTACACGTACACGTCAATCTCATGTATCAAGGTAGCCTGGCAACAGGCGTCGATATAGTTTGCCTGGTCAGTCAAATAAATATATTTTAACACCGAGACTATTAATTGAGTTTCTGATCATGTTATTTTGCCAGAAGTTAAAAATGAAAAATCGACAGACTGGAACCCAGGCTAGTATCCAGGGCAACCATCTAGTTTTGTCATGAAATAGTGTTGTCTTAATATGTTTGCTAGTATAGCTAATGTTAATCAATGTACATGATTAAAATCACACTAATTAATAAGCCGTTATTAATTTATTATAGAACATTGGAATATATACCGGAGGCATGTTCCCCTTTAAACGTGTTGGGGTATAGAAGCGATTTCCTGCATTTCTGATTTGATGAGTTTAGACGTATAATTATGTACTGACCTTTCAGCTCTCTATATAACAGTCAACATTTTATACAGCAAAGGGATATTTATTTGCATTTTATTTATTTTATATTTCATTTATTTTTTGGTTGCTTTGGTAATTTTAACCGAGGCAGCTGCCTCGGTGTGCCTCAGTGTGGCTACGGGCCTGGGAATGTTTCATTCACATTCAACCTAACCATTAACTACGAATGAATGCCTCTGCGTGTTAACTCCATGGTGATATGGGAAACACATTCTGTACTAACATAGTTGCTCATAAGTATACGTGTGCACGCATGATTTCCCAATATGTGTAACATCAAAGAGAGGCTGCATTTCAGCTGTACATTGTCTTAAAACTAGTGGGCTCAATGAATTATTGATAACATTCAATGAAGTGATGAAACCCGAGCTGCCTACCTGCCTATTCACTTAACATATTTTGCTATGTAACCGTAGCGTAAACAATCCGCGCACAATCTGTCTCGTAATAAACCAATAGTCGACACGGTGAACCAATGAAATTACACCATTTGTGATTCTTGCTTGCTGATTGGCCAATTTTCTGCCCGCTGTGATATTGATTGCAACTACTGCTCCAAGCTATAATCAAGTTTGGAAGAAAGATTAGATTTCGCGTCTTGTCGCTAAAACGACTTTGTTCGCAAAGAATGAAAGGCCTTTTCAATGACAAGAGAGTTTTAATACCGTACCATGTGTGTATGTGATGAATAAATTCTTTAGTTGATTATGCTAGCCGCTGAGAAGAGAGATTTTAGCGATTTTATACTTAATGGGGGATTAGCTTTACATTAATGTGGGTTGGCTTAGGTACGCCATTATTTGCCACCGACGTCCTGTGCATACCCAGTACCCCATCAGAAATGTGTATTTTTGACTACAAATGATATTTGATTGATCATCATGAAATTGCTGTTACAATGTAGTTGAGGTTGCAACATATGGTCTTGAGACGTAGTAACTTGGGGGACTGTCAGGGTATGCGCTGGTTACCGGTGTTCTCTACGAGCCTTTATAATTTGGTAGCGTGTCATCGTTGCTGGCTATAAAATAGTTCAACTAAGT
>CM026399.1:16318876-16446376 GCA_014843695.1 Archivesica marissinica | reverse complement strand
ATGGTTACCGTTAATATTGTAAAGCAAGGGCGGTGTTCGTGCAATCCAGTCTGCGTGTGAATTAAAATGCATGAAAGCAGTTTACCACAGGGAGGAAGGCATGGAGCTGATACCTAATTAGTGTATCGGAGGTAAATGGCTGTGTGTTCGCGTTCACAATGCTGTGTTTATCTGATATAAGATACCCTAGTTGCATAGATTATATAATTCAACCCGTGTCACAACATCTGTTATCTATATAGAAATGTACATGTATACGCGTATGTTTAATCATATTTGCATTCTTTATAATTATTCATTGTACAATACAACTCAAATTTACAAACATGTTACGGATGAATTAAATAAGATATATGGTACAAACATTATCAGTATATATGGAGAAGCTAAAGGGTTGGGCCACAAGTTTTAATAACATTAGTTTGTAATTAACAAAGAGACTGAATATAGTATAAGAGCATTGCAATTAGGATACTAACTTTTGATTACAATTAAGGGGGGTAATAATGGATATGAAGTCGTGATAGCGCAGTGGATGCGCGTTCGCTTCAGGTGCGAAAGGTCCGGAGTTCGAGCCCCATTGGAGCCGTTACAAGTGTGCCCTTAGGCAAGGCATTTAATTTCCACGTTGCCTCTTCTCTCTCCCTCGTGGCGATGGATTCCATCAGGAATGAGGTCTCGAGAGTGATTTATATAAGTTGAAATAACTTGTTTCGCAATCGAGCTAAAATAAATGTGTATAAACAAAATTGAATTGAATTGAATTGCATCTCCGAGTTACGTGCGCTTCCACACGTGGAGTTTACGTCTACAACGAACATGTGGTAGTTCTTATATTGAATGGTTTTTATTCTTTAATTTAATTTAATTTAATGGAGTATAATGTTAACGAATTACTTCATAATAAGTACCGCTGATACAAGTCTAGTCTAAGAAAATGTGTAGCAATTAAATTCAATTCAAAGTTAATTTGGCATAAACATATATTATTTGATTCTTTATTAGTCTCGTCGATGTGACACACTATGTACAACATATCACAAACTAAAAACATATAAAATTGCACGTTGCCACTCTATACAGAGTTGTAAGAGACTTTATAATGATACAAATCTCATTATTATTATCCATATCAATATTTACATGATTAAGATGGTAAAACCTCCCTTGCCAATCCGCATCCTTCAGCCATGCCATGATATGCCATAGAAGCTCGACAAAGAAATTTAATAAAGCTCTCCCAATGGAAAGGAGGATATAACTTCAAAACTTAATGTGCTGTTTCCGTACCGAATCTAGTCATCTAGTCCCGCTACTGTGGTCTCAAATACATGTACAAGCAAAACATGAATGGTGGTACATCATTACCGGTTGCCCATATGAGCGATGAGCGACGCCTCCTGAAGAGATTAGTCATTTTAGACGTTTGGAGGATATTGCATTCCAGAGTCTCATCTGGTTCGTTTACCTGCACGGTGTACAGCACCGACACGAGACATAGGTTTAAAATCCCATCTGAAAGACTTAATTTTATACGGGTCAGACGTGGGGTCGAACCTGCGATTCCTGGATTCCCAGTCCAACGTGTTAGCCACTGGAAGTCATGATAGCGCAGTCATGATAGCGTTCGCTTCAGGTGCGAAAGGTCCGGAGCGAAAGGTCCGGAGTTCGAGCCCCGCTGGAGCCGTTACGAGTGTGCCCTTAGGCAAGGCATTTAAATTCCACGTTGCCTCTTCTCTCTCCCTCGTGGCGATGGATTCCATCAGGAATGAGGTCTCGAGAGTGATTAACATAAGTTGTAAGAACTTGTTTCGCAATCGAGCTAAAATAAATGTGTATAAACTAACGTGTTAACCACTGAACTACAGATCCGTCTGAGATAATTACACTGAGTAGGTCTTATAGTGTAAGAAAATGTATAGCTCAAAAACAGTTGCATAGTTGTTTTGCTATTCTTGGCTGGGGTTAATTAACTGCTATATTATTGAGTTTATTGTTGTAGTCAATCATAAGCAAGTGTTTCTGCTTAAGATGCTGTTTCATGTAGTGCCTAGAGATTCATCTTCATTCAAGTAGCATATAGGTACATACATATAGTGCAAATACAAAGTTAAACAAGCATATTAAAAGTACATAGCCACTCTAACTAGAATCATATGGGACAGGTTGCAACAAAACATATCACATTATAAAAACCGCATGTTTATTATATTTATTAATTATAAATAAAATAAATTTACATTCTAAAGCCAAGAAACAGTTGCTAATTTCAATACTATTGCAACAAAAATGGTATAAAACACTAAATATCAGCTATCCCATATGTTGTATGCGTCGCTGTGATTTGTAAGACAGAAATAGTCCATAAATAGGATGGGGGAGGGCAGACAACATATAGTGACATTTCCTTGTGCAAGCACGGTCATGCATCGTAGTTACACACTTATAAAAGTGTGTTCATTTGATTTGTATTGTACATTGAATATTTGATAACATTAGTTTGCAATAATAAAACAAAGCAACAGTTTTAAGATTTTTTTATTTTTATTTAACCATATTTTATTGCATATGCATATTAAACAGTACAGTTGACATACATGCATGATACAGAATAGAAATTAACAATGTATAAGATGCACACATACATTTGTGTAACATTGCAAAAGGGTCGGGCCACAAGTTATAACCAACATTAGAAAACGACCCTTCCCAAGATTTGTTTTAATGATCATGGCAGAAAAGAATGCAACACAATATGAGTAAACGAACTAGAATATATGCAGACAGACAGACGGATACTTGACCTACCTCCAATGCAGGAGAGCTACCATTCTGTTCTGTAACGATAACGGCACATACTAGGCGTGTGTTTTACGTTTATTTATCGTCGCTACCGGTTGCCAATATGAGCGACGCCTCCTGAAGAGATTAGTCATTTTAGATTTTTGGAGGATAGTGCAATGATACAGAGATAGACCCATTCCATAATCTCCTCTGGTTCTTTTACGTGCACGGTGTAAAGCACCGAAACGAGACCTCGGTTTAACGTCCCATCTGAAAGACTGTTAATTTTATTAGTGTCAGGCGGGAGATCGAACCTACTACATACTAGGTCAATTTTCAGTCTGCTTCTACGTGACAACGCTATCTATTTAATCTACACTATTTCTGTCTACATAAATAATGCAGACGCGGTAATTCATCAAAGGCATCGGCTGAAATTGAAATGTTTGTGTCAGCAGAACAGAACATAATAACACTTTATCATCAGACTTGTACAGAATCATATAATAATACATATTTATATATTATGCATTTGTATTTACATCGCATGACTTGCTGATTACATATTCAAGTGTGCTCATTGTATTAGTAACAGAGGATGAGCATTATATTTCAGCAGAATACATACATTATCAAGTATTATTTATCAAGAAACACATTAAACTGTCGTTAGGGAATTTCTGTAATACAAAGCTGTTTTCATATACTTTGCTAAAGAGGATCTTTTTATGAGATGTTTTAATAGTTTAAGATGTTTATGCACGGAATGCCTTCTGTAATAGTAAGGCTTTAAATATTTTTTGTCGAATGATAATGGATAAACATATACAAAGTGGTATTCATCTTCTATGTCATTTGTTTTGCAGTAAGTGCAATCGCGTTCATTTCTAGGTATTCTATTGTGCGCATTGAGCCCAGTTTGTCTTGCTAAAGAGTGGGCAGATAATACAGATACATAAAACCTCAAATTACTTGGTAAAACATCCAAGTAAATCTCATACTCAAATTGAAGCTTAAATAATTGATTTATAACTCTCAAGTATTTGTGAAATTTCGAGAGATGTACGAATGACTCCATTATGCGTTGTCTGAAAACACTGATGAAGAAAGATTGATTATCTACGCTTTGTTCTTCAAAAACATTTGCAAAGCCAAAGTCACACACGTTTGAAATGAGTTTCATCACCGCTAATCAAGTCACCATTGATCTGATCAAGGGTCATACCGGGTTTTCTAAACTATTTTTAGCAAGTGCACGCTAGTGCCTATATTGATAATTCAGAGTCTTACCTCCTCCTAGTTGTATTGCAGTTTTTTTAAATTAGGAGATTAGCAACGTTCATATTGAGTTATCAGTTTTAGATATGTACATAGTTATAGTTATAAATGATATAATCTATCTTAAAATACTAATTGTGATATAATTTATGTGTATCTAGAAGCATTATTATAACGTCTCTTATAATTCTTTCAGAATGGCAATGTATATTGTATAGTGATAATTTATTTTAAACATGTCTATACTATTGTATGATAAGACGAAAATAAAGATATACTACTACTACACAACCGAATTTTCCGATTTAAGCTTAATTAGGTTATGTGCCAAAACCTGTTTTAATATATTCCAGAGACGTGCTGTTTATCTTTGTATATAATGTGTGATCTTTTCTTATTATGATATGGTAATGAGAAGTAGTTGTTAATTAGTTCACCCTCGGTCTGATCGAGGTTGATAACGGATCTCTTAAACTATTTTTTGGTATTGAATTTCACAATTTAATTTGCCGATCTTAATATCTTTTTAGATATCACAATTAACGGCTACTACTCCGTTTGACCTTGTATTTAACGCTATAGCTACAATGATAGCATGTGACATTGTCTGATATATACACCTGTGTTATAACTCTCATATAATGCATTAACATTGAATGGCTATGTACTGTTGATTATTGTTCATGCTTTGTTTTATAATATGCTACGTACATAGTCTCGTTGTTTTATAATATGCTGTGTACATAGACGAGACGATCTCCAAACTTTAAAATGACTAATCTCTTCAGGAGGTGTCGCTCATATGGGCAACCGGTAGCGACGATAAATAAACGTAAAACACACAGACGAGACTATAATAAAGATTGAAACCCAGCACAATTTTAATTAACAGTCTTTCAGATGGGACGTTTAACCGAGGTCTCGTGTCGGCGCTGTACACCGTGTACGTAAAAGAACCAGAGGAGACTGGAATGGGTCTCTGTCTGTATCATTGCACTATCCTCCAAAACTCTAAAATGACTAATCGCTTCAGGTGGCGTCGCTCATATGGGCAACCGGTAGCGACGATAAATAAACGTAAAGCGCACACGCACAACCTTTTAACACCTGTCACCCAATTTGTATAACGGCTTATCTATGTACCATACTTTGTAATACCATATCAAAGAGCTATATTAGTGAAAAGTTAAGAAAAATCGGGGTTGATTATTAAAAGAAGAAAATAAAGATGATTCAGCTGCAACTTTCTCCTTATGTTAATTTTATCCAACCGTGAATTACAAAGTTATTGATCATTTTGTAAATAGATTATATCTATAAATGGAGGGCACTTACAAATCTTCTAGATAATTCTTGAACATGTTTTCCAATCTAAATAAATTATTATTGGCAATTTGAAATCCAATACAATAATGACGATTTCTATTCCCCTCTCCCCCTCCCCTCCCCGCTCCTTATATTAGATCTCAGTGTGTAGCATATTTTAACTAAGCCAATAATATGTGGCTTCCATAGTGCAGCATATTAGACAAAGAAGATTGAGGGAGTACATTATGCACACACTGCTCCAAGTGTACACTGCAAGCCGATTAGAAGATAACATTATTGTATAGCATAATCAGACACAGCAGGCGATTGGCGTAGGAGGTATTACACGGTGCATGCTGATAAAATATGTAAACAATGTTCGGTAGAGATAGACGATGAATTCCACTTTTTAGATTTTTATATTCACACCTGAATGCTAGTATATTATTAATTCGTGGCACGCTGAGAGTTTTGGGATCACATTGTGACCCAGTTTCCAATACTGAACCGCCTCCGTGGTCGAGTGGTTAAGGTCGCTGACTTGTATACCACTGTAACCTATCATCACTGATGGTCACGGGTTCGAGCCCCGCTCAGGCCGTGTCTCATTTATATGAAAAAGTTGGAAGTTTCTTACGGAGGTTGGTGCACCCAAGTACTGGTTAACCGTTGGAGCTTGCCCATGAAAGGTGTTGTTAGGTAAACTGCCCGCCGGCGATATAGCTCAAAATGGTGCTGATGCAGGCGTAAAACCCGAAATATAACATAACATAAGTTTCCAATACTATCCAATACCATCTATTATACTTTTATAACATTATTGTACACGTAGTCTATGACTTGTAAAGTGAAATGATATAATGTGTAAATCGTAAAGGAAGTGTATACATCCATGTTCACCATAAATTATACGTCGCAATACATGTATATATATTAAATGTACTGTAAGGTACACAAAATCATATCTAATATATGTGCATGCACACCATAAAGTGTAACACGTATGTATGTATGTTCCTTTAATGTCAAACCCCTCGCGGGGACTTAGACATGTTTTCCTGGGCATGCTTAGCCGACCTAAGCGATTAACCAGTACTAAGCTATGTGTGTGAGGTGCCTTGCTCAATGACACTACATACGTGGCCTGGCCGAGTATCGAACCCGAGACCGTTCGATTCCAAATCCGACGCTCTACCACTGGACCACGGACGCCACACATACATATACGTATGTCTATTTCATGTACACTATAACTTGTACACCTATATTTCTATGTGAATATGTGCACAGTTGTACAGTATGTACATATGTACGTGTGTGTATATATGTATATGTGTGTGCATATTTTTATGCATGTGTATATGTGTGTACATATTTGCTGCAGGTTTATGATTCTGTGTACATTTCAACATGTGCATATGTGTGTACATATTGGCTGCATGTTTATAATTCTGTGTACATTTCAACATCTGTATATGTGTGTACATATTGGCTGAATGTTGATAATTCTGTGTACATTTCAACATGTGTATATGTGTGTACATATTGGCTGCATGTTTATAATTCTGTGTACATTTCAACATGTGTATATGTGTGTACATATTGTCTGCATGTTTATAATTATCTGTACATTTCAACATGTGCATATGTGTGTACATATTGGCTGCATGTTTATAATTATGTGTACATTTCAACATGTGCATATGTGTGTACATATTGGCTGCATGTTTATAATTCTGTGTACATTTCAACATGTGCATATGTGTGTACATATTGGCTGCATGTTTATAATTATGTGTACATTTCAACATGTGCATATGTGTGTATATATTGGCTGCATGTTGATAATTCTGTGTACATTTCAACATGTGCATATGTCTGCATGTTTATAATTCTGTGTACATTTCAACATGTGCATATGTGTGTACATATTGGCTGCATGTTTATAATTATGTGTACATTTCAACATGTGCATATGTGTGTACATATTGGCTGCATGTTGATAATTCTGTGTACATTTCAACATGTGCATATGTCTGCATGTTTATAATTATGTGTACATTTCAACATGTGTATATGTGTGTACATATTGTCTGCATGGTTATAATTAGGTGTACATTTCAACATGTGTATATGTGTGTACATATTGTCTGCATGTTTATAATTATGTGTACATTTCAACATGTGTATATGTGTGTACATATTGTCTGCATGTTTATAATTATGTGTACATTTCAACATGTGCATATGTGTGTACATATTGGCTGCATGTTTATAATTATGTGTACATTTCAACATGTGCATATGTGTGTACATATTGGCTGCATGTTTATAATTATGTGTACATTTCAACATGTGCATATGTGTGTACATATTGTCTGCATGTTTATAATTATGTGTACATTTCAACATGTGTATATGTGTGTACATATTGTCTGCATGTTTATAATTATGTGTACATTTCAACATGTGTATATGTGTGTACATATTGGCTGCATGTTTATAATTCTGTGTACATTTCAACATGTGTATATGTGTGTACATATTGTCTGCATGTTTATAATTATGTGTACATTTCAACATGTGTATATGTGTGTACATATTGGCTGCATGTTTATAATTCTGTGTACATTTCAACATGTGTATATGTGTGTACATATTGGCTGCATGTTTATAATTCTGTGTACATTTCAACATGTGTATATGTGTGTACATATTGGCTGCATGTTTATAATTCTGTGTACATTTCAACATGTGTATATGTGTGTACATATTGGCTGCATGTTTATAATTCTGTGTACATTTCAACATGTGTATATGTGTGTACATATTGGCTGCATGTTTATAATTCTGTGTACATTTCAACATGTGTATATGTGTGTACATATTGGCTGCATGTTTATAATTATGTGTACATTTCAACATGTGCATATGTGTGTACATATTGGCTGCATGTTTATAATTATGTGTACATTTCAACATGTGTATATGTGTGTACATATTGGCTGCATGTTTATAATTATGTGTACATTTCAACATGTGTATATGTGTGTACATATTGGCTGCATGTTTATAATTATGTGTACATTTCAACATGTGTATATGTGTGTACATATTGGCTGCATGTTTATAATTATGTGTACATTTCAACATGTGTATATGTGTGTACAGTATTACGGATTACGGATTACGGATTATAACAAATGTGTATGCTTTATACCAGACACAAAATTCACACATTTCTAAAATGTTCGTGTAGTACATTATATTGTAAATGTGATCAATTCACTTTATTTATTTATTATGTTTAATATATTTGCAATGGCCGATGACGATGAATATGTCAGTCGTAATGGCCTTTTGATTTGATACATTCTTTTGAAGTTTCTAGTTGATACAGTAACCGCTCTCTTGCATATTTCGTCAACATGATACTCTCAGTTTTCCATCTGTTAGAAGCATCTCACAAGAAACCGAGGCGCGATCAAACACCCAGAATAGCCTCTGTTACAATGTATACTGTTCGTATACCATATCTATACCGAGGGTGGCAACTTTACCCACACGCGCGACACGTTAGATGCTTTTAGCTTTCATTTCAATCCATTTGTATTTATTGTGTACATAGTAAATTATGTTATATAATGTCGAATAAATATGCTTAAACCAAGTTAGACGAACCATATTGATTGTAATATATTGATTTCACTTTACATACTGATTGTAATATTAGTATATATAATATAATATATAATATTCATAATATGCTATATATATATTCGACAAGTTAGATGAACTATATTGATTGCAAATATTAGTATATATGTAAAATGGAATCAATATCTAACTTGTCGAATATATATATACTAATATTACAATAAATATAGTTCATATAATATATAGTGTGTGTAAATTTGTCGAATTGTACATTGCACGAGCCGACGATTCTCTTTCTCATCGTTGGAAAACTTGGCAATAAATGACGATAACAATAGTTTCCTTTACAATTCGATCATGTTTTATAGCACAGCTGAGACGCTCACTACATCTTGTTAATGATTGATCGGGATGTAAATCAGATATTAGCGGCCATCTTTCATTTCTGAAATATTTATGAGATTGTATAAACCTCTCATATTACATGCCAGCAGAGAGAATTTCTCAGAAAGCGGACATTAATATTCATAATATGCTACTGTCGTTTGAAATATCTCTCAACCTGTTGGGGTTTTTATGCAAGAACTTGTGGATTGGTGACCACAGTTTTTTGGACAGATGACCGCTTCTTTTTTGCACATTGCTTTTCTTCGTTTAATTAGTTTAAACACTATTTATTTCTTTGAATAAACATAGTCAATTATAAATAATATGTGCATACATGTACGATCGAGGAGAAAGCAACCTGGTTGTAGGGTTACCTCTTTGTTTATTTGTGGCATATAGGGGCGACTCCGGCCACGGGTGGTCAAGGTCTTTGACTTCAAATCACTTGCCCCCCCCCCCCACAGCTGTGTGTTCGTATCCCACTTGGGGTTTCGAATTATTTCATGTGAGGAAGCTATCCAGCTGTCATGCGGTAGGTCGGTGGTTCTACCCGCGTGTCCGTCCGTGTTTGCAAAACTGCTCGGAGATGCATCGGGTTCTTTCACTTTAAGCCACCAAACCAAACAAACCAACCCGGCTGTCCGTCCGTGCTTGCAAATCTGCAACGTGCACATGGTTATTCAGCCACTTTAGCCCCCCCCCCCCAACCAAACAAATAAATACTAAGCGTTATTGCAGCTGCTGTGTGGTGTCAGTTGTATTATGATTACTGTGTATGTGGTGTTCTATAGGTGCAGTATTGCTGCTGTGTGGTGTCAGTGTGTGTCGTGTATTGATCTGGACATTACCGCTCGTCGAAGCGGAATACGGCGGGGGGGGGGGGGGGCATGAGGAATGTATTAACGTTCACGTTTGTATCTGATGCACGAAAAGACACATTGCTCTTATACACAGACTTTATGCGTCCACAGATGATCAAATGAGTGTGCGCGAACTATAGAAATCGCTTTTGTATCAAGATAATAATCTTGTCGCAACGTAATACAAAACTTGTTATAATTAATGTATTGGTCCACTATTGGTCCACTATTGCTATTTATAGTGATGTTTGCTCATGACCTGGATACAACGTGAGAACATTCAGTTTGATTTATTATTTATAAAGTAACAATTGTCCATTAATCCTCAGGTTGGGCGAAAACAATTACAGCATATCTCTTCTAGTATAGGGAAAGCAATTACAGCATATCTCTTCTGGTAGAGTGAAAACAATTACAGCATATCTCTTCTGGTAGAGTGAAAACAATTACAGCATATCTCTTCTGGTAGAGGGAAAGCAATTACAGCATATCTCTTCTGGTACAATGAAAGCAATTACAGCATATCTCTTCTGGTAGAGTGAAAGCAATTACAGCATATCTCTTCTGGTAGAGTGAAAGCAATTACAGCATATCTCTTCTGGTAGAGTGAAAGCAATTACAGCATATCTCTTCTGGTAGAGTGAAAGCAATTACAGCATAACTCTTCTGGTAGAGTGAAAGCAATTACAGCATATCTCTTCTGGTAGAGGGAAAGCAATTACAGCATATCTCTTCTGGTAGAGTGAAAACAATTACAGCATATCTCTTCTGGTAGAGTGAAAGCAATTACAGCATATCTCTTCTAGTAGAGGGAAAGCAATTACAGCATATCTCTTCTGGTACAGTGAAAGCAATTACAGCATATCTCTTCTGGTAGAGTGAAAACAATTACAGCATATCTCTTCTGGTAGAGTGAAAGCAATTACAGCATATCTCTTCTGGTAGAGTGAAAGCAGTTACAACATATCTCTTCTGGTAGAGTGACAGCAATTACAACATATCTCTTCTGGTAGAGTGAAAGCAATTACAGCATATCTCTTCTGGTAGAGTGAAAGCAGTTACAACATATCTCTTCTGGTAGAGTGAAAGCAATTACAGTATATCTCTTCTGGTAGAGTGAAAGCAGTTACAACATATCTCTTCTGGTAGAGTGAAAGCAATTACAACATATCTCTTCTGGTAGAGTGAAAGCAATTACAGCATATCTCTTCTGGTAGAGTGAAAGCAATTACAGCATATCTCTTCTGGTAGAGTGAAAGCAGTTACAACATATCTCTTCTGGTAGAGTGAAAGCAATTACAACATATCTCTTCTGGTAGAGTGAACGCAATTACAGCATATCTCTTCTGGTAGAGTGAAAGCACTTACAGCATATCTCTTCTGGTAGAGTGAAAGCAATTACAGCATATCTCTTCTGGTAGAGTGAAAGCAATTACAGCATATCTCGTCTGGTAGAGTGAAAGCACTTACAGCATATCTCTTCTGGTAGAGTGAAAGCAATTACAGCATATCTCTTCTGGTAGAGTGAAAGCAATTACAGCATATCTCTTCTGGTAGAGTGAAAGCTATTACAGCATATCTCTTCTGGTAGAGTGAAAACAATTACTGCATATCTCTTCTGGTAGAGTGAAACAATTACAGCATATATTTTAGGGTAGGGCAAAAGCAATTACATTTATTTTCGGGTAGGGTGAAAACAATTACAACATATAAACCCATGCAGCAGTCACTGGACATATGGTTGGGATCCAGCCCTTTTGGTAACAATTGCAGACTGTATGCAACCAGTTGGCAAGATTTATTCAAATGATAATTCAAGGATTAATAAGAAAGTGTTTCTGTATGGCCAACAGAGAATAGAGTTCCATGTTAGGCGTATACGTATAGGTACATCGTCTCAACACATGATTAATATGAAATAGTGTCACGTGTATATACATATAGGTGCATCGTCTCAACACATGATTAATATGAAATAGTGTCACGTGTATATACATATAGGTGCATCATCTCAACACATGATTAATATGAAATAGTGTCACGTGTATATACATATAGGTGCATCGTCTCAACACATGATTAATATGAAATAGTGTCGCGTGTATATACATATAGGTGCATCGTCTCAACACATGATTAATATGAAATAGTGTCACGTGTATATACATATAGGTGCATCGTCTCAACACATGATTATTATGAAATAGTGTCACGTGTATATACATATAGGTGCATCGTCTCAACACATGATTAATATGAAATAGTGTCACGTGTATATACATATAGGTGCATCGTCTCAACACATGATTAATATGAAATAGTGTCACGTGTATATACATATAGGTGCATCGTCTCAACACATGATTAATATGAAATAGTGTCACGTGTATATACATATAGGTGCATCGTCTCAACACATGATTAATATGAAATAGTGTCACGTGTATATACATATAGGTGCATCGTCTCAACACATGATTAATATGAAATAGTGTCACGTGTATATACATATAGATGCATCGTCTCAACACATGATTAATATGAAATAGTGTCACGTGTATATACATATAGGTGCATCGTCTCAACACATGATTAATATGAAATAGTGTCACGTGTATATACATATAGGTGCATCGTCTCAACACATGATTAATATGAAATAGTGTCACGTGTATATACATATAGGTGCATCGTCTCAACACATGATTAATATGAAATAGTGTCACGTGTATATACATATAGGTGCATCGTCTCAACACATGATTAATATGAAATAGTGTCACGTGTATATACATATAGATGCATCGTCTCAACACATGATTAATATGAAATAGTGTCACGTGTATATACATATAGGTGCATCGTCTCAACACATGATTAATATGAAATAGTGTCACGTGTATATACGTATAGGTGCATCGTCTCAACACATGATTAATATGAAATAGTGTCACGTGTATATACGTATTGGTGCATCGTCTCAACACATGATTAATATGAAATAGTGTCACGTGTATATACATATAGATGCATCGTCTCAACACATGATTAATATGAAATAGTGTCACGTGTATATACATATAGGTACATCGTCTCAACACATGATTAATATGAAATAGTGTCACGTGTATATACATATAGGTGCATCGTCTCAACACATGATTAATATGAAATAGTGTCACGTGTATATACATATAGGTGCATCGTCTCAACACATGATTAATATGAAATAGTGTCACGTGTATATACATATAGGTGCATCGTCTCAACACATGATTAATATGAAATAGTGTCACGTGTATATACGTATAGGTGCATCGTCTCAACACATGATTAATATGAAATAGTGTCACGTGTATATACATATAGGTGCATCGTCTCAACACATGATTAATATGAAATAGTGTCACGTGTATATACATATAGGTGCATCGTCTCAAAACATGATTAATATGAAATAGTGTCACGTGTATATACATATAGGTGCATCGTCTCAAAACATGATTAATATGAAATAGTGTCACGTGTATATACATATAGGTGCATCGTCTCAAAACATGATTAATATGAAATAGTGTCACGTGTATATACATATAGGTGCATCGTCTCAACACATGATTAATATGAAATAGTGTCACGTGTATATACATATAGATGCATCGTCTCAACACATGATTAATATGAAATAGTGTCACGTGTATATACATATAGGTGCATCGTCTCAACACATGATTAATATGAAATAGTATCACGTGTATATACATATAGGTGCGTCGTCTCAACACATGATTAATATGAAATAGTGTCATGTGTATATACATATAGATGCATCGTCTCAACACATGATTAATATGAAATAGTGTCACGTGTATATACATATAGGTGCATCGTCTCAACACATGATTAATATGAAATAGTGTCACGTGTATATACATATAGGTGCATCGTCTCAACACATGATTAATATGAAATAGTGTCACGTGTATATACATATAGATGCATCGTCTCAACACATGATTAATATGAAATAGTGTCACGTGTATATACATATAGGTGCATCGTCTCAACACATGATTAATATGAAATAGTGTCACGTGTATATACATATAGATGCATCGTCTCAACACATGATTAATATGAAATAGTGTCACGTGTATATACATATAGATGCATCGTCTCAACACATGATTAATATGAAATAGTGTCACGTGTATATACATATAGGTGCATCGTCTCAACACATGATTAATATGAAATAGTGTCACGTGTATATACATATAGGTGCATCGTCTCAACACATGATTAATATGAAATAGTGTCACGTGTATATACAATGTATACTTAAGGACAAAATGTGTGTTTTACGTTTATTTATCGTCGCTACCGGTTGCCCATATGAGCGACGCCTCCTGCAGAGAATAGTCATTTTTGGATGATTGTGCAATGCTACAGACAGAAACCCATTCCAGAGTCTCCTCTGGTTCGATTACGTGCACGGTGTAAAGCACCGACACGAGACCTCGGTTTAACGTCCCATCTGAAAGACTGTTAATTGTATTAGGGTCAGACGGGGGATCGAACCTGTGATCCCTGGATTACCAGTCCAGCGTGTTACCACTGGACTACAGACCGTAAATATTACGTAATCTAAATTGATTTTGGCCAACTTTTCGGAGACTGTGTATGATACATTGACAATTTAGATGACATAAATATTTAATAATTATAGTACTTATTATAGTAATAATTATTGACTTTAATTGCTGATATTGAAAACAGCCGTCCAAAATGTGTGTCCTTAAGTATACATAAGAAGTGAAATAGAGTAACAGTAACCAAAATATGCACACAAAATCATTAATTTAGCTATAGATTGCGTTGCATTATATTATAATACAGCAAACCGCATGCAACAACAACAACAACAACAACAACAACAACAACAACATATATTGCATTAAGACATCAGCTGATGCTTATAGCATATACAGGTAAAATACATCTACATGTATTGTGAAAAAGTGACAACATGGTTTATAATGGATGCTTATTGTATTCAATAGTATTATACGTGATTGCATACTACCAATCGACTATGTTAATATAATGCACTATATTTCACTATGCTCCAATAGTAGTATTGTATTATATTTCATTATATCTACACCTGTTTTATATTACGCCAGTCCAACATTGCAACGCACTATATTACTTATGCACACATGCAAAGCATACTGCATTATAATATATTACATTAAACCCCAGCTGGAGGAGAGTGTAGACATTACATGTACATTGAATATGGTGTGTGTTTTACGTTTATTTATCGTCGCTATGAGATATTAGTCTCTTTTGAGGATAGTGCAATGATGCAGACAGTGACCCATTCCAGTGTATCCTCTGTTCTTTTAACTGCACGGTGTAAAGCACCGACACGAGATCTCGGGTTTAAAGTCCCAAATGTGATTTACGTTTATTGATCGTCTCTACCGGTTCCCAATATGGGCGACGCCTCCTGAAGAGATTATTAGATTATTCTTTTTAGAATGTTCGAGTATAGTGCAATGATTAGGGTCAGACGGGGTCGAACCTGCGATCCCTGGATTACCAGTCCAACTGGACTACAGATCCGTTTGTGTTCAGCATATTCCACATTTAGAGCTGGGGTAGCTCCGAATAGGGTTCAGACAGTGCCGTATGATGGTCTAAAATTAGAGAGTAGAACATGTATATTGTGCAATGATTGTGTTGAAGACGAATATCATGTGATGTTTCAATGTTCATCGTACCATGAAAAATGTCATGCGACAAAGCTAGGCTTGTTTAGCCAACTTTTGTAAACCAGTCACATGATGCAAATTTTCGTATTCACTTTTGAGAATATTATCAGATTCGGTGCAAAAACCTGCTACCTTATCATACAGATATGTAAATAAATGGGATTACAGTCAAAACGTACCCAAGTCAAAACGTACCCAATCCAAAACGTACCCAAATAAGTCAAAACGTGCCCATAGGTAGAAGTCAAAACGTACCCATAGAAACAAATAGTAAATAGATGTAAATGCATGTATGTACATTGGTAGTCTGGGTTCCAGTCTGTCGATTTTTCACTTTTTAACTTCTTGCAAAATGGTCTCGGTGTTACAATATATTTATTCGACTGACCAGGCAAAATATATCGACGCCTGTTCCCAGGCAGGTTAGTATATACTATATAGGGCTAGCTGATCATATCCACTGATGAATGATTCACACACTTTATATGTGTTCTAATCTCGTGGACAATAAACCAAAGTGCACGTTGTATTTCAGTCCTAGTTAGTTTTACGTTGACCGATAGTGGATGATGACACCGACTGTAACAGGAACAAGAAAAGCTATTACATATAAATATGTAATACAAGGACGATTGAAAACAACTCACTCACTCTGCATAATACACACTCGGATAGTGTATATAGATTAAAAAGTGCATAATTTAGTAACTAAATGCAAACATGTTGACACTAACATGAAACCCTGCCCAACGTAGTAGTATATACAACGTCCCTGCTGGAACATCCGCGAAGCATATGGGAACCAAATATTGTTGCAGAATTCCAACTACGTAAATAGATTGACCTGGCCATTTCTGGATTCTATGCGCACATCAGTGAAAGCTTGGAACTAGTTCCCTGAAAACAATTGGACAATTGTAATACCTATAATACGAATACACAGCAGTAATTCTTATCACATACATTCCCATTCGTCCAGAAAAGTTAAATGTATATGACGTAGTCGGTTATCACACAAACTGTCAGATAGGATTTTTTTATTGGAAATGATTATACATTTAGTTGTAGGGTTTAGTTGTCAAATTATTATGCAAATAGGGTTATGTCTAGTGAAATATATCTTTATAAAATCAATTACAACATATCTATTATGGTAGGGCGAAATCAATTACAACATATATATTATGGTAGGGCGAAATCAATTACAACATATATATTATGGTATGGCGAAATCAATTACAACATATATATTATGGTATGGCGAAATCAATTACAACATATATATTATGGTAGGGCGAAATCAATTACAACATATATATTATGGTATGGCGAAATCAATTACAACATATATATTATGGTATGGCGAAATCAATTACAACATATATATTATGGTAGGGCGAAATCAATTACAACATATATATTATGGTAGGGCGAAATCAATTACAACATATATATTATGGTAGGGCGAAATCAATTACAACATATATATTATGGTAGAGCGAAATCAATTACAACATATATATTATGGTAGGGCGAAATCAATTACAACATATATATTATGGTAGGGCGAAATCAATTACAACATATATATTATGGTAGAGCGAAATCAATTACAACATATATCTATTATCAATCTGTAAAACCCGAAATCTTTCTTACGTGGTGTCAAATTGTCTTTAGGACGGAAGTTAGTCGCTTGTGTAGTTAAATCACTTGTACAAATAAAATACAGCTGTCGTTCATTCAGAGGGGTTTATGGCAACTCGAGCGAGTTTTATCGCATCTCATCTTTATAATCCTCGTTTCCCAACCACCCCCTGGGCGATCACGTAATTACAGTATAAACATCAATTTCCCCGTGTCTCTCCAGCCAAGTATTTCCTTTGATAGCAAATCATGGCGACATAGACATTGCTATATTCGTATCGATACTAGCGTTACATTCTCGGCTGTTTATTGAACAAATATAATCAATAATTCTACAACCACTTAAAAACAGATACAATAAAATCTCCACTTTTGGTAATGTAGCAAAACTCTCTTTGAATGTCAACAGTATTTAATTGTTCTCATAAAAAGACCATAAAGTGGATTTATTTGCGTTAATTGAGTTGAGACTAGCTTTTAATATTTCGGATATTCCCGGAGTGAATTTGAGATCGCATTAAACATTTAGCCATCCTGCACGTACATCACAGTAACAATTACTACATTTAATTATTAACAGTAATCAACACTGTATGTAAACAGGCACGAATCATTCAACACCGTAAACTATCTAAAATCGATATAACCAAGAGAGACACGTTGCAGTTCTATAAACACGGCATTTATCGGAGAGAGCAAACCATATCATATAATACAATTGTAGCAATAAATATGATATATACATGCTATGTTATAGTGTTGCATAACATTGATGAGTTTTATTATACATGTACTAGTCCATAACTTTGCTTGTACATGTAATCTGATTTCATTCAGCCATCACATATTTTCTTGTATGTACACACGTGTAATACAACCTGGCATGACTATGATACATGACAGCTTGTTTATGACATATTCGACATATAGTTTGCAACTTTGCCTGCATGCTTTCTCTGTTGAAGCTCAATAACAATGCTAAATATGCACTAGTGGTATACAGTATAGCTCCTAAAAGTATTGTGTCGGTTATTTGCGTGGTGGAGTTGCTTTATTGTTGAGGGCCTCATGGTAGATTAACTTTTGTTAAATGAGTACTCTCGTTAAATAAAGTCTTTATTATTATTATTATTATTTATTTTTATTATTTATTTATTGCATGGTACTACTGGATTTCCTTGAGTTGTAATAATGCTCAAAAGTAAACTGGCAACCAGAATGTTGTCCCCTAATTTATGGTTGTTGTTACGGTGGTAATGTGACAACAATGATCGTACACTCCGACTCGTTGTATTTTTAGCAGCCAGTTTAGAGTTTGGAGGACAGTGCAATGATACAGACAGAGACTAAGTCCAGAGTCTCCTCTTGTACGTTTACGTGCACAGTGAAAAGTACCGAAACTCGTCATAAAATATGTTATGAAACCATCACTCAAGTACCACCCTCGATAATATGTATATTATTAATTCCATATAGTTTCGTATCGCTGGTAAGCCTGGTATGCCGCCAGATTATTAATCACATTGCGTTGCAGTTTATCTACAGTGATCAAGTTGCTGGCAAACTGACAACCGTAATTAACTAGTGCTAATTGATTACCACATACTGCGATAGGCTGCAAGCCATCAAAGAATCTTCTAAATGTATGAACGTGTAAGATACTTTCACGCCAAAGTACTCGATGCGTGGTATTTTTAGCAGCCAGTTTAGATTTTGGAGGATAGTACAATGATACAGACAGAGACCAATTCCAGAGTATCCTCTGGTTCTTTTACATACACGGTGTACAGCACCGACACGATACCTCGGTTTAAAGGTTCATCTGAAAGACTCAATATTATTTTTGCCAATCAGACAGTGGATCGAACCTGCGATTCCTGGATTGGCAATCCAACGTGTTAGCCACTGGACTACTGACCCGTCTATGCGGAAAGATATGTACATGTATAACTGTTTAACAATGCTAAACTGCCCCCCCCCCCCTCGAGGAGAATGTCACAGGTGTACCGAGGAACCCCGCAGGTACATAGCATTAACATAGTTACTCTGCGATACACTTCTTGGCAGTGAGCGCATACTTATATCATTATACTGCAACCTGGAATAGGACAGACGGATATGTAGTCCAGTGGTAACACGCTGGACTGGTAATCCATGGATCGCAGGTTCGATCCCCCGTCTGATCCTAATAAAATTAACAGTCTTTCAGATGGGACATTAAACCGAGGTCTCGTGTCGGTGCTTTACACCGTGCACGTAAAAGAACCAGAGGAAATTCTGGAATGGGTCTCTGTCTGTATCATGCACTATCCTCCAAAATCTAAAATAACTAATCTCTTCTGGAGGCGTCGCTCATATGGGCAACCGGTAGCGACGATAAATAAACGTAAAAAAACAACCTGGAATAGGTCCATTGTACGAATCGCATAATTACAGGATATATGGTTTGTCAACAATAGAACACATTAGCAGTACATTATTATAATTATGTTTCATTCCGTGACTGGCTAAATACACATGTATGCATATTTAATTAGTTTTTATTATTTAATTATGAATTTTAGCCTGTTTGTTGCCGTTATTTACCTTCGGTCTCGGGCTGCTATCACGTTACATCGGGTCGATACCTATGCTATGAAACTAGCCACGTAATAACCTCTAAATATTCCCGTTTATATGACAATCATTTGTTCATGAAAACGTTATTACGTAAACAGTATACCCACTGGATAACTTGTCCGGGTGTTGATCCGGGTGTTGGTCCGGGTGTTAAGCATTATGTAGCGTATTTGTTGAACTTATTTGTCTACCAAAATACTGTCTACCAACCAGGTTGATACGCTGTTGTGTCCAGTCCTGATATTACGTTTGCTGGTTTGATACGGTCGCGTGGCCGTATCAAACCAGAAAAAGCTGTATCATAACTAGTTCATGAGAAAATAATGCATGCACTCTGTGCTAGTTTCTTTACTTCCTGTAGCGTCGCAGCGTGTCAAATTTGACAGATAACAGATGTTTGTAGTTTCATGGTAATATTTCAATCGTTATTTTGTATCTAATTCAGTAATTGTGATTTATTCATGGTAAATAGATAACAGAGAGCATGGTTTCGATTATTAAATGTTCAAATGCATATCAAAGTAATAAAGATGTTATTAGGTGGCTAGTTCGACATCCGGTCTCAGACTGATATCAAGTTACCTCTGGTCGATACCTGTGATATGAAACTAGCCACGTAATAACTTGTAAGTATGTTGCCTCTACATATTTATTTATATTATTATTATTTATTTTATGCATACACAAGTCACAATAATAAACAATTTACTTACTTACTTATAAATGCACTGTCATGTATTTGGGTTTTTTAAAGTCGCACCAACAGCTGAGGTTAATACGATACCGCAATTCTATTGTTAGTAATGTTGAATATTTTAACACACCTGTGTATCATACGAGGTGTCTATAATTTCGTTTCGGCAATATTCGCGGGCACACCCAATGTGTTTAACAGTTGTATTTACTTACAGGTCGCATCTGTAGCCCAGTGATAACACGCTGGACTGGTAATCCAGGGATCGCAGGTTCGATCCCCGGTCTGACCCTAATAACCATTAACAGTCTTTCAGATGGGACGTTAAACCGAGGTCTCGTGTCGGTGCTTTACACCGTGCACGTAAAAGAACCAGAGGAGACTCTGGAATGGGTCTCTGTCTGTAGCATGCACTATCCTCCAAAATCTAAACTGACTAATCTCTTCAGGAGGCGTCGCTCATATGGGCAACCGGTAGCGACGATAAATAAACGTAAAACACACACACACAGGTCGCATTTTTAAAAAAATGAATATGCACTCTACAAAATTTCTCAACGGTCACCTGGGGTTTTATAATAGTTGGAGCCAACTAATAACCATACAGTATAAATATGTTCCTAAAGATCTGTAAGAAAGCATACATTGTTTAGCTTACATCGATTGCGAATGATGATTCCGTTTATTTACCCTCGCCACCGGTACACCATATGGGCGAGCTATCGATTGCGAAACAAGCTTTATGAACTTATAATAATCACTCTCGTTGGCTCGGATGAAAGCGTATGTATACTTATGTGGTCATTCGCGTGACAGGAACCGGAGTACCCGGAGAAAACCCACCTGTCCGATCTGGCGATCACCGTACCATCTCACATACTTCACAGTCCGAGGATCGAGACCGGGTTGCACTGGTGAGAAGCGAGCGCGCTAACCACTGCGCTAATCGGACAGCCTGATTTATCTGTAATAAAATGAATCAAATAAGATATGAATATTGAGATTATATAGTGTGCTCCAACATCTGTAAAACACATAGTGACCGATTAGGATTTAGGAATTAGTAGATAGTAGGCCTACGCGTTGTATATATATATTGGAAAGGGCAGTTGCGTATGTTTTCAAAACGTGTAGCCCAATTCTTTTGCACATTGAAAATGTCATGTATATGGATATTATCAGGTATTATGTATGTTATAAATGTGACAGTAATGCTATTGTGATATGTAATTGTAAATTGTATTCGTCATTATGAAAACGTGTTTCACAATCGAGCTGAAATAGGCCTACATATGTATAAACAATAACTATGAATAGTTTCTTTGCAAACAGTTAACTCTCTTGTCTATATGCCTCGCTCTCCTCCCCACTAATCTACACGAGTGTTTCTCGGGCAAAGACATATATTACAATAATTAGATCGTAGAATTGTGGATGTAACATATCATAATTAAATATAAAACACTGTCGAGAGACGTCATGAATACCTTTGTACAGTTTTGCAGTCCATTATTAATAATATTGGACTGCTGTGAAAAGGCCAGAGTATTATATTAAATACTAGGCGTATAGGTACAACATTAACAATTTTAATTAGTAGCCTAGGATATGGTTACGCGCCTCATACAGTCCAATAGGCCTACTGGACAGGTTTTGTGTGCCCGTAGGCAAGTCATTTAAATTTCACGTTGCCTCTTCTCTCTCCCTCGTGGCGATGGATTCCATGATGAATGAGGTCTCAAGAGTGATTAATATAAGTTGAAAGAACTTGTTTCGCAATCGAGCTAAAATAAAGTTTATAAACTAATATTTTACATATTGGATCGTTTTCGGCTTAGGCCTATATCATATATAGGCTAGGCCTATATATATCTAGGCCTATATATATCATATATAGGCCTACTCGTATAATCATAACAGCTAAATTCTGAGTAGGTCTATATTCAAGCACAGTTATTTGAAGTGTTCTTCAGAATCTTCGTTTTGGTTGCTTGGCCTCAAGATTATCACGAGAAGCTAATAAACATTATAATTTTATCAGTTGTAAACTTGTATCAATAAATCATTTAATCTATAGGCCTACTGTGGTATCTGTCTTCATAGGGACATGAATGAATGTCTATGCACATTCTTGGGACGACCAAGGGAAGTTACATTGATAGATCTCGGGGAAAGAAGTTAGTTAATTACAAGCTCTAGATAGATCTCTCCAGATGCAGTGGAAATAGTGCAAAAAAAACAACACAACACGAAACATAGTTTTGACACGCTAGATCCGCGATCTATTATAGGTTTTACGGTAAATTTGCCAAACTGTAGCTTGAGCAAAACGAGCAATTTGATTGGCTCAGCAGCGATTCGCCCTTGGCAATCATTGGTCACAAGTAGTTCTCCGTGAAAATTGACCTGTTCGTCTACTGAACAGTCGAACAAAGAAAGCGAGAAAAGTGTGCAGTTTTCATGCAACAGAACTGCAATATGGACACGATTATTGTTAATGCAAGAATAGTGTGACAGTGGATATTGCCGTGAGTTGTTTTTGTTCTTTGTGCAATAATTTTGGAAGTTGTAAACTTCGTGGGAATATTGGCGTGTTAATAACACGTTGTGATGATTACAAAATGGCTGAATTAGTGACTATCATCTCTATCGTCGGTTACTGAGGAATGCATTATGGATGTGTTCGTTTCATTTACTGTAACTTAGTATTTTAGTATTTGCTGTAAAGCCAGCTCTGGATTGATATTGAAAACTTTACAATTGCTTGTTATGCAATGGACATTTCATAATGATTACATCCTGCAGTTATAATTGGATTTACAAATGGACTTAACAATTGATTGAATTTAATAGCAGTGAATAGTGTCAAAAGCATACAATCATGTTATTATACTATTTTGATTAAATTGTTCTTCAAAATGGATGACTACATATTCTTTAGATACAAATAAATGTTTTAAAACTGTTTCAGTGTAAACAGAACAAAGACACTCCAGTGTTTGTGTTAGCTAGTGTAGGATTATGTTGATTTAGTGTTAAGGTTGCCTACTTATTGACTTATGATACGTTGTCACTTCAAATCAGCAAATTTCCGTTTTAATAAGGAAATTTGCCTGCTTCAAGTATTGGACATTTTACATCATCATGAGCTCATTTGAACATCATGCAGTAGTAGACAAAGGTTTAAAAATGAAAATTAAACGAAAAAATGTTCATCTAGAAAAATCTGACAAATCTAAAAAGGAACAAAGTAAATCTGAACAAATGAAAAGTGAATCAAAACTTCAGGGCGAAAGCTCTCAGAGTGCAAATGGAATGGTAACAGATAAACCTAGTAAATTATCTTTATACAGTGATAAAGACAAATCTCCAAAGTCCAAGTCAACCTTGGGGAAGAAGGATAAAGGAAAAGGGCTAGTTAAAGGGGACACTGGTACAAGTGCAAACAATACAAGCCATAATGGAATAGAGGGTCTGTTCACCCACTCCGGTTCAATGGAGCCTAAATTAGGAGAAACTGCGACAATGAAAAAAGAATGTGTACCTGACCCATATGAATTTAATGCAAAAGTTGAAGATGGAATTTCTATGCCAATCAAGAAGATGAAGTTAGATAAAGAAAAGGTAAGAACAGCTATGGTTATATTTCTTTCGTCTACCAGTGCAAGGATCATTCTAGAGGGCGATGTGGGCGAAATTGTCGCCCTAGGGACCCACTTCTCCCTAAAAATATAAATATATTTTTTGGTTTTTACGATTTTCAAACAATATTGTGTCTAGTAAGATACACTGGCCCATTATAAAGCACTCCTTCTATTCAAATGTTGTATTTAATGGTTGTACTTTGCATTTTAACCCTATTTTGCTGTAGTATATTAAAGAACACCATTTAAGGAAGCAATCACGCGCTTTCTCACTTCTCCCAAAAATTCTGATCTAGAATGAACCCTGCCAGTGTAGTGTATTTCGGCCCTGCTAGCTCAGTTGGTAGAGCTGTCCGACTAATGTTTGGGAGGTCGTGGGATCGAGTCCCACTTTTTTTAGAAACATAGAAACTTCTATAATGGTTTTTAAAGAAATATTAAAAGGAAACTTACTAGCGTACATCTTTATTACTTTGTGGGATTGGAAATGAAGAACATGTATTTATTTACCCCTTTCTGTCCCTTAAATCAATTTAGAGCACAATAAATGAAGTCATGCATGTTCAGTTATATCCTGAACAACTATACTAATTAATACTTTAGTCTTTATAATTAAAAAGGAAATTGCTGTGCAAATCATAAATCAGAAATTCTGACACAAGGTTAGTGTTGGTCTTGGCTTGATGAGAGAAGCACATTGTTGAATGGTATTTCATTTTGATATGGTCTGGCAAGCTGCCAGTCTAATTTATTATCCCATTATCAGATTTATGACAACTGTGTGTTCTGGATCTGGGGGCATGTTCTGATCTATATGCAAAACGAGAGCTTTTGTTGCATTTCTAAAATAACCAGGGGAAAAAATATGCAGATATTTTATATTTGATAATTAGTATAAAGAGAAACTTTCAAATATAAAAGTAGGCATATGTAATGCTGCAAAGGTTGGGAACTTCTTGTTTGATACATTTATTTACCCCCCTAACCCCTGGTTAATCAGGACCCCCGTAGTTGTGTGTACATTTATTTATTTTGGAGATCAGAGTAACATAAGATACATGTAGTGCAAGCTACAGAGGATATTTCCGATTCTAAGCATCCCTGGTTCATTTACATAGCTGTTATATAGCACAGAAACATAAGAGACCTTGATTAATCGTCCCAGCTGAATTCTTGACCGTTAATATTATTATTGTCAGACGGGGAGTCGAGCCTCAATCCCTGGATTCGCAGTCCAAATAATCTTGAAGACTTAGTTTAGTTTATACAAATTTATTTTAGCTCGATTGCGAAACAAGTTCTTAAACTTATATTAATATCTCTCGAGACCTCATTCCTGATGGAATCCATCGCCACGAGGGAGAGAGAAGAGGCAACGTGGAATTTAAATGCCTTGCCTAAGGGCATAATCGTAACGGCTCCAGCGGGGCTCAAACTCCGGACCATTCGCACCTGAAGTGAACGCGCATCCACTGCGCTATCTTGAAGACTTGATGTGGCCTTTAGGTATATATACTACAATTGACAAAGAAACACAGATACTAGCAATGTTCAAGCTAGGAGGAGTTAGAAATCGTGTTAATGGTATTAACCCATTTGATTCTGGATACCGTTCAAACAGTATTTACAAAGAACATAGAGCCAGATCAGCCGCCAAGGAACGTTCCGTCTGATCAGGCTCTATACTGCTTGCTATTTAGATGATCTTGCTAAGACACTTGGCTGTGTAGCAAACAACATAGATCCTGATCAGCATGCAGCGTTACGCTGCGGCTGATCTGGATCTATGTTGTTTGCAAAAGCCTTTAACCCTTTCAACCCCACAGGCCTCTAAATAGGCTTATGAAAAGTGTAGATCCAGATGAGCCGGCTCGTGACGAGCCGTCTCATCAGGATCTGCACTTTTTTGCCAGTAATAATTATTACTATTTTTAGATAAAATTACCTATTTTGATAAATGAACTGGTCCAAAGGTAATTTTCTTATTAATTTATTGGTCTGAAAATATCACGCACCAGTCCATGTCAGTTACTTGGGGTTGAATGGGTTAAATGTATTCAGAATGAAATGGGTTCTAAAATAAACTTATTATAAGTGTTACGATACACAACATGACCATTAAATACAATATTTTAATAGAATGAACACTTTACAGTTGACGTGTGTGTATCTTACTGGACAATATTTTGTCTGAAAATTGTAAAACGAAAACATTCTTTTGTTAGAAGTGGTGCCCCCAAGGAGGGGGCGGAGTCAAGAGTGGCAAGGGCGACTACTTCGCCCATGTTTCCCTCTAGAATGAGCCCTGACTATATTAGGATTTTACTTTCTGGGTGATCGGATGATTTCAGTGTGACTGGTGTTATGTAATTGCTTACTGATAATAAATCACTCTTAACATTAACTACATTTACAAGAGACAGATGAAGATAGCATCATTAATAGTAGGAAATAACATTACCGTAGTTATTAATATTACACAAGAATGATGGATACTGTTGTCAAGAAATATAACGGTGTCTGTGTTTGGATTTTCAAATCCTTTTTTCTTCTTTTTGCTTTTCTATTTATATCAAACACCTTGCATGGAGGACCTGGGCATGTTTTCCTGGGCAGGTTTACTCATCCTAATCGGTTAACCAAGCACTACTAAGCAATGTGTGTTACGTGCCACTTGCTCAAGGACATACATACTGTGACCTGAGTATCGAACACGGTGGCCCTCAATTTTAAATCTGACACTGCTACTGGAAACGAGGAGTACTCCCCTCCCAAAATTGTCATTTGAACACTCGTACAAGCAACATGAGACAACTTAATTTTCTTTACTGTTATACGTCAGGGGATGAAGTAGTAGAGTGTTGGCCTTTGGAATCAAGGGGCTAAGCCGACCCAGGAAAACATATCTAGGTCCCTGAAAGGGGCTTGACATAAATTGAAATTCCATTGCATATTTCGCACTCGTTCTCACTTCTCCCAAAATAATTCTAACCTAGAATGAGCCCTGACAATTATTTGAACTATATATAGCCTTAAGTTTACCCAGTGTGCAAAAGAGTTAAATTGTTACATAGTGTGTTAAGGTTAATTAAATAATAACAATAGATGTACACAGTTTAATGCCTAGTCTAAATTTTAATCATAATAAAGAGTATGGTTTCATATCAGATACATGTGTATTTGAACAAGTTGACAATCATTTTAATAAGATAATTTATCAGGCTTTAAGAGATTAAACCTGTCAAATGCAGTGTAATAATCTATGAATGCAGACCACTTTGATCAGTGAGATAGGACACTTTAACACTGACTTGAAATCATTGTAAATGGTATTTGATAGCATATAAAATGCCTGAAGGGTTTTGACTTGTATGTAAATCAGGTTTTAACACACACAGAATTTAATGAAAGTGGGCTTTTGAATAAATGGGTATTAAATGAAATTATTTTTTGGCAGAGCAGATTGTATAGTGTATGTGATTAGCCCCCAGGACCATGAGGTTGTGTTGAAGCTACATTTGGTTTCCAACCCCCAAGCAAAGAATTAGATCCATTGTTAAGATACTACCACTGTTCATGAAGATACATTGCATAATTGTTTACTTAGTTAATGTGACTTTTTTATGCAATACTAATTTAATAACTTTTATTTCCTCCAATTATAGGAGAGCACAACAGTAAATATTTACATATGCAAATTACACAAGAGTGTACACATTTACAGAATATACAATGCGATATCATATATATATACATACATACATACATACAACATACATACATACATACATACATACATACATACATACATACTACAACATACATACATACATACATAATATACATACTACATACATACATACATACATACATACATACAATACATACATACATACATACATACATACATACATACATACATACATACATACAACATACATACATACATACAGACATACATACATACATACATACATACATATACATACATACATACATACATACATACATACATACATACACCATACATCATACATACAACATACATACAACATACATACATACATACAACACATACATACATACATACATACATACATACATACATACATACTACATACCTACATACATAATACATACATACATACATATACATACATACATACAACATACATACACATACATACATACATACATACATACATACATACATACATACATACATACATACTACTACATACATACATACATACATACATACATACATACATACATACATACATACATACATACATACATACATAATACATATACATACATACATACATACTACATACATACATACATACATACATACATACATACATACATACATACAACATACATACATACATACATACATACATACATACATACATACATACATACATACACATACATACATACATACATACATACATACATACTACATACTACAACATACATACATACATACATACATACATACATACATAACATACATACATACATACTACATACATACATACATACATACATACATACATACATACATACATACATACACATACATACATACTACATACATACATACATATACATACATACATACATACATACATACATACATACATACATACATACATACATACATACATACATACATACATACATACATACATACATACATACATACATACATACATACATACATACATACATACATACATACATACATACATACATACATACATACAGACATACATACATCACATACATACTACAGACACATACATACATATACATACATACATACATACATACATACATACATACATACATACATACATACATACATACATACATACAACATACATACATACATACATACATACATACATACATACATACATACATACATCACATATACATAATACATACATACATACAACATATACTACATACATACATACCCGGTACATACATACATACCGGTACATATACATACATACATACATACCCGGTACATACATACATACATACATACATACCCGGTACATACATACATACATACATACATACATACATACATATACATACATACATACATACATACCCATACATACATACATACCCGGTACATACATACATACATACCCGGTACATACATACATACATACCCGGTACTACATACATACCGGTACATACATACATACATACATACATACCCGGTACATACATACATACATACATACATACAACATACATACATACATACATACATACATACATACATACTACCCGGTACATACATACATACATACATACATACATACCCGGTACATACATACATACATACCCGGTACATACATACCCGGTACATACATACATACATACCCGGTACATACATACATACATACCCGGTACATACATACATACATACCCGGTACATACATACATACATACATACATACCCGGTACATACATACATACATACATACATACCCGGTACATACATACATACATACATACCCGGTACATACATGTATATACATACAAACATACAGTAAGTATTATATAGTATTACATGTATATTGATGAGACAGAAATAAAGAATTACTTCTTATTTCATACATACAAGGAACATATATAATGTTATAATCTCGAGGACTGAATATATATCACTGGTGTGCACACTCATCTAATTAGACAACATATAGTTATTATCACATTAAAATATATTCGCACTAAAGTGTATATAAGCCATATGGATACTTACTTCTATGTCTTGTTAGTTTAACCCTTTCAACACCACAGACCTCTAAATAGGCTTACAAAAAGTGTAGATCCAGATGAGCCGGCTCATGACGAGCCGTCTCATCAGGATCTGCACTTTTTGCCAGTGATATGACTATATTTAGACATAATTACCCATTTTGATAAATGAACTTGTCCAAATGTGATTTTCTGATTCATTTATTGGTTTATGAATATCATGGACCAGTCCATGTGAGTTACTTGGTGTTGAATGGGTTAAAGATACTTATTGTCTTCGTTACTTGATGATGTGAACAGTAGTCTAAAGATATTTATTGTCTTCATTACTTGATGATGTGAACAGTGGTCTAAAGATATTTATTGTCTTCATTAGTTGATGATGTGAACAGTAGTCTAAAGATATTTATTGTCTTCGTTAGTTGATGCTGTGAACAGTGGTCTAAAGATATTTATTGTCTTCATTAGTTGATGATGTGAACAGTTCGGCGAATGCTGTGTTTAAGGAGTTACATTTATATCAATTTGGTATAAAGGAGAACCAAGTATGGTGTGAATATTGGGTTTATGAATGTATCATCATGGTATATGCGCCGAAAATAAAAATAATAAAAAATGAACCGTGAGAGATTTGTAGTAATTTATATAATGATATATGCTGTATGCCCGTAGACAAATATTTATAAAGCTTTAAATGAATTTAATGTGCAGTATATTATATATACATTGTATACTGATCGCTTATCAATTTATGTAGCTCATCTTAATTAATGAAATCACAAATACTTATTAATTACGTCTGTTTAATCTATGCATAGCATAGCATAAATGTTGTTGATTGTTTTTATGCAGAATGACTTTTAACCACTTTTCTCTATACTAATCTCTTTTTTTTTCTCATGCTCCGATTTGATAGTTCATGTTCTTGAATTTACATAATGTTCCTTTAAATATTAACCATTTTCTTTTTTACATCCAAAACTATTGACTCACTAATACAATAAGTTCTGAAATTCTTTAGCATATACCCGAATAGATTTCACGTATTTTCATTGTTATATATATATTATTCTCCTGCCTATTGTGTATATCAATCAATCAATTGATAGGGAGAAGAACTATATAAGTTTTCTTTCATTCTAATCCCTTTCAATCTACTGCTGTTAAATTATATGTAAAATGTTCATTTCTTGATTACATGTACAAATACTGAAATAAATAATGTTTATTTAACTAAATAACATTTGTATCTGTATAGGTCAGTGTAATTGGCCAAAAATTGGAGTGTATATCATAATCACCCTGGACATGATTTCCCCCATGTTTTTGAATGCAGGAACCCTTAGTAATGACATAATTCCCCTATTCAAATTCAAAGTAGAACATAAACCTTAAAACTAACCCGAGATTTGGGGGGCGGGGGCGTATTTTGTCGAAATGGGTTGGTGGGTATATGTCTGTACATAATTGCATTGTGGGATTACAGTAAGACAGGTTTAAGAAATATCGTTTTTCAGTTGATATGCAAGGGTGCGCACAAAACTCTGTATCAATGCAACAGTTCTCAACTGATTTGGGGATCAACAGTTTAAAAAGCACGCCTTTCTCTGCTTGTATGCCTTTACCAGTGAGTTTTCCAATCATTATCGTTGACATCTTCGTTTTATGTTACACCATGCTTGACATACAATGTACTGGATTTCATGGACATAAAAGGTCTTCATGCCTATCTGCGTGACATTCAGCAAATAGAAACACGCAGGATTTGTATTCTTCTCTCGCAGATCAATCTCTAAAGATTGTGCCCTTAGGCAAGGCATTTAAATTCTATGCTGTCTTTTCTCTGTCCCTCGTGGCGATGGATTCCATCAGGAATGAGGTCTCGAGAGCGATTATATCTAATGTTGTAAGAACTTGTTTCACAATCAAGCTAAAATAAATTTGTATGAGCTAATATACACATCTGTTGATCGACTAACAAGATTCCTGTGTTAATATATACATACACATTCCTGGGTTAATATATATATATATATTACTGTGTTAATATATATATATATAAACATACCTGGGTTAAAATATATATATATGCCTGTGTTAATATATACATAAACATTCCTGGGTTAATATATATATACATTCCTGTGTTAATATATATAATATACATTCCTGTGTTAATATATACATAAACATTCCTGGGTTAATATATATATACATTCCTGTGTTAATATATATATATATAATATACATTCCTGTGTTAATATATATAATATACATTCCTGTGTTAATATATATATATTCCTGTGTTAATATATACATAAACATTCCTGGGTTAATATATATATATTCCTGTGTTAATATATACATAAACATTCCTGGGTTAATATATACATAAACATACCTGGGTTAATATATATACATTCCTGTGTTAATATATACATAAACATACCTGGGTTAATATATATACATTCCTGTGTTAATATATACATAAACATTCCTGGGTTAATATATACATAACATACCTGGGTTAATATATATATATACATTCCTGTGTTAATATATATACATTCCTGTGTTAATATATACATAAACATACCTGGGTTAATATATATATAAACATTCCTGGGTTAATATATATATATTCCTGTGTTAATATATATATATATACATCCCTGTGTTAATATATACATAAACATTCCTGGGTTAATATATATACATTCCTGTGTTAATATATATATAAACATTCCTGGGTTAATATATAAACATTCCTGTGTTAATATATACATAAACATTCCTGGGTTAATATATATACATTCTTGTGTTAACATACACTATTGTTGCATTCCTATGTTAATATATACACATACTTATATACATTCCTGTTCAATTTTAAGGCCTCTTTAGGGGAATCCTGTTTATTTTTTTCTGTGCATACATACACAGCTTGCGTACAATATTTTGAATAAAGTTAAAACAGTGACCGTTATATTATACTGGTGCACGTCACATGTATAAACATTGCATTACTACGATATTTTTTAAAATACAATTTAGGTATTTTGTGGCGTGATTGATTACCCCAGGTTGAGAGCAATCAATTATGTATACAATGTACATGAGACCTCTTACATATATTCATATTTCAGGTTTTAAACAACATCAATATTTAAACGAAGCTAGTATCTATATATACGTACATTACAAAAACGCTAACCATTTCATTTGGAATTAAAATTAATGCAATCTCTCTTTCTAGATTGATTCTATGTCAAACAGGCTTGTCAGTGGAGTGTTGGGCGCCATTGTCCATTGACAGAGTGCTCTTGTTAAATACTACCAATCTTATCAAGGCAGAGTACCCTCTAATTCTATTGATTATCCCCCCCCTGCTACATGATTGTATGCATAGAGCATTTTGACATAATTTGATTGATCAATGAAGTGTATAATTTGATCTTTCACGCATGGTCGCTCACTTGGCCATTGCCCACTAATTGGAACAGCAAGGTGTGAAAGGTATATGGCCTCCAGTGAAATGCCATGTGTTTGTAAACTTGTCAGTATTAACCCTGTGTTTATTTCACCAAACAGCTAGAGTGTTTACAAACTGTGAAATATAAATTGATTGTAAATCTGAAGTAGGTAGGAAAAAAATCATCTACATAACAGAGCAGGGATAACTTTACATGCTTCGTCATTTTGTAAATGGTGGAGGTTAAAACGGTTTAAAGATATTTCATAAGATTGGACATGAAAAGAAAGGTAATTACTGTTTTTATAATGTAGTCATTGAATAAGTCGATAGTGGTGTACGCTTCAAAAAGTTTACAATGCAGTTATTTGGATATTACTGAGACGATATTGCACATTTTGTTAAATAAAGTTTGATTATTGGGAAGGGCCGTTTGCTAATATTTGTTATGACTTGTGGGCCACAATGACCCATTTACACAAATGCATATATGTGCCTTATAATCTGTTAACTTATTTCACATCTGATTCATGCTCGTATGTAATATTGTATTGTCGAATGTATTATAAATGCAATAAAATCTGGTTAAATCAGTTATCTGGATAGAAGTTTGATTGTGGTTTTGTACTTTGTATGTAAGTTTATCAGAGGTATGATTTAGCCCTATCACTGTTGAAGATAGATAACATGGCAATGGTGTATAACTATATATATCTCTCTAGTATATCTGTATATCAGATCAAGTAACAGGACTTGTATTGAAGGCATTATCATTATGTATAAAACAGATTCAAACATGTTGTACATATGTTCCATTTATGTCTAACCCAGGGATCATTCTAGAGGGCAATGTGGGCGAAATTGTCGCCCTAGGGACTTCTCCCTAAAAAAATATTTTTTTAAATTTATTTTTTGGTTTTTACGATTTTCAAACAAAATTGTGTCTAGTAAGATACACTGGCCCATTATAAAGCACTCCTTCTATTCAAATGTTGTATTTAATGGTCATGCTGTGCATTTTAACCCTATTTTGCAGAAGTATATTAAAGAACACCATTTAAGGAAGCGATCACGCACTTTCTCACTTCTCCCAACAATTTTGACCTAGAATGAACCCTGCTAACCACTTGCAGGAACCTATACATGTTTTCCTGGGCAGGCTAAGCTGAGTACTAAGCAATGCTCAATGACACTACATTCGTGGCCTGATCGAATATCGAACCCGGGACCGTTTGATTCTAAATCTGACGCTCTACCACTGGAGCACGGACGCTACACTTTTATCCATGTTGGATGAATTCTACTACTGTATAAGGTGTACATGTTGCTTGTGTCGGCAGCTAGAATACATGCTGGTATATACATACAGCAACTGACAGTATCAATGTCGAGGCGACTAGTTCAAGCTCTTGTACTGGTCAGTATATATATATACTGACCAGTACAAGAGCTTGAACCAGTCGCCTCGACATTGATACTGTCAGAGTTGCTGTATGTATACCAGCATGTATTCTAGCTGCCGACACAAGCAACATGTACACCTTATCCAGTAGTAGAATTCATCCAACATGGATAAAAGTATATATCTCGGCTTGTCAGTATCACACCTGCAAAATCTGATTGTCACACGAAGCGTACTTATGCATACTGCACTATATAATGTACCGACACTAAGCATAACAATTTTGTGTGTGTGTGTTACGTTTATTTATCGTCACTACCGGTTGCCCATATGATGCCACCTGAAGAGATTAGGCATTATATATTTTGGAGGATAGTGCATGATACAGACAGAGACCCATTCCAGAATCTCCTCTAGTTCTTTTACGTGCACAGTGTATAACACCGACACGAGACCTCAGTTTAAAGTCCCATCTGAAAGACTCTTAATTTTATTAGGGTCAGATTGGGGATCAATCAATCAACAATGTTTATAGCCAAATACATAATGAGTTGGGGAGGGCAGTTTACTAATGTTGCTAGAACTTGTTGCCCAACCCATTTTATCACATATACCCGGTAAGGAGTGTTAAGTCTATATGTACTATATATGTAAAATAGGAAGTAAAGTATGATTAAACATAATGAGTACAACATAAACAATTTGCATAATTATTATCAAAAGAGCTTAGGTACTATGGAACATAAATTAAATTGTTTCTGTAGTATGGATTTGGTATGCAAAGTAAATATATCTTGAAAAATTATTAATTACGTATATGGGCCATTGGCAAAAGTACTGTTTAAAATATTTTTATCTTAAATCTTTATAATTGGGGCAAACAAGTAAAAAGTTGTATTCGCTTTCAACAGGGTTCATGGTGCATGATTTACAATTATATGTAAATGTAATAGAAACCAATTATGCAAATTATGACATATAACATGAAGACAAACAAGATTGTTGAGTTAATTGGGTACACTTGTGTTGTTAATACCTCATTAAGTATCGTCCAATGGTATATATTAATATATAGTATGTATATTATTCATAAATGGTACCGCACCGTCCCGTCCGTCACCGCAAAATCACATCAGTGGAAAACAAAACTTTTTACTGCATCCACTCATAATATAGCCTTTTATAATGTTAGTCATTGAATAATTGAACACTGGTGGTTTCTGGCTTGGAAGTTATCAAGCTTTCTGATTGGTTGAGCCAGGAGCAAATCTCAAGACTCGTATCACTCGAGCTTAAAAATTTGAGAAAAGTTTTATAATCTCATATCCTGGACATATCATTCCATATATCTGAGGTGAGCCATTGTGCATGGTCCCCCCAAAAAAACAATGTGTTTACTATTTCATGCAAAAAGAAAACACGGTCGGTCGGTCGGTAGGGAATAGTTTTTTTACCATATACTCTTGGACACAGAAAAAGTGTGAAAACGAAATTTTGAATTTTGTTTTTTCCTTCCAAATTTCATTTAAAAAATGGGGGGGGGGGGTCGGTTGGGAAACTGTAAACACAGAGATATTTATTTTGGTCTGATGTATAGTTTTCGTGCAGACATTATTTAATTAATCAACATTAGCTAGACATTATTGTAACATAAAACAAATTTAGTAGATATCGGAGCATTTTTAAAACTGATACCCATGTCCCTATTTAATGCCTTCAATTCTAAAGACAAAACAGATAAAAAACTGTGAACAAAGCATGTGTAGCATATTTGAACAGCCGTTCTTGAATGGCAGTAGGCTAACAAATGATCATGTAATGCCAATGCTTTTATTCCTCACCACAGCACTTGTTTATCTATGAAATGATAATGGTCTAGACCTCTATCTCTCTTGTTAACAGGAGAAGCAATTTGTTGATCATGGCTCATCATTGGTGTCAACATTGGTGAAATAAGTCGCTCTAGGGATCCTGACCTATGCCTTAAAAATTAATTTAAAAAAATTTGTTTGGTTACGATTGTCCAGTAAGATACGTTGGCCATAGTATTTCAGCACTCGAGTGCTATTCAAATGTTGTATTTAACCCATTTCATTCTGGATACATTTAACGGCTTTGCAAACGACATAGATCCAGATCACCCGCAGCGTGACGCTGCATGCTGATCAGCCTTCAGGATCTATGTTGTTTGCTACTTAGCCAAGTGTCTTAGCAAGATCATCTGAATAGCAAACAGCATAGAGCCTGGTCAGACGGAACGTTCCGTGGCGGCTGCTCTGGCTCTATGTTCTTTGCAAATACTGTTTGAACGGTATCCAGAATCAAATGGTCAAATTGAGTATTTTAACCCTATTTTGTTGAAATTTATTATGGGCGAAATCACGCGGTTTCTCACAAACATTCTGACCTAGGATAAGCCCCGCCCCCCGTCTTGGTAGTGCTCCATGATCAATGACATCACATAACTCTTGCATGCTGGGTAAAGTAAAGGCTATAAATAGTTCAAATTACTGTAGCAGATGACAATTCATTAATTCACCTCTAACGTGCAAATAAATGTAGTTTAAGAGTCTTTCAATGATGTTGAAATGATTGAACTGAATTTAATGGAAAATTAATTTTTCAATGCAGCAAGTGGAAGCGATGGCCAACTCGGCATCGACGTCAACGCCATCTGCATCATCGTCTACAGGGTCACAAGATGCTGCTACAGACACCAGGGACGTTGCAATAGTTACGGATCCAGATTGCTTGGGACCCTGTGAACCTGGCACCCAAGTTACGTTAGAGGGGATAGTGTGGCACGAGTCTGAAAATGGTAAGAACATGCATGTACATGTAACATCACCCAGTATTCCTTTAGATAATCTGTCTGGAATGGTAAGAACATGCATGTACATGTAACATCACCCAGTATTCCTTTAGATAATCTGTCTGGAATGGTAAGAACATGCATGTACATGTAACATCACCCAGTATTCCTTAGATAATCTGTCTGGAATGGTAAGAACATGCATGTATATGTAACATCACCCAGTATTCCTTAGATAATCTGTCTGGAATGGTAAGAACCTGCATGTATATGTAACATCACCCAGTATTCCTTAGAGAATCTGTCTGGAATGGTAAGAACCTGCATGTATATGTAACATCACCCAGTATTCCTTAAAGAATCTGTCTGGAATGGTAAGAACATGCATGTATATGTAACATCACCCAGTATTCCTTAGAGAATCTGTCTGGAATGGTAAGAACATGCATGTATATGTAACATCACCCAGTATTCCTTAGATAATCTGTCTGGAATGGTAAGAACCTGCATGTATATGTAACATCACCCAGTATTCCTTAAAGCGAATCTGTCTGGAATGGTAAAAACATGCATGTATATGTAACATCACACAGTATTCCTTAGAATTCCTTAGAGAATATGTCTGGAATGGTAAGAACATGCATGTATATGTAACATCACCCAGTATTCCTTTAGAGAATCTGTCTGGAATGGTAAGAACATGCGTGTAACATCATATCATATCATATCATATTCCCGTTATGATATTGGCTGTCCGATTAGCGCTTGCTTCTCACCAATGCAACCCGGGTTCGATCCTCGGACCGGGAAGTATGTGAGATGGTATGGTGGTCACCAGATCGGACATGTGGGTTTTCTCCCAGGTACTCCGTTTTCCTCCCACACGAATGACCACATACCGGTATACGCTTTCATCCGCGCCAACGAGAGTGATTAATATAAGTTGTTAGAACTTGCTTCGCAATCGTTGTAAAATAAATCAAGTTTAAACGTTTTATGATATTCTTAGACCAATAAATTAATGAGAAAATTACAGTTGTACCAGTTCATTTATCGAAATGGGTAATTTTTGTTCTTAAAATAGTAATATTACTGGCTAATAGTGCAGATCCTGATGAGACATCTGGGTCTACAGTTTTTGTAAGCTTAACCCTTTCAACACCAAGTAACTGACATGGACTGGTCCATGATATTTTTAGACCAATAAATTAATAACAAAATTACATTTGGATCAGTTCATTTATCAAAATGGGTAATTTTTTTTCTAAAAATAGTTATATTACTTGAAAAAAGTGCAGATCCTGATGAGACAGCTCGTCACGAGCCGGCTCATCTGGATCTACACTTTTTTGTAAGCCAATTTAGAGGTCTGTGGTGTTGAAAGGGCTTAATAAAAATAAAATAAAATACCCTACATAGATCTGCTGAGTATCTAACATTTCTTTATATTGGAAACGTTACAATACACAGTGTGTTATTGAACATTCTGTCTACTTCGACTACAATTGTGGCATTGTGAATAGCTGCGTTTGCAACCAGTAGTGACAGATGTTTTCTCGGTAAATTACAATGATTACATGAGAGATCAAACACGCGTCGCAAATTCCATAAAACAAAAATAAAAAATGATAGCCTATGTGATACGTGTTAACCCGTTTGATTCTGGATACTGTTCAAACAGTATTTGCAAAGAACATAGATCCAGATCAGCTGCCATGGAACATGCCGTCTGATCAGGCTCTATGCTGTTTGCTATTCAGATGATCTTGCTATTACACTTGGCTATGTAGCAAACAACATAGATCCTGATCGGCATGCAGCGTCACGCTGCAGCTGATCTGGATCTATGTTGTTTGCAAAAGCCTTTAAATGTATCTAGAATGAAGTGGGTTAAAGAATAAATGTTTGAAATAATGGCTTAAGAAAAAATCCCCTTAACCTGCCTAATAAATAAGATAGAATGTGCAAACAACATAGATCCAGATCAGCATTACGCCATGAATCCACAATCCGAATAATAAACAGCATAGAGCCTGATCCTGATCAGACAGCACGCTCTGTTCCATCTGATCGTGTTCTATGCTGTTTGCAAAAGCGACATTAGTCGTGATTGGCAGGTTAATGGTGAATATTTTATAGTTGTTGTAATGATCTCCTCTGAGAATATATTATTATAAAATGCTCTGTAACACAGATGTACCAACATTTCGCAGGGGGATAAACCCACATTTCTCAGATTTAATCACATTTCTCAGTTTTCACCAATATTTTCAAATACCAAACTTTCAGTTTATGCAAATTTATTTTAGCTCGATTGTGAAACAAGTTCTTACAACTTGTATATTAATTACTCTCGAGACCTCATTCCTGGTGGAATCCACCGCCACGAGGGCACAATTGTATCGGCTTCAGCGGGGCTCAAACTCTGGACCTTTGGCACTGGAGCGAACGCGCTACCACTGCGCTATCACGACTTCAAACACAATAACTTATTGCTGAAAAAAACATTATTAAACCTTGTGGACACCTGTGTTACATGTTACAGAGTGTTTAACCCTTTCAACACCACAGACCTCTAAATTGGCTTACAAAAAAGTGTAGATCCAGATGAGCCGGCTCATGACGAGCTGTCTCATCAGGATCATCAGGATCTGCACTTTTTTCAAGTAATATAACTATTTTTAGAAAAAAATTACCCATTTTGATAAATGAACTGATCCGAATGTAATTTTGTTATTAATTTATTGGTCTAAAAATATCATGGACCAGTCCATATCAGTTACTTGGTGTTGAATGGGTTAATAGTTTGTGTGGATACAACCCTCTTATCAATAATTTTCATACAATTATGAAAGTGTACACTTTCTTGATACATGTATTATATACTAGGATTATAGCTACTTTGAAAGGTTGTTATTTATTGCAAGCGTAAATTTACTTGAGATTATCATAATTACACGCTTCATTTGCAATTCAAGTTAGACGTATAGGATCTTGTTATATAAGTGTGTGTTTTAACTCAAACAGATCCAATATGTATAATATTGCTACTGTCTTTGGCGCTACGCGCCTCACGCAGTCCAATATTTTACATATTGGATCGTTTTCGGTTTATATCCTAGACAGGTTGCATAAAAGTAAAAATAACTTTTTCCGTTTTTGACATGGCGTGCAATCTTTAAAAATCAATTAGCAATTTGCAATATACCCTGCAGTCATAGGAATACAGTAGAATGTAGATAATACAAACTAGCTGGCAGGCATATTGTACCATAAATGCTGTTTAACCCATTTCATTCTGGATACATTTAAAGGCTTTTGCAAACAACATAGATCCAGATCAGCCACAGCGTAACACTACATGCTGATCAGGATCTATGTTGTTTGCTACATAGCCAAGTGTCTTAGCAATATCATCTGAATAGCAAACAGCATAGAGCCTGATCAGACATCATGTTCCGTGGCGGCTGATCTGGCTCTATGTTCTTTGCAAATACTGTTTGAACGGTATCCAGAATGAAATGGGTTAATTAATAATCAATAATAATAATCTAATATAGCAAGAAAAACTATTACAGTCATATAGATATGTAATAGGAGGACGATTGAAAACCGTCTGCATAATATACACACTAGGAAGAAGATTGAAAACCCACTCTGCATAATACACACTCGGAGGACGATTGAAAACCGCCTCTGCATAATATACACACTAGGAAGACAATTAAAAACCCACTCTGCATAATACACACTCGGAGGACGATTGAAAACCCACTCTGCATAATACACACTCGGAGGACGATTGAAAACCCACTCTGCATAATATACACACTAGGAGGATGATTGAAAACCCACTCTGCATAATACACACTCGGAGGACGATTGAAAACCCACTCTGCATAATACACACTCGGGGGACGATTGAAAACCCACTCTGCATAATACATACTCGGGGGACGATTGAAAACCCACTCTGCATAATACACACTCGGAGGACGATTAGTTTATACAAATTTATTTTAGCTCGATTGCGAAACAAGTTATTCAACTTATATTAATCACTCTCGAGACCTCATTCCGGATGGAATCCATTGCCACGAGGGAGAGAGAAGAGGCAACGTGGAATTTAAATGCCTTGCCTAAGGGCACAATCGTAACGGCTCCAGCAGGGTTCGAACTCCGGACCTTTCGCACCTGAAGCGATCACGACTTCCACTAATTATGGAGGAGGATGATTGAAAACTCACTCTGCATAATACACACTCGGATATAGTGTATTGAGTGAATGTATATAAATTATAAAGTGAATAATTTAGTAATTGAATGCAAACATTTTTACAATAACATGAAGCCCTCTGCCCTGTCCAACATAATAGTAAATACCACATCCGCGAATCATATGGGAACCAAATATTGTTGCAGAATTTCAACTAGGTAAATAGATTGACCTGGTCATTTCTGAATTCCAGCTCAAGTCTGTATTTCTATGTACACACCAGTGAAAACTTGGTAGTTCCCTGAAAACAATTGGACAATTTTAATACCTATCACATAAATTCCCATTCATCCAGAAAATATGATTACTTTATTTCCCTTTTGCTTGTATCCAGAAAGGTACTCGATCATCAAATTTGATACACCTATGTATTGTGTTGTTGGGGAAATGTCATGTGTGCTGCTTCACTGTGCTGTCACCGTGGTGTGTAAAATGTGAATGTCAGATTTTTATGTCCCGACATGTCATACAAAATCTTGTGGTTTATGCATCATCATGTTTATGGTGTGATTAAATCATGTTTCATTGCAGGTACAAGCTGTATTATATTGAATGATTGAATGTACTCCAGGAATGCGTCCCTGTGTTGTAATATTATTATAATATATACTTGCGTTACAGCCTTTAATATTTCCATTTTTCGTGTGACCCATTTTTCCTATATCTGTGATTTTCTTATGGAGGTTGTCGCACCAATGTACTGGTCAACCGCTGGAGCCTGCCGAGGAATGGTGTTGTTAACCCATTTCATTCTCGATGCATTTAAAGGCTTTTGCAAACAACATAGATCCAGATCAGCCGCAGCGTGGCGCTGCGAGTGATCAGGATCTATGTTGTTTGCTACATACAAGTGTCTTAGCAAGATCATCTGAATAGCAAACAGCATAGAGCCTGATCAGGCGGGAACGTTCCATGGCGGCTGATCTGGCTCTATGTTCTTTGCAAATACTGTTTGAACTGTACCCAGAATCAAATGGGTTAAGTAATCTGCATATACAAACACATATATCTGTTTTATTCCCTCTTTGATTAATAAATTAAAAAATAAGAAGTTTGCATTTACAATAATTGTAGAAGAAAAAGAGTTCACAACTGTAGTTGAAATTCATATTTGTAATGTATTTATAGGAACAAAATGAAGTAAACTATATCGTTAACAGATACATAAAAACATAATGAATGACTGCAGGGTTTTCCTACAGATGGCCAATTGTAAATTATATCTCAGCATGTTATCAGTAAGTACACATTAAAAAAATATCATAATATGCATTTCACAAATTATATAGAATCCATGTCGGTTTTTTGTTGCAATTTTGGTGTTGGATCGCGTATATTTTACACAAAATGACCAGGTTGTTATACACGTGTTGGTGAAATAGTGATGCATTCATTTGTTCATTGATTGTCATCTGCAAACATGGTGTCCCTTCACACCCACACAAGTGGCACCCTGACACATCTTTGATAGTTCATACAGATCTGTAGTCCAGTGGTAACACGCTGGACTGGTAATCCAGGGATCGCAGGTTCGATCCCCGTCTGACCATAGTAAAATTAACAGTCTTTCAGATGAGACTATAAACCGAGGTCTCGTGTTGGTGCTTTACACCGTGCACGTAAAAGAACCAGAGGAGATTCTGGAATTGGTCTCTGTCTGTATCATTGCACAATCCTCCAAAAATCTAAAATCAGTAATCTCTTCAGGAGGAGTCGCTCATATGGGCAACCGGTAGCGACGATAAATAAACGTAAAACACAGAGTTTTATATTAATTTTAATTTTAGAGAAATTATTAAAACACACAAAGGCTTTTATATTTTGTATGTTTTTCTATGAGAAGATGAAGACGATACGTACATGGACACTACATAATGCATCCTTGTCCTTGTGGCCTCAAATCTCATGCCTGCAGTTTTCAGCCGTTTCAAAAATGAACCTTTGTGTACATTACTTGACATTTAAGTGGACAAGCACAAATTGTCCCCTGCCTTCACAACTGATAATTGGTTTCACAAGTTAATACCTTTGTCCATCTCTGCTGCTATATATTCAACAATATGTAATCGTATACAACAATACATGATCATTTACAGCAATACATGCTCATTTAAGCGATCAATTATAACAATAGACTATCATTTTACATGATTTGTTCTCTACTCTCTAGATGCTTTACACAAAACAGTTCATGAACAGCTTGTTATGTATAGGATGTAAGCCGAAAACGATCCAATATGTAAAAATATTGGATTGTGTGAGGCGCGTAGCACCGAAGACAGTACCAATATTTTACATATTGGATCCGTTTGAGGTTTATATCTTACTTAAAACACACACTTATATAACAAGATCCTACTAATTAAAATTGTTAATTTGGTACAGCAGTCCAATATTTATAATAATGGACTGCAAGTACAAAGGTATGACGTCACGACAAGTGTTTGAACTATTTAGAAAAGCCATACAAGATCTATATCTCTACTGTATATGTAGACAAAATATACTTTTGTTTCAGGAGTACTGGTTGTGAATGTGACCTGGCGCGGCAAGACGTATGTTGGAACGCTGCTGGATGCCACCCGGCATGATTGGGCACCACCAAGGTGAGATATTGGTCTCTATATTGAATACTGTATTTCTGCAGATGGCAGGGAACGCCGGACAGGAGAAGCACTCCGGTGGGGGGGGGGGCATACTGTCCCTTGCTTAGATCACCTGATCCTTTGATGCACACATCCTCATGAAACCTTCTTTGTTGTTGTCACCGTTATCTCTTGTTTATCTTGCTATCTCTCCGTCACTGTCCACTGGATTCCCTTCAAACTTGTCATCATAAAGGAAACTAGAGAACTAGGTGAGATTAAGGAAAACACTCTTCTAGCCAAGTCATTTTTACCCAGATTTTATTCCATCTTGACTAACTTTTATTTATCGTATTCCATTGTATATGTTTTGGTTTGGAACCAATGTGTAAGATTTCATCAGATCAGAGATATGAATGATTGACCATTTTACTTAAGTTTAAAGCATTAAAAATTTAAGCTAAACACAGTATGCTCATTTTCATGCATCCCACTCGAATAATAAAACCAATAGTTTAAACTTTTGCGAAGCAAGTTCTAACAACTGGCGCGGTTGAAAGTGTATATGTGGTCATTCGTGTGGGAGGAAATCGGAGTACTCAGGAGAAAACCCACCTTTCTGACCTGGCGACCACCGTACCATCTCGCATACTTCCCGGTTCGACGATCGAACCCGGGTCGCATTGGTGAGAAGCGAGCGCGCTAACCACTGTGCTAATCGGACAGTCTATTTTACTTGACCCTGTGGCCCTTTTAAAAGCCAATTTTCCATGTCAATTATAACAGGAGATGTTCTGATTGGCTGATGCACTTGTAAAGAAATGTCATTTCCATCATCTCTTTATATGGGTGCGTGACATGTTAGTTGAAATCAGCGAAGTCTACCGATATCTCCTAATGTTTGTGCACAAATCAATGTGATTAGGCGCTGTATAGCATTCTGTGTACATCATAAATGTTCTATTTTCGATGTCATTACTGTCTCTACTAAGCTTGTTGAAAAGGCTATAAAGCCTGAGGCATGATGAAATAAGATTGCTGATATTTTGAAATAGCTTCAGGAAACAAAACACACCGAACATAAAAAACGAAAACAAGCAATTTAGTCCGCTACAACATTATACTAGGCTCATATTTCTTGGAATATATATTGAAAGAGTTCTGGAAGCATGTAAATGATAAATAGTCGTTGAAGATTGTATATCATGGAATAGAAGTAGAAGTCACGTACGTGTTCTCTCAGATAGGATTTTTGTCTGTGTGTCACTTCTGTCTGCCCCCAATTGGAAAAAAACAGGAGCCAATTTTAAAAACCTGGCGCCAACTAAAGAGCCATAGATTTATAAATATTTGAAACCATGTTTTTTTTAAATATAAAAAAACCAACAAATTAACAAAAAACAAATAATTGCACCAAATACTAGTATTTTTGCAAATTCAAAAATTTAGTGCCTTTGTTTTTTGTCACAGTTCAAAATAGTAATATTACTGGCAAAAAGTGCAGATCCTGATGAGACGGCTCATCTGGATCTACACTTTTTGCAAGCCTATTTAAAGGTATGTGGTGTTGAAAGGGTTACGGTTTATCATTGATATGTTCACGGTAGCATAAATGGCAAATGATACATTTCTGCCCTCAGGGAATGCTTTTGGTATATATATATATATATATAATAATATGACTGTTGGCTAGATAAATCAATATTGGTGGCAATTTTACGTCAGTTGTATAAGTTTCTACATACTTGCAGCTTCTAGCCTATGTTCTATTCATTTAACAACACAATCTGTGACTCAATATGTAGCATTTATTCATTAATTTGATTCATGGAAAATGGCAGTCTTTAATGGATAAATTATATATCCCACATTTTTCTGTATAGTTACTTATAAATGAACAACACACTTGTGTTGTTATACTTACATACGGATCTGTAGTCCAGTGGTAACATGCTGGACTGGTAATCCAGGGATCGCAGGTTCGATTCCCCCGTCTGACCCTAATAAAATTAACAGTCTTTCAGATGGGACGTTAAACCAAGGTCTTGTGTCGGTGCTTTACATCGTGCACGTAAACGAACCAGAGGAGACTCTTGAATGGGTCTCTCTGTATCCAATAATCTAAAATGACTAATCTCTTCAGGAGGCGTCGTTCATATGGGCAACCGGTAGCGACGATAAATAAACGTATAACACACAAGTTGTTATATTTGCCAATGAATTTTAGAGATTTAGGTTAATATACTATTATATCTCCATACAAACTGCTATTATATCTCCATACAAACGACAGTCATTTAGCTATCATGCAGTGGATAAGTAGTCACCATATCTATCCCACTTCCATAGATATTACTGGGACTACATAGAGATTTAGGTTAATATACTATTATATCTCCATACAAACGACAGCAATTTAGTTATCATGCAGTGGATAAGTAGTCAACATATCTATCCCACCGCCATAGATATTACTGGAACTACATGAGATTCTGGCCTTTATTATGAACATTGGTTTGGCTACTACATTGTCAATGTATGTCGTATTGGTAATTGCGTCAAGAGGTGCTTCCATGAGGGAAAGGGTTAAAAGAGCGAAATATCAATTTTTAAACGTTTATAGTTCACTATTATCTAAATCAAACATTTTAGCACTCGATCCGCCAGTGACATCGTTTATGACGTCGTCAAAATGATACACATTCTAGTGCCATTTTAAGTGTTGCATAACCTGGAAAGTGTTGCAGCATCATTTTCTAAAGCATTTCCAGCATAACCTGCAAAGAAAATGCGTTCGTCCTAAGTGTATTTTAGAATTTAGAGCAAGTTTGCTCGTGAATGTTGGAAGCTAATGGCGCCATTCATATTGACACATTTCACCTCTGCTATTGCAGTACTATATCACCATATCTGTTATTCTACAGTGATAAGTTTCTTCTGTGATATTTTGTGGGTATTGCTACATAAGTATAACATTTGGCTGTCCGGTTAGCGCAGTGGTTAGCGCGCGCTTCTCACCAATGGAACCCGGGTTCGATCCTCGGACCGGGAAGTATGTGAGATGGTACGGTGGTCGCCAGATCGGACAAGTGGGTTTTCTCCGGGTACTCTGGTTTCCATCCCCCACAAATGACCACATTTACGCTTTCATCCGCGCCAATGAGAGTGATTGATATAAGTTGTTAGAACTTGCTTCGCAATCGTTGTAAAATAAATAATGTTTTAAGCTTAGCATAAGTTTAACCCTTTCAACACCACAGACCTCTAAATAGGCTTACAAAAAGTGTAGATCCAGATGAGCCGGCTCGTGACGAGCCGTCTCATCAGGATCTGCACTTTTTGCCAGTGATATGACTATTTTTAGACATAATTACCCATTTTGATAAATGAACTTGTCCAAATGTGATTTTCTGATTCATTTATTGGTTTCTGAATATCATGGACCAGTCCATGTGAGTTACTTGGTGTTGAATGGGTTAAGTTTAGCATAAGTATAACTATGTACAGTTTGTACAATGAAACATTCTAAGAAGCTTATGACCAGTGATCGTGGTCATGAAAACTTTTAAATGTGAATATCGTCTGTGGATGGTTTATTTAGACAACCAATTGAAAAGTTCCGTGTATGTTGTATGTATGTATGTATGTTCCTTTAATGTCAAACCCCTCGCGGGGACTTAGACATGTTTTCCTGGGCAGGCTTAGCCGACCTAGGCGATTAACCAGTACTAAGCAATGTGTGTGAGATGCCTTGCCTCAATGACACTACATACGTGGCCTGACCGAGTATCGAACCCGGGACCGTTTGATTCCACATCCGACTCTCTACCACTGGACCACGGATGCCACACGCCATACTATGTTCTGTGTATGGTCTGTGTACGTTCTGTGTATGTTCTGTGTACATTATGTTTTACATTCTGTGTATGTTCTGTGTATGTTCTGTGTACGTTCTGTCTGTGTACGTTCTGTCTGTGTACGTTCTGTCTGTGTATGTTCTGTGCCATCTGATCTGACTCAATGCTGTTTGCAAACCCGAGCGTACTAGTTTCCAACACAGTAAAGGTTTAATTAAACCCTCAAGCAAACAGACATAACACAATCATTTTATGGACACCAAACTACGGTGTGATCTCTATGAAGGATATATATCTAAATGCATTTCTTATTTATAACTCCACTTTCCCGTGTATTGTATACATAATTGCTATTTTTATATGAAAAAACTGCTTGTAACAGCCAGTCATTCAATATAGCGTGTCTGCACCATATTGCCCATCAAATGCAGCAGAAGCTAACACTTGGTGCTCAATAACAGATATCCTCGATATCCCTCGCCTAGTTTACCATAATGTTTACAGCATCCATTTCAAGGAGTGTTTTGTCTTTGCATTTTAATCCAATATAAATAACGGTTTAATAAATGTGCTTGATTCAGCTGTCTGCCATATTTCTTCTCTGCCTGTCAGTCATACCCTATGTACTTATGAAATCGGGTTTCCATGGCAATGAAGCCATTTCCCCCCAAACTGAAGCAGATCAAGCAAGTGACATATTTTTGGAGAAAGTGAAAATGCCATCCATGCAAATTGAAAGTTAAGAAAATTGGGAGAATATTGGTTAATAATGTGCTGAATACAGCTGTGAGAAGAGACTGACACCTCTACCAAACTGGTCAACGTTTTGTTTCATTGTGTCATGTGTTTCACGTTGCAACGTTTGGCACTGAAGACAACTTGTTATATAGACACAACTGAGGGAGAATATTGCTCCGAAGTCTCCCCAGCTAGACCAGGGTTCTCGCTGTCGGTCGCCAATGGTACCGATTGTGACAATATCAAATATTAGCCAAAATAGTTGGCATTTTGCAGAACCTTTTAAAAAAAAATTGGGGCAATTATTTTGCTAAACACATGGCTTAAAATATTTATCTGTGAACGATAGCTCTTAGTTGGCTCCAAGGTTTTCAAATTCGCTCACGTTTATTTCAATTGGCGATAGTAGTGGCGCAGACAAACATTCAGACAGAGGGAACTCTGCTAGTCTCACTTCAGTAGTGTAGCAGACAAACATTCAGACAGAGGGAACTCTGCTAGTCTCACTTCAGTAGTGTAGCAGACAAACATTCAGACAGAGGGAACTCTGCTAGTCTCACTTCAGTAGTGTAGCAGACAAACATTCAGACAGAGGGAACCCTGCTAGTCTCACTTCAGTAGTGGCGCAGACAAACATTCAGACAGAGGGAACCCTGCTAGTCTCACTTCAGTAGTGTAGCAGACAAACATTCAGACAGAGGGAACCCTGCTAGTCTCATCTGTATGATCTGCAGTGTTGAAAGGGTTATGGGTTAATGTTAAAAATCTATATTATACCATGTACAAGAGTCCGCCTCCGTGGTCGAGTGGTTACGGTCACTGACTTGTATACCACTGTAACCTATCATCACTGATGGTCATGGGTTCGAGCCCCCGCTCAGGCCCTGTCTCATTTATATGATAAAGTTGGCAGTTTCTTACGGAGGTTGGTGCACCCCCAAGTACTGGTTAACCGCTGGAGCCTGCCCAGGAAAGGTGTTGTTAGGTAAACTGCTCGCCGGCGATATAGCCCGAAATGGTGCTGATGCAGGCGTAAAACCCGAAATATAACATAACATAACCATGTACAAGTATGTATCGGAGAATAATAAAGTATGAAATGTACAGCACAATGGTGGTACGTGTTCCACATGTATATTTATTGGCCGTGTCATAAGTTAACTGCATTTTTAAGCACAAGTTTTACTATGAATATTTTTGAGGAGGCATTAATTGTAGAAACTTCACAGTTGAACTAGAAGCGTTAGCATATTTGAATACTGTTAAAACAAGTGCTGAAATGTTCGTTTAATATTGTTATTGCGTAAAATGTATAGTCACGTTTATTGTTGTATTTTTCTTGGTATGGTATACAATATGTATGTATAAAATAGATCTCGGTATAGTATGCATAACATGTCTAGCATCTAAAATAGCATTAACACTGTTAATTTAAAAAATATTTATATTTTAAAAAATGCCAGCCAATACTGTGAGTAACCCACTCACATCTGACTTTTATAAAAACTAGAAATATGTTTCTAAAATTAACGACATTTAGTGTCCTTGAAATAGTTTACTTCCCGGTATTATAGCAATGGTACTTTGTGCACCGTTGCTTAACCCATTGCATGCTAGCAACAGATAAAAGCATTTTTGCAAAGAGCATAGAGCCAGATCAGACGGAACAGAATAATGGAGCTAAAACATTTGGCTGAATAGTAAACAACATAGATACTGATCAGACGCGGTGTTACGCCGCCGCTAATCGGGATCTACGTTGTTTGCAAATGTGATTTTATTTACTCAGCAGGCAAAGTTTTAGTGCAAGAATATTTTAAAATAACACTGATATGATTTTAAGTAGCCTTTTCCAAATATTGATATGAAATTATCTTGAATATAGAATTTTATTTAGTAAAACAATTTTCCTGTTTTAAATATACATCATCACAATACCCATTTATTTCTCTTAAAACATCCATGTGTACTAAACAAACATAATTATGAGCAGTTGCCTTAGGCCATTGAAATCAAAATACTTAAGTCAGTCTATGGTTGTGATGTATGGTGATATTTTATTAGCGTTTCATTGCCTCTAGTCATGATTATGTAAACACGTTCCGGTATAATATATCTCCTCTATATCTCAAGAATGTATGTGGGCTTTTTATTTATTTGCAGTTATTTACTGTGTATCTACAATTTCATCAGTTCATCTTACAGTTTAAAGTTTGCTGATATAGGATGAAGTATTTATGTAAAACCACACACTTGACAATGGGAAATGGGTGACATCTGTAACTTGAGACTTATTGAATCAATAGTGTAAAGTTTAATATAATATTTGAGTGTAGTTGTTAGTTTAGTTGTTAGTTAGTCTATTGCTGTCTATAGGTTATTATATTTGTTTGCAAGCTATATTGTTTGCCGACATAGCTTAGTTTGTGTCAGTTGTATTATAATATTAGCGATGATGTGGGATATAAGCCGAAAACCATCCAATATATATGTAAAACATTGGATCCGTTTGAGGCTTATATCTTACTTAAAACACACACTATATGACAAGATCCTACTAATTAAAATTGTGAATTTCGTACATGTATGCCTACGATATAATACTCACACTATTCACAATAATAATGAACTGCAAGTACAAAGGTTATCACGACAGATGTGAAGAGAGGTGAAACCAAAAAAGTCAATTTGGCAACAATTACCACCATGACTGTGCTGGTACTCAATTCAATGACAACATGTTATCTGCCAGTTTCAGTTCAATATTTCTCATCTGAAAGGCACGTAGGTCACAGTGCTGCACTGAAAGGCACGTAGGTCACAGTGCTGCACTTAAAGGCATGTACGTCACAGTGATGCACTTAAAGGCACGTAGGTCACAGTGCTGGACTTAAAGGCACGTAGGTCACAGTGCTGCACTTAAAGGCACATAGGTCACAGTGCTGCACTTAAAGGCACGTAGGTCACAGTGCTGCACTTAAAGGCATGTAGGTCACAGTGCTGGACTTAAAGGCACGTAGGTCACAGTGATGCACTTAAAGGCACGTAGGTCACAGTAATGGACTTAAAGGCACGTAGGTCACAGTGATGCACTTAAAATATCAAAAGTATTAATGATGATGGAGAGAGAAAGGTGACACAACCATCAGATTAGTAACTCTAACACAACCATCAGATTAGTAACTCTAACACAACCATCAGGTTAATAACTCTAACACAACCATCAGATTAGTAACTCTAACACAACCATCAGATTAATAACTCTAACACAACCATCAGATTAATAACTCTAACACAACCATCAGATTAATAACTCTAACACAACCATCAGGTTAGTAACTCTAACACAACCATCAGGTTAGTAACTCTAACACAACCATCAGATTAGTAACTCTGTTCCGCTTAAGATAATACCACAGTGTCACAACACTTATCATACTTTGTTGATAATTAACAAGTTCATTGCTGTCACAAAAAAAGTTGCTTTAGGCCAAAGAGGATATTTATTGTCTGTATGAAAACCCTCAAAATACATAGTTGTCATATTAATGAGACTTGTACGGGGAATCTGCCAGTACAAGTTTTATTCTCAAAGCCATTAGTGATCTGTATGTAGCTGTTTCTTTACAGTTTTCTTCTAGCTTGTCGTGAATCATCATTATTTATTCAAGCACCTTTTTTTATATCCTATTGCCTGTCATACAAGGACAGGGATTAATTTCAGTTTGCAAGTGCAAAAAAAATCCGTGTCGGCAAAGAAAACCGCCTGGGTTCTTATATCTGATCACATCCGATCCGAACTATGCAAGTTATTCTATTTCAACACATTTAGCTCCTTTGTTTGATGGTTTGTATGTCAATTAAATGATACTTCGTGATCATTCTTTGTAAAGCTGTTTCAGTGCATAGTCGTAATCTTGTAAATGAGGGCTTAAGTTAGCGCTTTAAAATAGCGAGAATGTGGAAGTCGTGATGGCGCATTTGCTTCAGGCTTCAGATGTGAAAGGCCAAAGAGTTTACGCCCCACTGGAGCCATTACGATTGTGCCCTAATAGGCAAGGCGTTTAAATTCTACATGTCTCTTCTCTCTCCCTCGTGGCGATGGATTCCATTAGGAATGAGGTCTCTCGAGTGATTAATATAAGTTGTAAGAATTTGTTTAGCAATCAAGCTAAAATAAATTTGTATAAACTAAAATAGGGAGATATACTTGATGTGTTAGGGAGAAGATTAGTTATCAACTCTGTATATATGATAATTCTATATGAAAAACATTCACCCCCCCCCCCCAGCTAAAAATAGGGAGAACTTGGAAATGAGGCAGCTCATGGGTGCTATTTCTCAAAAAAATTGCCATCTAGCTTCAGACCCTTGATAAAAACCAAATCATGAGCTGTAGAATGTGTATGCCATGTATAGAAGTATCTCATGTTTCAAACTTGATAGTATCTCCAAAGTGAACAAGGAAGACATCTAAGACAGGCTTAATGTACCCTGTACCAGTAAAATTATAGGGGGTATGCCAGTAATTATAGCTCTGATCACTACAACATATTATAACTGCTGTCCTACATGTCAAAGCCCCATACTTCGCTTACATATAATGTGCTGAACACGAAATATGCCAAAGATAACATTAGGATAAACTTGCATATGAATTTTAGTTTTCCATTTTGAAAGGAAGAAAAGTCAGAGACTCGCCCTTTCCTTCAAAGAGATTTAGGTTAATATACTATTATATCTCTATACAAACGACAACCATTTATTTAACTATCCTGCAGTGGATATGTGGGGGGGGGGGGCATATATATCCCACCTCCATAGATATTACTGGGACTACATGGGATTCTGGCCTTTATTATGAACATTGGTTTGGCTACTACATTGCCAATGTATGTTGCATTGGTAATGTCGTCAAGAGGTGCTTCCATGTGGGAAAGGGTTTATGAACATTGGTTTGGCTACTACATTGCCAATGTATGTTGCATTGGTAATGGCGTCAAGAGGTGCTTCCATGTGGGAAAGGGTTTATGAACATTGGTTTGGCTACTACATTGCCAATGTATGTTGCATTGGTAATGGCGTCAAGAGGTGCTTCCATGTGGGAAAGGGTTAATGAACATTGGTTTGGCTACTACATTGCCAATGTATGTTGCTTTGGTAATGGCGTCAAGAGGTGCTTCTATGAGGGAAAGGGTTTATGAACATTGGTTTGGCTACTACATTGCCAATGTATGTTGCATTGGTAATGGCGTCAAGAGGTGCTTCTATGTGGGAAAGGGTTAAGCATACACGCTTCAAGCTAAACCCTCTTTGGGACTTGTGTATAGCATGAAATATTACTAATAATCCACAGGGATGTAAATGTTCGTCTATATTATGTACTTAAAAACCTTCCAGCAGTGTTGGAGCCTGCGGTGTTGGACATGTCATCATGATATATGTTCTATTCATAATCATATCTGTGTATCATCAAGTTGCTAATTTTATGGGGGGAATTATGTAATTCGATATTCATTAAATGCGAATCTTATTTTAAAACCCTCGATTTCATTTAAAAACCTTTCCATTACATACAGTCTTATCTTGTTTAGGCATCGCGACGTTAAAATATGACATATAACAACCAGACAGATTTTGCTGCAAAAAAATTAATGCAATTGTCTTTTGTATGGAGACGAAACATTCGACATATCCATGAAGATGTGTCTACAATAACCCATTCAAAATCAGACATGGCCAGTCTAATCTCATTGGATGAATGGATGCAGCCACTTGTTATTATGCTGCAAGTCTATGACTAATAGAATGCTAATGGTGCTCCTAAAGAGAAAACACACCACACCATGCAAATTTTGTTAACCCTTTACCTCATAGAAGCACCTTGATGCCATTACCAATACGACATGCATTGACAATGTAGTAGCAAAACCAAGGTTCATAATAAAGACCAGAATCTCATGTAGTCCCAGTAATATATATGGAGGCGGGATAGATATTGCGACTACTTATCCACTGCATGATAGCTAAATGGCTGTCTTTTGTATGGAGATATAATAGTATATTAACCTAAATCTCTATGAAGGAAAGGGTTAAACCTTTTTGTAATAATTTCGATTTTCATGAAAGTTTCGGTCATCCGTCACATGTATTTGTTCGCAGTTATGTGACTCGACTTTAGTTTGACCATCAACTGATAGATTTGTTTTCAGTTCAGGGGCCAGTAACTCACCGATGTCTCTCACTGTATGTTCATGGAATAATTTAGTGTTTGTTTCTTATAGACGGTGGTTAACACACTGGATTGGAAATCCAGGGATCGCAGGTTCGATTCTCCGTCTGACCCTAATAAAATTAACAGTCTTTCAGATGGGACTTAAAGCTGAGGTCTCGTGTCTGTGCTGTACACCGTGCACGTAATAGAACCAGAGGGAATTCTGGAATGTGTCTCTGTCTGTATCATTGCACTATCCTCCAAAGATCTAAAATGACTAATCTCTTCAGGAGTCCTCGCTCATATGGGCAACCGGTAGCAACGATAAATAAACGTAAAACACATACACCCCAGTCCAAGTTTTCCTCTTTCTCAGATAAGGATATGGCGTGATGATGAAGTGGATCATTAATTTGGACACCCTTGATTGTTGTCGTTGTAAAAGTTTCGCTAGTGCCAGGTTGGGAAAACAACATTTCTGTCATGTCTTGATATATTTGACAATGTTAGTGAAGGTCATTCACAAAGAAATTATACATGGTTATGTAATATATTTGCAGGTTCAGCTGTGATTCACCAACAATGGAATTTGAATCGAGGACACCTAAGGGACGTGGAAAACGAAGGGGTGCAGCAAACACACCTGTACAGGATACACGAACACTGCGTAAGGGAAGACGAGGCAGCAATGTACAGACATTCACTGCTCCTCCCAGTCCTGTCAAGTCAGATATATCGGTAGGAGGTGTCAAAAGGAAAGGTCGCCCACAAGACATTGACCTGTCAGCAGCAGAACAGAGATGTTCTAAAAGGAGTCGGTCTGGTTCTCAAGCTCCAACTCCAAATGCGACACCTGTCACCACTCCTGCCCCTACCCCTGTCTCCACTCCAAATCTAGATACTCCACCTGCTGATGCACAAGGCTATTATGAGTGTCCAGAACCAAACTGTAGTAAGAAATACAAAAATGTTAATGGACTAAAATACCACCAATCACATGCCCATAGTGGTTCTAATTCAAACACATCAGCAGATGATGCAAAGGAAGAAATGGATACTGAAGATATACCTCTTAGTGTGGTTAAAAATACAGTAAGAAGAGAAAAGGAAGCTAAAAAGGAAAATAATGCTAGCAAAAAGGACAACAATAAAGATAATGGACCAGTTACTGATAAAGTTAAGACTGATCAGGTTGAACATGTAGTTAAGAAATCAGATAAGGAGGAGTGTAGTACTAATGATACTAAGGAAGCAGGAAGTAAAGGTGATATAAAATGTGATAGCTCAAATACTTCAAAGAAGAAAGACAGTATTGGGATTAAAGTTCCAGTGACTCAAACTTGTGGTAAAACTATAACATCTCCTCCAATGGCAACTCCAATTAGCACATCCAAATCAAACAGCAGCAACAGTACAGCATCTCATATACCTGTTTCTAGTCAAGTTACCTCAAGTTCTAATTCAGTGCAAAGCATACCTAGTCAGGCAACTGCTTCATCACCTAGTTCATCAACAACAACATTAGTTAGTTCAGTTGTAATGTCAGTATCCACGCATGGAGAGAAACATGACCCAAAAGTTGTAGATATCAAACCTAAAATTGCTCCAGATATTCGTGTGACTAAACCTAATAGGCCGATTATTCCTGCGCCAAGTCACACAGTATTGTCCAATGTTCAAGTTACCCACTCCAATTTGTCACCTGTCATGTCTCATACACAGATGTCACCCCAGTTAAAACCCATCCAGCCAAAGCCCACCATTATGGGGGAACCGCAAAATATAAATCCGCTCCTGGCTGATTTGAATAAGGACCGGAAGAAAGTTCAAAAGAAGAAGAGCCGAGATGGTGTTCAAAATGTGAACAGTCAAAACAAATCTGATCAACCTACAATAAAAATAGAAAGAACTGGTGTGATAAAAACTAATCCTATGCCCAATAGTAGACAGCATACTGACCAAAATAAGAGAGATGGGGTTAGTGTAAAGGAGAGTTCTAGGACAAGCTTAGGAGATTCGCATAGATCTCATACTCTAGCTCCACATGCACATAAAGGTGTGGATCTGACACATTCCCGGGGCAATCAGAACCCAAATCTTTTGAAAGTAGGTTCTCCACTTCAGGTGAACACTCCAGATAATCATAAAGGTGCTGTTAATGATGATGTTCAGAGTCCAGCTTATTCAGATATATCGGATGCTAACGAATCTGCATCACCCGCTGCACCATCGGATACAAGTCCACACAAACAGAAAGAGGAAACTACTAGCACAAACAAGAAAGAAGAGAAGCGAGAAGCAACGCCGCCACAGCCAACCGAGGGACAGATGATGCCTCATTATGGCGTGTATTCATACTATGCACAATCTCCCTATCGAATGAACGACATGTCACCAGGACAGAAGAGCACAGGTTCGAATAGTGGAGCACCACCACCACAACAAGCTAATCAACAAAGTCAAGATGCAAATAACAAAAATGCTTCAGCAAACGAAAAGAAGCATACAGAGAATCAGTCAAAACCAGAGAAAAAGGTTCAAGAGAAAGATAGCAATGCAAGACCGAAAGGTCAAGTGCAAATGCAGGCAATGTCAGGTCCCCCACCAAGTAACTTGTCTCCCCAGCAAATGCATGAATATCAGATGCAGCAGATGTATCAACAGATGTATATCCAGTCATTGCCGCAACATGTACAATACCAGTACATGGTCAATGGATGGTACCCACCTACAGACTCCAACTACATGAGGCAGATGATGGAGGAACAACATCGCCGCGGTCAGCCGGGAGAACAGGGCAGGAATGATGGTGCAAATCAAGTGTCAGACAGGGATTTAAACAGGGGGCCGGATAGGGATTCAAACAGGGGGCCGGAAAGGGATTCAAACAGGGGGCCGGAAAGGGATTCAAACAGGGGGCCGGAAAGGGATTCAAACAGGGGTACAGATAGGGATTCTAACAGGGGACCAGATATGAAGGGACAACAGGGTACTGGGCATATGGTTGTAAAGAAAGATGAAAGTGGACTGCAGAAAGCTATGGTTTCTCCTGCACAGACCCCTACTGTAGACAAAAGTGAAAACATGAAAAGTGATGAGAAATGTCCAAATATTAAAGATAAAACATTGAGAGAAAAGCAGAATGAAACTCATCAAATTTTGAAAGAAAATATTGACTTGAAAAATGAAATGGATAAGAATAGACATGAGTTTGAAAGATACAGAAAGCAGGCAGATGAGCGAAGACGGTACCAAATGTACCAGGAGCAGAAAATGATTGAGGAAAGAAAAAAGATGGAGTTAGTGAGAAAAAGTGAGAATCGACCAGAGAATTTAACATCAAAAACTCCTGTTACTAAACCAATAGCTGATCATAACCCTAGAAATATGGTGTCTGGGCTTCGTGCAAGTGTAGAATTACAGAGTAACACAAGTGTGGAATTACAGCGTAGTGTAAACATGAGAGATCGGGATAATAGTGCAAAACGTGATGCTAGTGTTACTGACCAAAAAGTAAAAGACACGCGAGAAGTGCATGCAAGGGATTTAAGTGCAAATAAATATTCAGATTCTGCTGGCAAATCTTTGGATGAAAAGCCACGGGTAAGTGTTCCCGACAAACATCAGTCGGAAATACTGGCTAGAAATCCTGATACTCCTAAGCAAAGACCAAGTGGTAGTAGTTCCAAATCAGGTAGTCCTATGACATCGGTTAGTTCTAGTGTACCCGGATCTCCGTCATATAATTCATATGTAAATAGTTACCAATATATGTTACCAAATCCACACTATAATATGGGAGTGGATCCCAATCACCCAGTGTACAGAAATCACAATGTTAACCCGGCATTAGTCAGCGGGTATTCCGGCAGCGGATATATTCATCCTTCGCAAATGGGGTATAGGTCCTCAGGTGATGAAGAAAAGGAGAAACTAAGTGCTCAGAAATCTGTCCCCACTACTAGTGACAGTGATATTAAAAAAGGTGATAGTGGACCTTATTACAGCAATGTTCACAAAATACATGAACTGTCGGAGAAAGGGCAACCAAAGTCCAGGAATTCCTCTCCTGGGCCTGTCAAGCCCGCAGACACGTCAACGAGTACATTCGATAAACATCGGGATTTTACAAATTCTCCTCCGACGCAACGTCATGTGCATACTCACCATCACACACATGTTTTGCAGCCAGGACCCGGTCTTCAGGCCGGAACTCCGTTGCAGGCTCCACCAGGATATTCTCCCGTGTATGACCCTTACATTAATAGTGGTAAGTAATGATATAAATCACTGCATTGCATTTTGATACATTTGTTTATGTTCTAATAAATCCCTATCAAGTTGCCACTGTAAATGTATTAAAAGTGTGCACGTTTATTGAAGCCAAGTTTCATTTGACAGATTGATCCCCAGGTTATTTGTTAGACACTATGCTAATAGCGAGAAACTGAAGCAAGAGAAACTGATTAAGATCGTCAATTTTTTGTAATATTATAAGACGGACCAGTAATTGGTATATTAAGTAGTGTATAAGTGCAGGACAAGCACAGAAGTGCAGACTCTTTTCTTGATACATTGAAGTTTGACAATATAATCCCAAACTAAACATTCCATTTCTGTTATTCAAGCAGGGTATTAATCCTTTCCCTCATAGAAGCACCTCTTGACGCCATTACCAATAGGACATACATTGACAATGTAGTAGCCAAACCAATGTTCATAATAAAGGCCAGAATCTCATGTATAGTTACAGTAATATCTATGGAGGTGGGATAGATATGGCGACTACTTATCCACTGTATGATAGCTAAATGGCTGTCGTTTGTATGGAGATATTGTATATTAACCTAAATCTCTATGAAGGAAAGGGTTAAATGGCTATCGTTTGTATGGAGATATAATAGTATATTAACCTAAATCTCTATGAAGGAAAGGGTTAAATGGCTGTCGTTTGTATGGAGATATAATAGTATATTAACCTAAATCTCATGTAGTCCCAGTAATATCTATGGATGTGGGATAGATATGGCGACTACTTATCCACTGCATGATAGCTAAATGGATGTCGTTTGTATGGAGATATAATAGTATATTAACCTAAATCTCTATGAAGGAAAGGGTTAAATGGCTGCAGGGTTCATTCTAGGTCAGAATTTTTGGGAGGTGAGAAAGCGCATGATCGCTTCCTTAAATGGTGTTCTTTAATATACTTCTGCAAAATAGGGTTAAAATGCACAGTACAACCATTAAATACAACATTTGAATAGAAGGAGTGCTTTATAATGGGCCAGTTTATCTTACTAGACAAAATTTTGTTTGAAAATCGTAAAAACCAAAACATTTTTTTTTATTAGGGAGAAGTGGGGCCCCAGAATGCGAAGTCAGGGTCCCTAGGGCGACAATTTCGCCCACATCGCCCTCTAGAATGATCCCTGGGCTGTCGTTTGTATGGAGATATACTAGTATATTAACCTAAATCTCATGTAGTCCCAGTAATATCTATGGATGTGGGATAGATATGGCGACTACTTATCCACTGCATGATAGCTAAATGGCTGTCGTTTGTATGGAGATATAATAGTATATTAACCTAAATCTCTATGAAGGAAAGGGTTAAGCTAGTTTTGACCTTAAAGCGCTGCTTTATAGCTGTTTGAATAATCTGCATGCCAGACCAGCCAGTTTTAACTTGGTTACAATTTTGATATTTCACTATTTTCTGAACACTTTCAAAACTCGATAATATTCCATTAAAGGGAAATGCAGTGTTGAAATGCAGTGTTGAAATGCAGTGTTGCAATGCAGTGTTGCAATGCAGTGTTGAAATGCAGTGTTGCAATGCAGTGTTGAAATGCAGTGTTGCAATGCAGTGTTGAAATGCAGTGTTGAAATGCAGTGTTGCCCTCTGCTGTTACAAGCTTGAGTAATCATTGAAAATCAGATCATTTGAAATGATATACAGTAACTCTCTGTTGAGAAATGGTGATATTTTACCTTTGGCTATGTTAACTGGTAATATAATTATTTGATCAAACTGTATTCAATGACCTGCACATTATTGTTCTTTTATCATGTCAGACTCATTCATTAGCTACTTTGAGATACAATATGAGCTTATGTCCTCTGGTAAAACCTTCTGTTTTCAGTGTTCTGTATGCTTTTATTGGGTGTATATTTGCTGTGTGAGAAATGTCTTCAGTTGTTTCTGTAATTATCTTGTCTGTGTTGGCACACTACTAGAGGAGAGGCTGAATGGGTCATTCGTACACATTAGTGGTGACAAGTAATTAATAATGTCTGCCCAGACAACCATTCACACCAGTTCACATATTGTCTAGTATTTGTCATGTAGCTGCATGCTAGCTCAGGGCAAGCCAGAAGTGGCTGAGCCATACAAGTGAAAGCAATTAATTTGTTAATTAGTTTGAATAAATCAAGGAATTGTCTTTCTTTGTAAAGAGAATACTTCAACCAAAATTGATTTGTTTCTTTTATTGGGAAGGATGTTCTATTTTCTTACTCTTTCAATATGTGTGGCATCCGTGGTCCAATGGTAGAGCATCGGACTTGGAATCAAATGGTCCCAGTTCGATACTCAGTCAGACCATGAATGTAGTGTGTCATTGCACCTCACACACATTGCTCAGTACTGTTTAACTGCTATGGTCGGATAAGCATGCCCAGGAAAATATGTCTAGGTCCCCGCAAGGGGTTTGACATTAATGGTACATACATACATACATACATACATACATACATACATACATACATACATACATACATACATACATACATACATACATACATACATACATACATACATACATACATACATACATACATACATACATACATACATACATACATACATACATACATACATACATACAATAAGCAAGCATTAGAAACGTACTAAAGTGGACTGACATGTAATATTATAATAGTTCATTCTAGGTCAGAATGTTTGGGAGAAGTGAGAAAAGCCTGTGATCGCTTCCTTAAATGGTGTTCTTTAATATACTTCTGCAAAATAAGGTTAAAATGCACAGTACAACATACAACATTTGAATAGAAGAAGTGCTTTATAATGGGCCAGTGTATCTTCTTGCTAGACAAAATATTGTTTGAAAATTGTAAAAACCAAAAAATATTTAATTTTTTTAGGGAGAAGTGGGGCCGGGCCCCCAGAGGGCTAGGTCAGGGTCCCTAGGGCGACAATTTCGATCACATCACCCTCTAAACTGATCCCTGTATATTGATATATATACATTATTTCATTGTATGGAGAAAATTAATATTACGGTATTACCTTATACATTTAACTCTTTCCGTCATAAGAGATTTACGTTAATATACTATTATATATGCATACAAATGACAGCCATTTAGCTATCATGCAGTGGTTAGTAGTCGACATATCTATCCCACCTCCATAGATATTACTGGGACTACATGAGATTCTGTCCTTTATTATGAACATTGGACTACTACTACATTGTTAATGTATGTTATATTGGTAATGTCGTCAAGAGGTGCTTCTATGAGGGAAAGGGTTAATGTATGTTGTATTGGTAATGTCGTCAAGAGGTACTTCTATGAGGGAAAGGGTTAAACATGATTTTCGTAGTTGTTTTCATATAGTAGATTTATTTCTATGATGCCTAATACAATGGTGGGAACATTATTTTGTTTAAATAATCTGTTTTTATCTATAGGATTTGCTAATTGGGTGTATTTTAGTATTTTACAACAAAAGTTATGCCGCTTCCAAAATAGTGAAATTAACGGAAATTTATTTGATAGAAATATAATGTCTACTTCCACCCACGATTGTGGTTTGACTATCTGAAAAATACACAGGTTAATTTTCAATGTTCTCGGTGATAATTTCATTATCTCCCCTGGTGCGAATTTCGATTGCGCAAAGAAAACAACGCTTAAACTAGCAAAATCGTCGTTAAATTTATTACCTGTAGGTGAGCGAGAAAACATAAATGCAAGGCTAGCCGTTTGTTGTTTCATTGTGGAGCAGTCTAATACATTTGATTAATAAAATACCAGACAATATAACCAATATAACCACTAACTGTGTTCATATTGATCCGTTTTTGGTCTAAAAAACATTTAATTTACATGGCTTAACAGAGACACTGAAAACAAATTATGCATACAAAATTGGGATACTATAGCTGTACTGAAAACGGTGGTTGGACTGTTGGTTCAATAGCCATCCAAAACTGGCACGTACCAACAGGCTTCTCAGGGTTCTTACGAGAGGGCGATGTGGGCAAAACAGTCGCCACCCTAGGTACCCTGACTTTTCCACTTGGGCACTTTTTCTTTTCTTTTTTTTACAATTTTCATACAGAATTTAGTAAGATACACTGGTCCATTTATAAAGCAATCCATCTATTGAAATATTGTATTTAATGGTCATACTGTGCATTTTAATCATATTTTGTTGAAATTTATTAAATAACACCATTTACGGGTGTGGCGCGATTGCGCGCTTTCTCACTCCTCCCAACACTTCTGACATCAAATGGGCCCTTGTTTCTGTTTTTAGAATGCCCTTATATGTATGCAAAGCGATATAAGAACATTTGATTGCTTGGAAACTGTAATGAGCAGATCGCGATCAATGCCTTCATACCAGCCTTTGGGATATAATTATGTTGATCCATTGTCTCTGCTTGACCTTAATCAGGGATCATTCTAGAGGGCGATGTGAGCGAAATTGTCGCCCTAGGGACCCTGACTACGCCCTCTGGGGGCCCCACTTCTCCCTAAAAAAAAAAAAAAAAATGTTTTGGTTTTTACGATTTTCAAACAAAATTTTGTCTAGTAAGATACACTGGCCCATTATAAAGCACTCCTTCTATTCAAATGTTGTATTTAATGGTTGTACTGTGCATTTTAACCCTATTTTGCAGAAGTATATTAAAGAACACCATTTAAGGACGCGATCATGCGCTTTCTCACTTCTCCCAAAAATTCTGACCTAGAATGAACCCTGTTCTCTGTATCATTGCACTACCCTGCAAAAATCTAAAATAACTAATCTCTTAGTTTCGCTCATATGGGCAACCGGTAGCCACGATAAATAAAGGTAAAAAGATGGTCTTTGAAACTGTAATCCACACTTTATAAATGATGTTGCAAGTATGTTTTATAAATGATGTTGCAAGTATGTTTTATAAATGATGTTGCAAGTATGTTTTATAAATGATGTTGCAAGTATGTTTTCTCCAAAAGAAGTCTTAAGAATAACGAAACAACAGTTCTCAGCAAAACAACTAGTGTGTTTGCAGATATATTGGAAGAAAACAAAGATTCTTTAAAAGTCATGTAATGTAATACAAATTTGCTTCTGGTATATTCTAGAGTGGAAAAAAGGGCAGGGTAGGTCATAAAAAGGGACGGGTGCATTATGAGCTGGGAGGGGTGTATTTAGGGATTTTTACCCATAGAGAATGTTGCTAACTCATGACAGCTAGTTATGCTTCATGAAAGAGGCACCGCACCACCCATTATGCTAATAAAAACAAAAATGAAGTAACGAAAAATAAAATAAAAATGGACATAATGGGTGGGGCTAAATAGGGCGTGGCGGGGTGCCGTCATTCATTCCGCCCTAGAAAAAAAAATCTATTGCTAAAATGCTAATGAGAATCGATGGTACCCATTCAGCAAGGCAATTAATTAACTACTAATATTGCCTTGGTATTGCAACCATATAATATCTGCGATTAATGAATTCATGGTATTATATTCTAAGCAGTCACAATTCTTGATTTAAAGAAGCTTTCTAACATTTGGAATATGATATTGCACTTCTGTTGAACCTTATTGAACAACATGTCATCAACATAATAGCCAGCAGTCTTTCTCTGCAGGCATTGCTTTCCAGTCCATTGCTATAGAATTGTTTCCCCTGTGAGGAATCGTTATCTAGTGTATTGAATAGCGAGCCTGATACAGCTTATCTGGTATATACCGGCAGCTATCTATATACATTGTAGATTGATGAACTTTTCACATGCATCATGGGGCCATCCGTAAAAAATTGTTTGTTTGCCATAATTATCACGACCCCACTAAATTTCCGGCTTACATAATGCAGCACCTTTCCTGCTGCAGAAACCTCCGTAAAAATCTACCCACTGTTTCATATAAAGAGACCCGGGTGTGAGCATGGCTCGAACCCGTGACCATCACTCCATCAGTGATGATAGGTTACAATAAACAATGCTAACTAATACTATTTTCATTAATTGAACCTTTTCCTTCATAGAGGAACATTGGTTTGGCTACTACATGTACATTGTCAATGTATGTCGTATTAGTAATGGCATCAAGAGGTGCTTCTATGAGGGAAAAGGTTTTACGACTAATATAGCTATAATGGTGTTGTTGCTACGTTGTGATAGAATGTACACTTGCAACCTGTCGTACATTATATATGCAGTTATTCAATTTGTTAGTAAAGTGTGTAGTAATTTCTGTAGTGTTGTGTTTGCATACAGATATATAAATTATAAGTTATGTTTTTGTATTATCATTGTTATCTATGCACTGTTCACTAATGTATATACTATATGCATGTCCTCGTTGGTATATTGACTATTAAAGCCGAAAGGGAATTTAAGAAAATATGTCTCTGTCTGTTTTATGAAATTTTACAGCATGCATATGAGCATCGGTCAAGTCACTGTTGCTGAAAATGACCTTGAACGTGTTTATAAGACTAATCTGGGACTTGCTGAAAATGACTTGGTTTATAAGACTAATCTGGAACTTGTTGAAAAAGACCTTGAACATCTTTATAAGACTAATCTGGGACTTGCTGAAAATGACTTGGTTTATTACACTAATCTGGAACTTGCTGAAAATGACTTGGTTTATTATACTAATCTGGGACTTGCTGAAAATGACTTGGTTTATTACACTAATCTGGGACTTGCTGAAAATGACTTGGTTTATTAAACTAATCTGGGACTTGCTGAAAATAACTTTGTACTGGTTGATAAGACTTATCTTGGACTTGCTGGAAATAACTTTGTACTGGTTGATAAGACTTATCTTGGACTTGCTGGAAATAACTTTGAACTGGTTGATAAGACTTATCTTGGACTTGCTGGAAATAACTTTGAACTGGTTGATAAGACTAATCTTGGACTTGCTGGAAATAACTTTGAACTGGTTGATAAGACTTATCTTGGACTTGCTGGAAATAACTTTGAACTGGTTGATAAGACTTATCTTGGACTTGCTGGAAATAACTTTGAACTGGTTGATAAGACTTATCTTGGACTTGCTGGAAATAACTTTGAACTGGTTGATAAGACTTATCTTGGACTTGCTGGAAATAACTTTGTACTGGTTGATAAGACTTATCTTGGACTTGCTGGAAATAACTTTGTACTGGTTGATAAGACTTATCTTGGACTTGCTGGAAATAACTTTGTACTGGTTGATAAGACTTATCTCAGGCAAGTTTCATCCTCTTCCCAACTCTAATGTGTTACAAATGTATCTTTCTGCAAGTGATTCAAGAGAATCCTATATCAGAAGAACTCTTCCAGATAACTATACCTCATCACTGGCTTGTTCACACTAAATTATTGTGCTTTTTGGGTAAAAAAGAGAAGAGCAATCAAATTTGATTAATTGAACCCCAATATATTGTCCTTCTGAATTTGATATGGCAGAGATATTTGCTGTTTTATTTATGTCTACTGGTATTTCATTAAATTTTGAACTATCAGATCGATGACTAGTAGATATGACCAGGTCTCATTCTAGAGGGCGAAGTAGTCGCCCTTGGGACTTTGACATCGTTCCCCCTGGCAGCACCACCTCTCCCTAAAAAAAAGTTATTTAAGTGGTGCACCCAGGGTCAGGGTCCCAACGGCCAAATTTTAAATTATTTTTGTTTACAATTTTTAGACAAAATATTGTCCAGTAAGATAAGATACACTGGCCATTGTAAAGCACTCGTATTCAAATATTGTATATGAAATTTATTACATGATATCATTAGATGACACAATCACTCGCTTTCTCAATTCTTCTAAACATTTGGGTCTAGCTTGAGTCCTAATGACGAATGATTACACGCAAATGTCCCATCTGAAAGACTGTTAATTTTATTAAGGTCAGACGGGGGAATCGAACCTGCGATGCCTCCTGGAATACCAGTCCAGTGTGTTACCACTTGACTACATATCCAGCTGTTAAAAAACCCAAAAAAACATGCAACATCCCAAACAGTATTGGCTTAGCTTTTGTAAGGTGTGATATTGATATACATTCCAGTGTAAACAAAGAGTTTTACAGACAGAGTGTGGAAAGAGTTGAGACATGTTCTTGTGCAACATGAAAGAGAGATTAAAAGTGAGAGTGAGAGTAGACACTCTGCACCTTATGGAGATGGATTGATGTCTGTTTGTATTATTGATGGCTGGAGGTAGGGCAGACAGGGTACAGACTGGTAATCCAGGGATTGGAGGTTCGATCCCCCAGTCTGACCCTAATAAAATTAACAGTCTTTCAGATAGGACGTTAAACCGAGGTCTCATCTCGGGGCTTTACACCATGCACGTAAAAGAACCAGAGGAGACTCTGGAGTGGGTCTCTGTCTGTATCATTGCACTATCCTCCAAAAATCTAAAATGACTAATCTCTTCTGGAGGCGTCGCTCATATGGGCAACCGGTAGCTACGATAAATAAACGTAAAAAACACAAAACAGACACTGTGCACCTTATGGAGATGGATTGATGTCTGTTTGCATTATTTATGGCTTGAGGCAGACAGACAGGGTCATATTATATTAATCAGCTTTGTAATATAAGTAGCTACAATAAATACCAATATATATATATATAGCAAATTGAAATAGTGTACTATTGTAAGGCATAAATACCAAAGGTATCTCCTATCACAAAAATCTGTGAGGGATATTGATTTGGCGTTGGTTGTGCATCCATCCATCCATCTACAGCCACTTAATTACCAGCAACCAATGGGTGGAATTTTATGAATCTTAAAATTAAATATGTATCGCCATAATATAGTGTAGTTGTCACTGGTGCACGTGTACTTTCTGTGATGTTTGGCCTAGTTACACCAGAGTTATAGCCTTTTATTAATTGAGTAAATATCCACATGATGTTTGCCCATCCGGAGTCTATTATCGTGCAGTACTTATTTAATGAAACTTGATGGATAAATATGTTTAACAATAGTGTGGTGTGTGTGTGCACAATCAATGCACTCTTCGTCTGGAGCAATCCAGATACACCACAGTTATACATGTACTAGCCCGTAATTCCGTAATTGACTAGAAATCCACAAATGTGTCTGCCCGTATCCAGTTGCCAGCAAGGCCAAGTATCCAGTTCCCAGCAGGGCCAAGTATCCAGTTGACAGCAAGGCCAAGTATCCAGTTGCCAGCAAGGCCAAGTATCCAGTTGCCAGCAAGGCCAAGTATCCAGTTCCCAGCAAGGCCAAGTATCCAGTTCCCAGCAAGGCCACGTATCCAGTTCCCAGCAAGGCCAAGTATCCAGTTCCCAGCAAGGCCAAGTATCCAGTTCCCAGCAAGGCCAACAACAAAAAACTGCTCCAATGCAAAAAAATAATAGGCCAAGTCGGTAGGGATTTTTTTACCATACTATATGTATCAGCATAGTGTGATAGTGCGCCCGCATCAACCCAGCAGGGTTCATTCTAGGTCAGAATTTTTGGGAGAAGTGAGAATCTCGTGATCGCTACCTTAAATGGTGTTCTTTAATATACTTCTGCAAAATAGGGTTAAAATGCACAGTACAACCATTAAATACAACATTTGAATAGGAGTGCTTTATAATGGGCCAGTGTATCTCTTACTAGACAACATTTTGTTTGGCCCCCAGAGGGCGAAGTCAGGGTCACTAGGGCGACAATTTCGCCCACATCGCCCTCTAAACTGATCCCTGACCCAGTAACACCAGAATTATTGCCCTGAAATGTGTCCGGCTCCAGTTTCGGCTGGGGGTTGGGTGTGGGATTTCTTCTATTCATTGAATTTGCTTGTAGAATGTAACATGCAGACTATTATAGTAGACCTGCATCACTATATCAGCTGGAAGGAAAACCATTGCATGTTATAGACTTGGGTGAGCCATTCATGCAGTCATCTATATCTATCGTAACATCCCCGTTATAACACAGACACAAAATATTGAGTGAATAGAGGAAATTGACATGTCAACAGGACCAGGGCACATTTGTTTATGAGAGCAGGTGATAGGTTTTGGTTTTAAATAAATAACTAGTTATTTTAATTGCAAAATATCTAACTAAAATAATACTGCAAAAAAAACCTAGTATTTTTCTGTTTGATTTTTTAAACTTTCTTTTACAACGATTGCGAAGCAAGTTTTAACAACTTATATTAATCACTCTCGTTGGCGCAGATGACAGCGTAATTATGGTATTTTGTGTGAGAGTACCCGGAGAGAACCTACCAGCCCGATATGGCGACCATTGTACCTGATGTTTGATTTCCCCTTGGGGCCCAAGTTTATAGAACATGTTGTTGAGTAGTGGCCCTTAATTTATTTAGTCTATGGTTCTAGTGAGACTCAAACTTACAACCTGTTGATTACAAGGCTGACACCGTATCCATTACACCACACCACACATTACGGCCCTTGATTGTTATTACACCTCACTCTATATTGTAATTGGCAATTTCCTATATGTAACAATTTTTGTGCTCCCAGTGTTTGACTTCAATAGACTTGTATGATCAATCTTATTATACATCAGCCCTCAATTACACCTGCAGTTATTCACAAATTCCTAGAATTTTCTTCTGTAAGAAATTTGTTAATGTGAGTATAATGTAGTTCTGCATAGGCTGTGATCCATAGATGTAGTGTTCCTTGCCAGGAATTTCTCAGAAATAATTGTGTTGGCCTAGGGTTATTTTCTAGCAGACATAATGACAATCAAGTTTGCTAATAGGAGTACTGAGTTTATAGATATGGTCAATTCGGGGAAGTGGGTCGCTGTTGTGCATATTAATTTTCCCCAGAATTATGTTTAATGCCAGGCCAATTAGGACAGTGGACATAAGAGACACCGTTCCATGCAGTGCATATTTGTACTTGTGATGACCGTTGGACTGTGATAGTAGAATAATATCGTGGTTATTATATAACTCTTTGCATGCTGGGTCAACTATAGGCTATAAATAGTTAAAACACTTCTAGCAGATGACAATTTATTAACCCTATGCACACTAGCGGCAGATAAAATCAATTTTACAAAAAAGTATAGAGCCAGATCAGACCTCACCGAATGTTTCGTCTGATCAGGTTCTATACTATTTGCTATTCGGATAGTGCAGTTAAACCACTTGGTTGACTAGCAAACAACATAGATCCTGGTCAGACACAGTGCGACTGATCTGGATCTATGTTGTTTACAAATGTGGTTTTAATTTAATCAGCATGCAAAGGGTTAATGTGTATTTCTGGTAACTGGAAATAAGTCCTGGAATTGATGCAATTTCTTGACATATTTGACCGTTATTTTCAGCGCTAGCGTGCATAGTTAAATAGGCTGTAGTATTGTAGATATCCAGATCACCTCCCACATCAGATATACCTCGATCTATTTAAATCTCTAATTAACGACAGTATCATGCGATAAACATCAAAAATAAACAACAAACCACACCCCAACAATAAACAACAAACCACACCCCAACAATAAACAACAAACCACACCCCAACAATAAACAACAAACCACACCCCAACAATAAACAACAAACCACACCCCAACAATAAACAACAAACCACACCCCAACAATAAACAACAAACCACACCCCAACAATAAACAACAAACCACCCCAACAATAAACAACAAACCACACCCCAACAATAAACAACAACCACACCCCAACAATAAACAACAAACCACACCCACAATAAACAACAAACCACACCCCAACAATAAACAAAAACCACCCCAACAATAACAACAAAAACACCCCAACAATAAACAACCAAACACCCCACAATAACAAACACAAACAACCCCAACAATAAACACAAACCACCCCAACAATAAACAACAAACCACACCCCAACAATAAACAACAAACCACACCCCAACAATAAACAACAAACCACACCCCAACAAAATAAACAACAAACCACCCCAACAATAAACAACACAAACAACCCCAACAATAAACAACACAAACAACCCCAACAATAAACAACACAAACAACCCCAACAATAAACAACACAAACCACACCCCAACAATAAACAACACCACCCCAACAATAAACAACAAACCACCCCAACAATAAACAACACAAACCACAAACACCCCACAAAAAACAAACAACCCCAACAATAAACATCAAACAACCCCAACAATAAACAACCCCAACAATAAACATCAAACAACCCCAACAATAAACAACTCCAACAATAAACATTAAACAACCCCAACAATAAACAACCCCAACAATAAACATCAAACAACCCCAACAATAAGCAACCCCAACGATAAACAACAAACAACCCCACCCCAAAGAATTAAATGTAGATTGAGATGTTTTTGCATAGAGACTATATAGTATTACCCTACAGCTCTCCTGAAGTTGTGGAGAGATTTATATATACACTCTATAATCATTAACTGTGAGTGTTAATCTTGGCCATTCATACACCACCGCTGGAAAAATCCATGGAGCTGGCATTGATTCAAGTAGATTGGAAGGGAGAAGTATTGAAGAATGCCAGAGATTGTTATGTTAACATAGGTTAACCTTTTGCCTATCAGCTTGTTTGACAGAAACAATTTTCAAGGAAGAAACTGTTGGTATGATTGAAGACTGCTGTTGCCTTTATGTTTCAATTTAGAGAAGTCTGACATGTTCCTTGTGTAAATGTTTTATATGCTGCAGTTTAGTGGCTGCAGTTTAGTGCATATAGGCTGTAGTTTGTTGGCTGCAGTTTAGTGCATATAGGCTGTAGTTTAGTGGCTGCAGTTTAGTGCATATAGGCTGTAGTTAAGTGGCTGCAGTTTAGTGCATATAGGCTGCAGTTTAGGCATATAGGCTGCAATTTAGTGCATATAGGCTGCGGTTTAGTGCATATAGGCTGTAGTTTAGTACATATAGGCTGCGGTTTAGTGCATATATAGGCTGCAGTTTAGTGCATATAGGCTGCAGTTTAGTACATATAGGCTGCAGTTTAGAGCATATAGGCTGTAGTTTAGTGACATATAGGCTGTAGTCTTGTGGCTGCAGTTTAGTACATATAGGTTGCAGTTTAGTGCATATAGGCTGCAGTTTAGTACATATAGGTTGCAGTTTAGTGCATATAGGCTGCAGTTTAATGCATATAGGCTGCAGTTTAGTGCATATAGGCTGCAGTTTAATACATATACACTGTAATTTAGTGCAAATACACTGCTGTTTAGTACATATACAATGTAATTTAGTGCAAATACACTGCAGTTTAGTACATATACACTGTAATTTAGTACATATACACTGCAGTTTAGTACATATACAATGTAATTTAGTACATATACACCATAATTTAGTACATATACACTGCAGTTTAGTACATATACACCATAATTTAGTACATATACACTGCAGTTTTGTACATATACACCATAATTTAGTACATATACACTGCAGTTTAGTACATATACAATGTAATTTAGTACATATACACCATAATTTAGTACATATACACTGCAGTTTAGTACACGTTTGTTACTTTGCGAAGTTGATCAGTATAAAAATTATAATGTACCAAGTCAGTGTTCTAAGAATGAGCCTCTATTTCTCTCCAGACAGAAGTGATACTATAACAGTGTGTCACAGACAGTTTATTGAATAAGAGAAATACAGATTGGCAGGAAATTGCTAGAGGCATGCAAACAATGAAATGTTCATGAAGTTTTGAGGGATTTCACATCACTGCAGTCAGAGATTTCCGGGAATTGGTTCATGAAGACTACCTAATCAAGGGTACACTCTGTCTGAATTTATGTCTGCGTCACTTCTGTTGCCAATTGAAAAAAGAATGGAGCCAATTTGAAAAACTTGGAGCCAACTAAGAGCCATATAGTTCACAGAAAAATATTTGAAGCCATGAATTTGACACAACAAAAAAAAGAAGGAAGAAAAAAAGGTGCACCAAATATATTCGCCAATTCACAAACAAATGTTGGCGCCATTGGCGACCGACATGGGAAACCCTGCTAATCTGTGGAATTCACATAACGTCAAAAGTAGCCCAGCACGTCTCTGCAGACTTCTAAAGCAGTGTCATTGTAATTGTGGGGATCCCTGGAGAATGTCTGTGTAGCTCATACATTATTCACCATCAACGGTTCCTGGCTCTTTATTGCTTTGTTCCATATTCTCAATAATGAATTGTTTTTCATTGCTCCACTTTGGGGGAGTTTTTATGTTAGTTTGATATTATGGTGAGATTGGAAACTAACTGACTTCAAATTGAGTACTTGTTTTCTCCGGGTTGGGAGGAGGGGGGTGCTCCATGGCCGAGTGGTTAATGTTGCCGACTTCAGATCACTTGCCCCATCATACCAAGTAGGTTAGAATCCCACTGGGGGGTGTCAAATTCTTTCAATTGAAGAAAATTGTGATGCAGATTTTCCAATACAACCTGGTTCATGAACTGTCCAAGTCTAGTCCTGGAACCAGCCATGTTCGTACAATGTCCTTTTTTCTTAATTCATGACTGTTATTGAATTATAGTTCATGAACTGTACGCAGTTTTGTTGATGATATTTCAAGAATTATTCTTAACCCATTTCATTCTGGATACATTTAAAGACATGCAAACAACATAGATCCAGATCAGTCGCAGCATCACGCTGCGTGCTGATCAGGATCTATGTTGTTTGCTACATAGCCAAGTGTCTTAGCTAGATCATCGGAATAGCAAACAGCATAGTGCCTGATCAGACTATGTTCTTTGCAAATACCGTTTGAACGGTATCCAGAATGAAATGGGTTAAACTGTTCATTAAGTTTGTATGTTATTTATTTCTCACATAGAAGCGCCTATGTCGACATCAATATCCAGGGCTCATTCTAGAGGGCGACATGGGTGAAGTAGTCGCCCTTGGGACACTGACCTTCGCCACCAGGGGGCACTACTTCTTTCTAAAAATAGTTTACAATTTTTAGACAAAATATTGTCCAATATGATACACTGGGCATTGTAAAGCTTTCCCTCTACTCAAATATTGTATTTAACTCTTTCAACACCACAGGCCTTTAAATAGGCTTACAAAAAGTTTAGATCCCACGTGACGAGCTGTCTCATCAGGCAGGATCTGCACTTTTTGCTAGTAATAATTATTATACAATTTTTTTATTAAATTACCCATTTTGATAAATGAACTAGTACAAGGGTAATTTTCTTATTAATTTATTGGTCTAAAAATATCATGCACCAGTCCATGTCAGTGACTTGGGGTTGAATTGGTTAATTGTCATATTGTGTATTTTAGCCCTATTATGTTGAAATGTATTAAATAATACCATTAGATGATGCAATCGCTCACTTCTCCCAAACATTTGGGCCTAGTTTGAGCCCGGTTATTGATTCCACATACATTCGGGCACATGTAGGACTAGTCAAAGAAACAGAAACCCTAAAAACAACTTAGTGGATAGAACCCATATTTACTCTTTGCATGCTGGGTAAAATAAAGGCTATAAACAGTTCAGATCATTGTAGCAGCCGGCAATTCATTAATGTGTTTTTCTTATTTGTAACTGAAGTCTTATGGTTTAGTTTACTCTGGAAATGTATCATGGAATTTCATTAGAATTGTACAGTATATGCTGCAGTTTAGTACATATATGTTAGTTTAGTACATACAGACTGCAGTTTAGTACATATATGTTAGTTTAGTACATACAGACTGCAGTTTAGTACATATATGTTAGTTTAGTACATACAGACTGCAGTTTAGTACATATATGTTAGTTTAGTACATACAGACTGCAGTTTTTAGTACATATATGTTAGTTTAGTACATACAGACTGCAGTTTAGTACATATATGTTAGTTTAGTACATACAGACTGCAGTTTAGTACATATATGTTAGTTTAGTACATACAGACTGCAGTTTAGTACATATATGCTAGTTTAGTACATTATAGGTTGCAGTTTAGTACATATATGTTAGTTTAGTACAGTATAGGTTGCAGTTTAGTACATATATGTTAGTTTAGTACATACAGACTGCAGTTTAGTACATACAGACTGCAGTTTAGTACATATAGACTGCAGTTTAGTACATATATGTTAGTTTAGTACATATATACTGCAGTTTAGTACATACAGACTGCAGTTTAGTACATATATATTAGTTTAGTACATACAGACTGCAGTTTAGTACATATAGATTGCAGTTTAGTACATACAGACTGCAGGTTAGTACATATTTGTTGGTTTAGTACATACAGACTGCAGTTTAGTACATACAGACTGCAGTTTGGTACATACAGACTGCAGTTTAGTACATACAGACTGCAGGTTAGTACATATTTGTTGGTTTAGTACATACAGACTGCAGTTTGGTACATACAGACTGCAGTTTAGTACATACAGACTGCAGTTTAGTACATACAGACTGCAGTTTAGTACTAGAAATCCCATGACATATTCGAATGTTATTACACTGCTAGGCATGCAAAGAGTTATGCAATGTAGATTACACTATGTAATGCAATCTGATATGGAGAGATGACTGGTGTATCAGTTTGTAAATTATATATAGTGTGATGTAAAGTGATATTCTTTTAACCCATTCAAGACAAGTAACTGCCATGGACTGGTGCATGATATTTTTAGACCAATCCATTAATAAGAAAATTACATTTTGGACCAGTTCATTTATCAAAATGGGTAATTTTTGTCTAAAAAAAATAGTAATATTACCGGCAAAAAGTGCAGATCCTGATGAGACTGCTCTAAATGACTAATCTCTTCAGGAGGCAGCGTTCATATGTGCAACCGGTAGCTACGATTAATAAGCGTAAAACACGCACATTCAGTCGTGTACCATGTAACACACACAAGAAACCTCCGATACCACAATATATGTGAAAGATCTGAATGGCGTGTTATCAAATGACATCCATTATTATTGGCCTTTTTATGTATGTCATTTACCAGTATGTTATTTAATCATCCGCAGTATTATTATTTGATCATGGCATAATTAATGATTATTTTCTCAGCAAGCCCAATAGACAATCTGTTAGACAACAAAAAAAGTTCCTGGTTATAATTTTATAGCGGAGATTAGAAACATGGTTTCCGGCTGTCCGATTAGCGCAGTGGTTAGCGCGCTCGCTTCTCATCAATGCAACCCGGGTTCGATCCTCGGACCGGGAGGTATGTGAGATGGTACGGTGGTTGTCAGATCGGATAGGTCGGTTTTCTCCGGGTACTCCGGTTTCCTCCCACATGAATGACCACATATACGTGTTCATCCGCGCCAACGATGATGAATCGTTGTAAAATAAATAAAGTTTAAAACAAACATGGTTTTTGGACGGCTATTGATGTGTATCCACCGCATGGTATTAGTTAATGTGATGCTGTCGAGAGATATAGCAATGTAGATTGTTAATGATTTCTTCCAATGACATTAATTAGCCTTCATATTAAAGCAACTATTTCTGTAATGTCCTGTTAAAAAGTGTTACTTGTTGACCCTTGACATTCCGAATCATTTGAAAGGAATGTGCAAACAACATAGATCCAGATCAGCCATGGCGTAGCGCCACATATGATCATGATCTATGTTGTTTGCTATTCACCCAAGTGTTTAGCTCTACTATCTAGTTCTGTGTATGTTCTGTTCCGTCTGATCTCTATGCAGTTTGCAAAATCGACTTTAGTCGTGATTAGTTACGGGTTAAGTTCTGTTGCATGAACTCTGTCCTCTCTTAGTCTCCACTTTGCGCCTTCTTTTCATGCAAAGTTTTATAAAAATGTTATAACTGGAAGATTAAAATCTTTGTTTATTTTTATGATTTATCTCGAATTTCCCCCCACAAGTTGTATTACAAAATGACTGATGTCAAAATTGCAATTTTATTGGCAGTTATGGAGTAATTAGGGACAGTGACATTAGCTGTCATTCATAAATAATTCTCTTCTGTGTTTGTGACATGAAATGCTCGTTTCTTTTAACATGAAATAAAAGTGAAATAAAAGTGAAATAAAAAAGCGAATCCCAAAAGTCAGTGCAAAAATATTTCCTTTTGGATAAGAATTAAAACGAAATATACGCTAGTCTTTACGTTTAAGTCTCGTGTTTAATTAGATGTAAAATCGTCCTTTACGGAATGGCTGGGCCTTGTTGACTGATTATAATCAACGGTCACTCGTTGATGTGGGTTCCAGGGGTATCTCTTCAGGAGGCGTCGCTCATATGGGCAACCAGTAGTGCTGATATATAATAACCTTAAAACACACACCCTGAGATTCAAGTCCATTGTAAGAACTATGGTAGCTTTCTCCCTGAAGAATTATGATAGAGATAACCATCAAACAGCTGTAACCGGTAATTGCCAATTTACTGATAAACTAATTATGTTTGCTGTGTTGTGTGTCTATAGCTTAACAGGAATACTAGTAGAAAATGTGGACAAGGTGATTCCGGTATTCCAGTATTGAAGTCAATGTCAATATTTATACCCCCTTGCCCCCTAAACCCCCCCCCCCCCCCCCCCCGCAGATACAAAAATATGGGGGCAATTTTTTTTTTTGGAGACTAGTAATATGTTAGTCAGATGGTTCTTGTCTGGTCCATCTCTTCTTATAAGCACACCTGCAAGAATTTGTATTGAACTTGTATCAAATGTCTCACCTTATCGAGATGGCATGCAGAACCCATGTTCATCCAAGGTCATGCATGCCCCTGCAATTTGAGGTCAAAGGTCAAGTGGTCTGGTCCATGCCTCTTCAACCGCTTGAGCGATTTTTAAATAACTTAATTTTAACACTAATGTTAACCATATTGAGACAATGTGCAGTGTGTTAAGGCTTTTACCATCATGTTGATTCAAGTCTAACTGGTTACACATTCAAATGGTCAATTCTCTATAAATTAATCAGGGCTCATTCTAGACGGATCTGTAGTCCAGTGGTAACAGGTTGGACTCGTAATCCAGGGATCGCAGATTCGATCCCCCGTCTGACCCTAATAAAATTAACAGTCTTTCAGATGGAACGTTAAACCAATGTCTTGTTTCGGTGCTTACACCGTGTACTTAAAAGAACCAGAGGAGACTCTGGAATGGGTCTCTGTCTGTATCATTGCACTATAATCCTCCAAAAATCTAAAATGACTAATCTCTTCAGGAGGCATCGCTCATAGAAGGCGACATGGGCAAAGTAGTCGTTCGACCTTGGGACACTAAAAAAAAAATTAAGAGAAAATATTGTCCAGTAAATTAAGATGCACTGGACATTGTAAAAGCACTCCTTCGTTTCAAATATTGTATTTAATGTTCATATTGTGTATTTTAGCCTTATCTTAAAAGTATTAAATAATACCATTAGATGACTGCAATCGCAGGCTTTTTCACTTCTCCCAAAAATTTGGGTCTAGCTTGAGCCTGTAATTTATGATCACCAAAGCATCAACCGCAGTGTCTGGCATTTTATGTTTCCAGGAAAGGCAGTATCATATATATGATCAGGCTGTCCAATTAGCGCGCTCGCTTCTCACCAATGCAACCCGGGTTCGATCCTCGGACCGGGAAGTATGTGAGATGGTACGATCGCCGCCAGATCGGACAAGTGGGTTTTCTCCGAGTACTCCGGTTTCCTCCCACACGAATGACCACATATACGATTTCATCCGTGCCAACGAGAGTGATTAATATAAGTTGTTAGAACTTGCTTCGCAATCGTTGTAAAATAAATAAAGTTTTTACTAAAAAAATGATCATGGGTCATTCATCACCTTCACGTTGATTTTAAAACTATTAGGACATAACATTATGCTGTTTCGAAGTTAGTATTTAGCTTTGGTGTTGTGGTGACTAAAGATTGTACGTACATAGATCAGTACATTGGAGACTTGCTTACAAATAATCAATGAACAATATAGTTTGTGTAAATTGACTTATCGGTGAGTCATATGAAGACGTGCAATAGTTTATTGTCAAAAACACGTAAATTGATGAGTTAGTGTAGATTTCTATGACTCATGTTTTGGGTACATTTATAGCACATAGTCGTATACTAGTGGAAGTCGTGATAGTGCAGCGGTAGCACGTTCACTTCTGGTGTGAATGGACGTTTGTGCCCCACTGGAGCCGTTACGATTCTGCCCTTGAATTCCACATGCCTCTTCTCTCTCCCTCCATCAAAAACCAACTCAAGAGTGATTAATATAAGTTGTAAGAACTTGTTTCGCAATCGAGCTAATATAAATTTGTATAAACTATACTAGTAATCCCTGTTTGAATAAAATGTACTATCTCTGTAATTGTATGTGAATAATTCGCAACTGAGATAGTTAAAACAGCTATATAATCCAATATGTCCGCCTCCGTGGTCGAGCGGTTACAGTCGCTGACTTGTATACCACTGTAACCTATCATCACTGATGGTCACGGGTTCGTGCCCCGCTCAGGCCATGTCTCATTTATATGAAAAAGTTGGCAGTTTCTTACAGAGGTTGGTGTACCCAAGTACTGGTTAACCGCTGGAGCCTGCCCAGGAAAGGTGTTGTTAGGTAAACTGCCCGCCGGCGATATAGCCCAAAATGGTGCTGATGCAGGCGTAAAACCCGAACTAACAAACAAACATAATCTAATATACTATATTACATTGTATAGTTTATACCACACTGTCTTGTTACATAAATACTTGCCAACAATTATTATGCAGGAGTCTTCTTGAAACCCATATGACTGCCTGATATGTCAAACAAAATAATCTTCGGCCAGACAAAATAAATTGGAATTTTAAGTGCATATTCAATCATTTGTGGACAATTTCTGGTGGAAGTCGTGATAGCGCATTCGCTTCAAGTGCGGAAGGCCCGGAGTTTGAGCCCCGCTGGAGCCGTTACAATTGTGCTCTTAGGCAAGGCATTTAAATTGCGTTGCCTCTTCTCTCTCCCACGTGGCGATAGATTCCATGAGGAATGAGGTCTCGAGAGTGATTAATATAAGTAATAATAACTTGTTTCGCAAGCGAGCTAAATTAAATTTGTATTAAATTCTGGGAATATTTTCGTGATGAGACAGTACACTTTGTTGATATGGGATTATGGACAATTATATGTTTGTACCTGAAACCGAGCGGCAATTCTTTAAAAGTTCCGAATAATGTTTTCAACAATTATAATGAATGTAATGAAATTTTGAAAATTACATTTTTTTATCGCACCTTATAAACAAACATCTCTTGTCCAATTTATAATTAGCTGGTATTTTCACACAACTTGTTCGGTTTTTCCACTTTACATGTTATTCATGCTGCATCCACATCCAGCGTAGTATCTCCAGCGTAGTATCTCCAGCGCAGCGTAGTATCAGCGTAGTACCTCCAGCATAGTAACTCCAGTGTAGTATCTCCAGTGTAGTATCTGTGTTGTTATTGTTCTAGCTCCCATCAGCATTCACACACAACCATTCTTTGTGTTATTTTGTGGCTGTTTGATAGAAAACCCCACGAAATCAATGGCTGTGTTGAAGCATTGATTACACTGCTCTCAATTGAGATAAAAAGAATTGTTTCAATATGACTGATCAATGTGATAAATAAATCACTCCCAAGTCTTGGCAAATGCTTCACAAGTAATTTGAAAGCTGCACTCCATTTCCCAAGATGTTTAGCTTTCACTGTGGTAATTAGCTCTCCTATCTCTCCTGCCTCTCTCTCCTCTCCCTTTCTCTCCCTCCCTTCACTCCCTTCCCTCCCTCCCCTTTCCTTCTCTCCCTCCCATCTCCTCATTCACTCCCTTTCCTCTCCCTCCTTTCTCCCTCCCCTCCCTCCCCTTTCCTCCTTCTCCTCCTCCCCTCTCCTCATTCCCTCCTCTCCCTCCCCTTCTCTCCCTCTCCTTCTCTCACTGACACTCTCCTCTCATTCTCTCCCTCCCCTGCCTCTTCCCTTCCTCTCTCATCTCCCCTACTTCCCTCCATCTCCTGTCCTGTTCTCTCCCTCCCTCTTCATCGCTTCTCTCTCTCCCTCTGTCTCCCTCTGTCTGTCTGATCAGCCTCTCAAATCAGGCTTCATCACATCCATGCATACTGCTAAATATTTGTGTGTTGTATGTGTGCTCAGCTGATCCACTGCAGATGTTGGCTTGCTCTGAACCTCTCTGTGTTACATTGTCTCACTTAGCATACCTACATGAATAAGTCATGCACAGTTGTTTGATGCACTCCTGTCTGCATGCCTTCATGGGAATATGAGCATGTCGCTGAATTAAATATTGGTCTCTTTTTATGTGGTTTATGACAAATCTGTACAACATAATTTCACAGACCGATGAAAGCTGAAATGCTGTATATAATAATCTTTGAGACATGTAACAGTTCAATTACCATGGAGTGCCTGGCAATCATTATTGTCTTGTAAGCAGTTACTATTTAGCTCAGCTGAACTATAATGCTTGGGTGAGCTGTTGCTAGAGTTGTCCAACTTTTCATGGTGACCCACCCGCCCTTGCAGCTTTTTTTAGTTTTCGGTTATTTTGTTGTACAATCTTCACTTAAATGTTTTTCACAGAATTTGTTCTAAATGAATATAAAATATGATGATGTTCTATTTATCATGGAAATGAAATTAGTTTCATGGTTAATAGTGTGCACTACTGAAGTTAATGTATTGAAATGGCAATGTGATAGGCTTCTTAACTTTTATCTCCAATAATTTTCCATCAATGTAAAAGGCTTTAAGATTAAGAGATTTGTCAGTGTTTAATGTGGCAGTAAATAATAACCTTTCTTTTGGAACATATCCAAAATGTATGGAATGCTGTTATTATAGGACTTTCCATGCATGCCTCCCATCGATAAACTAGAGTCTCTTTACATTTTATCAAATAGAACACACATCTGAACAAAGAAACTTATCTTTGGATGCAGTAAAAACTCAGGACAACTGAAAACAAACATTGCGTTTTGGTGCTGCACTTGATTCATGTTTTGATCCTACTGTATATGCTATGCCTGTATGATTGAAATGTCTGATAGGAATGGTTCTTCTCGTTTTTCTGACAGACATGACTCCACAGCTGATAGGAGGTTTATAACGCTCAAAGGTTTTCAAAGGGTGTTTTGAGTTTGTTTTGTTTTTGATGGTTTTGAGTTGGTGAAATTGGACTCTAGTTATGTTGAGTTTCTTCGGTATTTTCCTTGTACAATAGCAAAGATAGCTGGATAACTGGTATCTCCCCTTGTTCTAGAATCAGGTTCACAATTGCATGATATAAGAATACAATACAAGATGTAATTTTTTCAAAATGTTTGCAAATTGGAATTTTGTCGAGCCATTTTTCTTTGTTATTGCCAATGTCTCTAATTGCGAATGCTAGCGTGGGCCCGGAGTCTTGGCTCTGATGATTTAGATTAAAATTACAATCCAATTCAATGCGATGATATTTGTTACATTTTTAGATTTATATTGGTCTTAATATAACTGACTGTACATGTTTAACTCAATACTTACTAAATGTGTGTTAGATCTTCTTTCTTTTAAGCCAAAGGTTTTCAATAAAACTCATGATTGTGCAGTTGTAGCGCGTTCGCTTCAGGTGCGAAAGGCCCCAAGTTGAGCCCCGCAGGAGCCGTTACGATTGTGCCCATAGAGGCAAGGCAGTTAAATTCCACTCTCTCTCTCTCTTCTCTCTCTTTCTCTCATGAGATGGATTTCATCAGGAATGAGGTCTCGAGAGCGAATAATATAAGTTGTAAGAACTTGTTTCGCAATCGAGCTAAAATAAATTTGTTATCTTGTGGGCTAATTAAGTTTGCCAATGCGTTACTCTATACAATGCAGACATTACTATCAGATATCCTCTCTGATATTTGCTGCAATACAAATGTACTTGTGGCTGATACTCCTGTGAATTGTAAAACTTAGAAAACTCCATAATTAATTCCGAGGGAGCCAATTTCAGAGTACCGGTATGTCTTAAATATTGATTATGATTAATAAATTGCACTGTTTCTCATTTCAGCTATGTTTGTAAGCCAGGCCCAGTCTCCGCACGCATACCCACCAAAGTGAACATGGACATCGGCTCAAGATTACGATCTGTGGACTATGTCGAGTATGCAATGGACAGCGGAGAAATAAAAGTTGATTCAGTTAGTGACATGGAGAATATGGTCGCTGGATTGAATGACGTTGAGTATAGTCATATTGACACAGACAATATCATATCAAAACAGGATTATGAGCAACTTGGTGTAAATGGGAACAAAGAAGTAGGAGAAGTTGTCAATGGTGACGTAGAATGTGGAATAACCGAAATGTGTTGGTTCGGAATTGACTTAAAGTGTGAAAACTATAATAGTTTACAAATAAGACTGAGAAAAGTAAATGTGGGGATGTGTGTGTGGGAAGCAGCTATACAAGACTGCTCTGACATAGACAGTAACGGTGCCCGCTTCCCATACTGATGATGATGATGATGATGATGATGATGATGATGATGATGTGATAGATTTAACTCAACATTAGGTGTCTTAAGTATTACCTAAATACACTGGATGCAGTTTTCTAATAGTGAATTCAAACGATGTGCACGGTTTTGCAGGAAGTGTTCAGAGCAGCATGACAAATACAGAATCAGTTTGAAATAATCAGTATTAATCAATTTGATTGAAGCTTTTTCAGAGTGTAAACAAATGAGAGGAAAATAGCTGGGAAAGCTAGTCTTTTACACAAAGGCAGTTACAGGAGAACAGATTGGATTAAATTGTCATTATTGAGCTGGCCCTAGTAAGGGAGTACATTGATTGTATAGCTAGCTATATATATATATATATATATAGTAAGGATTTGATTTGCTACAGTGTAGTATGCCTGATATTAATGGGCTTTATTTAGTACATAATGTACCATATGTATTTCATGAACAGATTTTCCACACTAATTATGATAAGTATGATTAGTTTAGAGTAGTAAGTTGTTCTTATGAAAATGTAAACTATGTTGGAAATACATATAGATACTGTATAGGCAATGTTTATAATTTGCAGGTGTCTAAATTTCAGTCACAAATTATTTGAAATTTTTCAAAAAATATCACAAATTTGACCAAGAAATTATTTTGTCTATTCATACATAATTCTGTTTAGTTAATTTCAGTGCTATTTTATATATTAATATAAAACACCAGTTCACACATGCACGTTAAATTTAAAATATTTGCAAACTTAAACCTGTATACCGTAATTTATGTAAATGCTTATAGTCCTGTAGAGTTGATATGGGTCTGTCCGACATATGAACAAATGTTGAAGTGTTTTATTAACAAATTAAGGGGATTATTCAATGTTCTCATTAGACGTCTTTGTTATGTTCCCGGAGGAAATTTTGAAAATTTGTGGAAGATTTAATAGATGCTTTAGTAGTGCAAAACCAGAACCCCTCTAAATAGTAGTCACGTGAACAACACATGTGTGGTAGCGATACGCCATTGATTGCATCATCGAAGATGTATCGGTGTTCTCATCCTGTACAGGTCTGTGAGAGCATTGCATATTGTTTATATAGTGTGTTAGTTTAATACACAATAAATAAAAACGTACATGTATGTGTTGTTCTATGTGACGTATATTTACAAAAAAACTGTAATAAACCAAACAAATTTCTTGGTGCCGGTTTCCCTATTTGTTCATTGTAAAAAAACGTCTGTATACCGGAACACGTTTTCCGAATTCCAAACAGATTTTAAAAAAAAATGTGTATTTTCAGGGATCATTCTAGAGGGCGATGTGGGCGAAATTGTCGCCCTAGGGACCCTGACTTCACCCTCTGGGGGGCCCACTTCTCCCTAAAAAAAAATGTTTTCAAGATACACTGGCCCATTATAAAACACTCCTATTCAAATGTTGTATTTAATGGTTGTACTGAGCATTTTAACCCTATTTTGCAGAAGTATATTAAAGAACACCATTCAAGGAAGCGATCACGCGCTTTCTCACTTCTCCCAAAAATTCTGACCTAGAATGAACCCTGTAATTTACCTTGTAAACTGAACAGCAACTTGTCTTGATCAAATATGAAACTCACTTTTAAATATTGTAAAGAAACAGCTTTCAGCTAATTTATTTCAGAATAATGTTCCTGTATTGTACAATTAAAATGAATCAGTTGTTTACTAACCACCAAACTATGACAGTCTCGGCCTCCTGCTAAGCATTGTAGAGTTGAATCGTTAATCTATACAAATTCTACACCACTATGAAAACCACTCTAGGCCGAAAACCCCTCCAAACCGAACTTTACCTCTGGTCCGGTGGCCGTTTGGTTTAGTGGGGGTTTCACCACTGTACTGCAGCGCTGAGAGAACTTAGTGGCTTGTGCGAGGTTGGTGATTCCAGCCCCACTACCAGACAACTTGGCACTGGTGAATGAGGAAAGTCATTCGCTTGTGTGAGGTTGGTGATTCCAGGAAACTTGGCACTGGTGAATGAGGAAAGTCATTCGCTTGTGTGAGGTTGGTGATTCCAGGAAATTTGGCACTGGTGAATGAGGAAAGTCATTCGCTTGTGTGAGGTTGGTGATTCCAGGAAACTTGGCACTGGAGAATGAGGAAAGTCATTCGCTTGTGTGAGGTTGGTGATTCCAGGAAACTTGGCACTGGTGAATGAGGAAAGTCATTCGCTTGTGTGAGGTTGGTGATTCCAGGAAACTTGGCACTGGTGAATGAGGAAAGTCATTCGCTTGTGTGAGGTTGGTGATTCCAGGAAACTTGGCACTGGTGAATGAGGAAAGTCATTCGCTTGTGTGAGGTTGGTGATTCCAGGAAACTTGGCACTGGTGAATGAGGGAAGGGTCACTTAGAACTTCTGTTCATGTTGTATACATTAGCGAAGCGCACAAGAGAAAAGAAACGATCTAATTAATTTCAAGTTCAGCTCTCCAGTGGCTGCTAAATGGATGGTATAGGATTATATTTAGAACAGAATGAATACAGGCTAACATCTGTTGATGGTTCAATCAATACTCGCGATCCCAAGTCCAGAATCATGATCAAAAGTCCAGAATCACAATCTCAAGTCCAGAATCCCGTCCCGAATCCCAAGTCCAGAATTACGGCTATATTTAGCCAAGCTCTTAAGATTTACCAAGCTGGTGAAGTGGTCAGAAAATACTGCATCTATTTATTGCTGTTCTTCAGCTGCCGAAAGTAAACATCATATGTCAAAATAAGAACAATCTAAGCAAGATAATTATGTGTATTAGAAGAGATAGGAGTTTCCTCTAAATAGCAAGTATGTAAACATGACCCCCATTTGTGTTATTTTTGAAATCCGGGAACCCAAATAACCCAAACCATTAAATAGCAATGTCATTCAGTTGTTGTTAGTCTGAATTGAATGATTCTCTCACCAATGTAAGTAATGGTTTTTACAACATCAAATATAGCAAATGTACCTTGTGATGATTGATTGACCCATCACTTTAGTTTAGATTATACAAATTTATTTTAGCTCGATTGCGAAACAAGTTCTTACAACTTATATTAATCACTCTCTGGAGACCTCATTCCTGATGGAATCCATCGCCACGAGGGAGAGAGAAGAGGCAACGTGGAATTTAAATGCCTTGCCTAAGGGTACAATCGTAACGTCTCCAGCGAACGCGCATCCACTGCGCTATCACGACTTCACCTTCACTTTAAATACCATAGTGGGATACTGCACTAAATGCTGGTTTGTTCGAAAGACGTTTGGTGGTATTCACTATTTCATTCTACTGCATAAATTCACGAATTCATCTTCATGATTTTAAGCTTCAAAAGTTCAGATTTCAAATTCACGATCTCATTATTTCAACTTCACGATTTCCGAATTTAAACGTCATTAATAATTCATGATTTCAGCTTCACGATTTCAACTTATTGATTTCACGATTTCAACTTAGTGATTTCACGATTTCAACTTATTGATTTCACGATTTCAACTTAGTGATTTCACGATTTCAACTTATTGATTTCACGATTTCAACTTAGTGATTTCACGATTTCAACTTATTGATTTCACGATTTCAACTTATTGATTTCACGATTTCAACTTGTGTTTGTTAAGTAGAAATGGCAAATGTACAAATGTATCTACTGGGCTTTCTAGGCTGTGTGTTGTGTGTGTATCGAGAGATTGAATTGTATTCCATTTGGGGAATATTGTCTCTGCAATAGACTAGAAGACTGTAATACCGTGACTTCCTGGCTGTAAAAGAGCAAATGTCAACTATGCAATGTCGCCTTTGCTTGGAGGATAATTGGCAAGCCCATATCAAGTATCCGGAGGTGTTTGTCAACATGTGATGACATTATGATAATGGAATAGGATAGGGCGACAGTGATAAGAGAGATAGGAATTCTGGCTGGATTAAATATCCTCGTATGTTCAGTCAACTTGTAACTTAATGTGTATGATTAGCCGAGGGCCATGTATACATGCGGTTATATGGTCATTATCCTGCCTCTGCATGGTCTGTATTTAACGTGGACTTTTCAACACTTATTTATGAATGTCGGTTTCAGTTCATGGTCGATGCAACAAAAAACAATATGGTGGAACATTCATAAATCTTCCAATATATTAGGAGTAATATATATATATAACTGTCTACTCCATAACCTCTCTAGGAGTAATATATATATATAACTGTCTACTCCATAACCTCTCTAGGAGTAATATATATATATAACTGTCTACTCCATAACCTCTCTAGGAGTAATATATATATATAACTGTCTACTCCATAACCTCTCTAGGAGTAATATATATATATAACTGTCTACTCCATAACCTCTACTCCATAACCTCTCTACTCATACCTCTCTACTCCAAACCTCTCTACTCCATAACCTCTACTCCACAACCTCTACTCCATAACCTCTACTCCACAACCTCTACTCCATAACCTCTCTACTCCACAACCTCTACTCCATAACCTCTCTACTCCACAACCTCTCTACTCCATAATCTCTCTACTCCACACACTCTACTCCACAACCTCTCTACTCCATAACCTCTCTACTTCATAACCCCTCTACTCCACAATCTCTACTCCACAACCTCTCTACTCCATAACCTCTACTCCACAACCTCTCTACTCCATAACCTCTCTACTCCACAACCTCTACTCCATAACCGCTCTCCCTGCTGGTACATTTTAGGCAACATTATAATGGGGCTTGCCAAATATGCTGTACTAAATCTCTATGTAAATAGTCTGATAAAGAAGACATTATTCAGTAACCGTTACAGAGTTTTAATTAAGCTGATAAACCGGCTTTTATATTCCACTTGTTAGCAGTTATTTACTTAAAATATTATAAATCAAGACCGTATTACAATTTGGCAAAGCGATTTTAATAACGTACAAGAAAATACTAATAAAAACCCACACACTGGTAGGAAAGGTTGAAGATCTGTAAATAATGTTGTCATAACTTGTAGCCCAACCAGCTTTTCCCCCCCAGATTAAATCGTATACAGCAATAATAATTAATCCTAATTTAATTTCTAATTGTTTTCCACACATTTCATTGTATGTAAATTTGTAATGTATGAAAAAAATGCAATAAAATATTAAACTTTACACCTATTTGATGCTAGTTCTGTGCGAATGATAACACTACATTTGTGTATTCAAATGAATTGGCCAAGTGTCAGTTTTATTTAATACGTTTATTTATCGTCGCTACAGGTTGCCCATATGAGCGACTCATCCTGAAGAGATTAGTCATTTTAGATTTATGGAGGATAGTGCAATGATACAGACAAAGACCCATTCCAGATTCTCCTCTGGTTCTTTTACGTGCACGGTTTAAAGCACCGACACATACCTCGGCTTAAAGTCCCAACTGAAAGATTGTTAATTTTATTAGGGTCAGACTGGTTATCGAACCTGCGATCCCTGGATTACCAGTCCAACGTGTTACCACTGGACTACAGACCCGTCTGTAAATGTGTTATGTGTCAGGTATTATTTCTGCTGTTTTAACCCTTTCCCTCATAGAAGCACCTCTTGACGCCATTGCCAATACGACATACATTGACAATGTAGTAGCCAAACCAATGTTCATAATAAAGGCCAGAATCTCATGAAGTCCCAGTAATATCTATGGAGGTGGGATAGATATGGCAACTACTTATCCACTGCATGATAGCTAAATGGCTGTCATTTGTATGGAGATATAATAGTATATTAACCTAAATCTCTATGAAGGAAAGGGTTAAGTTGGCATGAATGCTTTGCAAAAACCTGTTCATCGGTGAGAATGGTTCACTGTGCCAATGTTTGCTTTTTATTAAAACAGCTTGATGCTCTAAACAATGTTCCCATACAGTGGTGTTTTTTCTCTCCAGAAATACATAAAAGTCTCATATGTGAGTTTAAGTGATTTTCCAGTTTATGATCCATGCATGGTAGAAATTTGAATGTTGCTATTCGAGTTTTGACACAATTATAATGTTTACCGGTAGATAAATATCTCATTGTTCATAAACACTGGGCTAATTTCAAAAACATCTTGATGCTAATAAAAATTATGGGCTTCTAATTTGAACACTTAAATTGATGAAAAGTACTGACAAAGTGGGGAAGGTTATATTGAGACAATGTCAATAAAATAAAACTCTATCTATTTGAACATTTGGCTGTCCGATTAACGCAATGGTTCGCTCGCTCGTTTCTCACCAATGCAACTCGGATTCGATCCTCGGGCGGGGAAGTATGTGAGATGGTACGGTGGTTGCCAGATCGGACAGGTGGGTTTTCTCCGGGTACTCAGGTTTCCTCCCACATATACGCTTTCATCCGTGATTAATATAAGTTGTTAAAACTTGTTTCGCAATCATAAAATAAATAAAAGTTTTAAAAATTTGTTTTTATTTGAACATTGTGTTAGAGAATATATGGAACCTCCAACTTCATGGCACAGTGGTAACATCATAGTGGTACAATCACTTGTCCTTGTGGGTTCAGAGTTTTAAAAAAACAAGTTCACAATTTTTCAACTGCTAAACTTGAGGTGGCCCTGATTTATTAACCATAAAAGCTAAGTCCAAAAACTTTGTGTGGTCTCATTTATCGTCCTTTTCACTAATAATGTTCAGGAAATTCTTTTAAATATCATGATTTATTTTTTGGGTTTCATTCCTCCCCAGTTTATGTTATCAGTCCTGTGTTTATGTGGTATTTATCAGTGTGAATTAGCTGTAGACTCTACCACATGGGTTTCTTATCTCTACCTGCCATTGGTGTGCTGGGATACACAATCCACATACTCATGTTCCATAAAAACTATTCAAGATAACAAAACCAACAACGCAGTATTAGACACAGTATTAGATGAGAAATCCAAGATAGTTTGGGTTTTCCTTAGTTTATACAAATTTATTTTAGCTCAATTGCAAAACAAGTTCTTACAACTTATATTAATCACTCTCGAGACCTCATTCCTGATGGAATCCATCGCCACGAGGGAGAGAGAAGAGGCAACGTGAAATTTAAATGCCTTGCCTAAGGGCACACTCGTAACGGCGCCAGCAGGGTTTTCCTTGACTGACTGGTAACAAGAAAAATTATTACATATAATATGTAATAGAAAGGACGATTGAAAACTCACTCTGCATAGTACACATTCGGATAGGGTATTGAGTGAATGTATATAAATTATAAAGTGAATAATTTAGTAATTGAATGCAAACATTTTGATAATAACATGAAACCCTGTCCAACATAATAGTAAATACCACATCCCTGCTGAAACATCCGTGAATCATATGGGAACCAATTATTGTTGCAGAATTTCAACTAGGTAAATAGATTGACCTGGCCATTTCTGGGTTCCAGCTCAAGCCTGTATTTCTATTCGCACACCAGTGAAAGCTTGGAACTAGTTCCCTGAAAACAGTTGGATAATTTTAATACCTATAACAAATACATAGCAGTAATTCTTATCACATAAATTCCTATTCGGCCAAAAAAAAAGTAAAATCACATCACAACTTGAATGCACTAGGGGGGGGGGGGGGGGTAGAATGCAGGCTTAGATGGAATAAATTGCAGCTTGTGTTTTACGTTTAATTATCGTCGCTACCAGTTGCCCATATGAGCGACGCCTCCTGAAGAGATTAGTTATTTTAGATTTTGGAGGATAGTGCATGATACAGACAGAGACCAATTCCAGAATCTCCTCTGGTTCTTTTACGTGCACGGTGTAAAGCACCAACACGAGACCTCGGTTTAACGTCCCATCTGAAAGACTGTTAATTTTATTAGGGTCGTACGGGGGATCGAACCTGCGATCCCTGGATTACCAGTCCAGTGTGTTACCACTGGACTACAGATCTGTCTGTTTGCAGCTTGTTGAATTGTGAATGGGTTATATTGCCCTGGGTGGTGAAAGGTATTGAATATGCTCTACAGTAGTGAACTGAAGCATGCAGTTTCAGTGACATTTTACAATTAATGGCTGAGTTTTACTACTAGGAGAGATTAAACTAGAATTAATGATACAGCTCAAGTTGTTTGGCTATTGAAACAGGAGAATTGTTGAAAGCCTACAGTGATACATTTGAATCTGTTTCATTTTTGTGCACACTAATGTTTAGAAACAGATTTATCTAGCTGGATCAAGGATAAATAGCTCAGTCATGAGCGGACTGTAACTTCAGTCTACCCCCAGTGCTTTCATTAACCCATTTCATTCTGGATACATTTAAAATCTTTTGCAAACAACATAGATCCTGATCAGCACGCAGCGTGGCATGACGCTGCATGCTGATCAGGATCTATGTTGTTTGTTACATAGCCAAGTGTCTTAGCTAGATCATCGGAATAGCAAACAGTATAGAACCTGATCAGACGGCACGTTCTATGGCAGCCGATCTGGCTATTATGTTCTTTGCAAATACTGTTTGAACGGTATCCAGAATTAAATGGGTTAACAGGAATTAGACATAATTTATTCCCGGAAATGATCAAAAGAAATGCCGTTGTTTTCTTTGTCTGTATAAAATAATTCTTGACATTTTGAAACGAGAATAATTCCTGAAAATCTGTGCACTAGTGTGACCTCATCCAACGATGCCCCCCTCACTTAACCCGTTAACCTGCCAATCTCGACTAAAGTCGCTTTTTGCAAACAGCATAGAGCCAGATCAGGCTCTATACTGTTTGCTATTCGGATAGTGGAGCCAAAACACTTAATGTGAATTATGAATAGTAAACAATATAGATCCTGATCAGACGCGGTGTTACGCAGCTGCTGATCTGGATCTATGTTGTTTGCACATTCTGCCCAAGTTATTTGGCAGGTTAACCTGATTGATGTCTGAACTATTGAGCTTAAATTTCTACAGCTAGTATAATCGCAGTTACCTTGTATGTAGATTTGTGGGTATACTTGTACATTTAGGTATAATATAAACAAGACTTGAAACTTGTGGCGACTTTTGTGGTGATGGATTCCATCAGGAATGAGGTCTCGAGAGTGATTAATATAAGTTGTAAGAACTTGTTTCACAATCGAGCTAAAATTAAATTTGTATAAACTAAGACTTGAAACCAATCTCTTTGTGTTGTGTGTATGCATCACATGCTGGTGAATAAACTGTCCTTATCTCATTTATATGTATGTTCCATTAATGTTGAACCCCTTGGCAGGTACCAAGATGTTTTCCTGGACAGGTTTAGCCGACTTAAGCGGTTAACCAGTACTAAGCAATGTATGTGAGATGCCTAGCTCAATGACACTACATACGTGGCCTGACAGAGTAACGAACCAGGGATTGTTTGATTCAAATCCAACACTTTACAACTGGACCACTAACGCCAACCTGTTGCTCTCACTTATAATGATGACAATGTTAAACTTATTGTTTACCTATTTCCTGTGTAGTGTTTATTTTCTACACTGTACAACCCAGCAAAATCTGTTTTATTTAACGTCGGTTTCCCATTTGAGCGACAGGCAGTTTACCTAACAACACCTTTCCTGGGCAGGCTCCAGCGGTTAACCAGTACTTGGTGCACCAACCTCCGTAAGAAACTGCCAACTTTTTCATATAAATGAGACACGGTCTGAGCGGGGCTCGAACCCATGACCATCCAGGCGCATAGCTAGACCTAAATATGGATTACGCACCGTCCCGGAGATTTTTTATCCCACTATATGGTCTCAGGTGAATTATGCCTACTATGAACATCAGCTGCAATCAATATCTGTTGGCATTTCGTCCATGTCTGCCTTCTAGTGAATGATCAATGTCAGTGCCCCCTTTACGATCCAGTTTATATTGCATTTTTCGCATTTATTTCATTTTTTGTCAAAATAAATCTTACGCACGTGCGTACATGCTTAAGCCTAGCTACGCGCCTGCCATCAGAGATGATATGGTATACAAGTCAGCGACCATTGCATACATGCATGAAGTGTCCCCTTATATGCATGAAGTGTCCCCTTATATGGGGGGAATGTCCCCCCTGAGAAGCTCCAATTCTCTTTCAAAATGAGCTATGTGTTCTCCTCCAAAATGCATAATTAATATCTCCCATAAGACATTTCTTCTTTGTTCTAAATAAATATTGCAAATTTCCCACTCAGGCCCTGCCTGTTAATGGGTTCACATGCATGTAAATAACATCATTCTTTGGTGTGAGAAAGGTAGCCAGCTGGTTTGTAACAGGTCAGTTCTTCTACCTGCTTGCCTACACATACCACCCACAACACTACCCCAAACAAGTGTGAAACAAATGAAAGAAACAATATTTATTGTATTTAAATTGCTTTCTGGTAGGACTGGGCAAATGAATGTGGACGACCATTCGCTGTAAACTATATCTAAGTTTTGTTGTTCGGCAGTCTGTAGGTTGATATTCGCATGTTTCTATTATAAATAGCCAAACAAAACCAGGTATGTATGTGTAATAGCGTAATAAGATGAATAGAGGATATCGGGGCGTTATTTAACTGTACAGTGAGCTTCTACGATATTGAAATTACAATAACTGTATAATTATAGGGCAATTTGAATGTACATAAAATTACAACAAAAATACAAGTAAAATCGTTTCAGAAATTGATCAAAGGTAAAGTTATTGTCTGTGTGACAGATGATTTATTTCATGAACATACTGATCATGATCTTGTAAAGTCATTAAAACGGGGGGGGGGGGGGGGGGGGGGAGTAATATAGTCATAATTAGATCAAAGACAGTTAATGTGTGCATTGATAAATAAATGTTTCTTGCAAAATATTTCAAATAGTAGCATGTTGAAATGATAGGTCTCTCTCTGATATTTGATAGTTTAGGCTGTGATGTATCGGCAAATATCTAACTGATACAATCTGTAGATACAAGCGTTTCTTCGGGAGTAGGTTGTTTGTATTATAGGAATGAGCTGATATAGATTAGAGCTGTGTGTGCTTGTATAGGTTAATGTAAACATACACCAGTTTGTTTGTATAAACACACAGAGACATGTGCTATAACATTATGCATATTGCAGTAGGGGCTGCCGGATGGTTTTCCAGTTTTAGACACCATTTAAACATAGATAGAGATGACATTTGATGAGTGTTGCTCCTCCATACTAGTTAGTTTATACAAATTTATTTGAGCTCGATTGCGAAACAAGTTCGTTCAACTTATATTAATTACTCTCGATACCTCATTACTGATGGAATCTGTCGCCATGAGGGAGAGAGGAGGCATGTGGAATTTAACTACGGGTACAATCGTAATGGCTCCAGCGGTGCTCCGGGCCTTTCGCACATGAAACGAAACACGCTACCACTGAGCTATCAGGACGTCCACTAAATATACTAGTTATATGGTACAATAGGGTTGTTATGCATCGAGGGATTCATCTCCAAACTACTGTAGTGTATTAGCATTTAAAACACTATCGTGACGTCATACCTTTGTTATTATTAATATTGGACTGCTGTCAAAAGGCCCAAGTATTATATTAAATCCAACGCATACATGTACGAAATTAATAATTTTAATTAGTAGGATCTTGTTATACAAGTGTGTGTTTTAAGTAAGATATAAGCCTCAAACGGATCCAATATGTAAAATATTGGCACTGTCCTCAGCGCTACTAGCCTCACACAATCCAATATTTTACATATTGGATCCATTTGTGCCTTATATCTTACTTAAAACACACACTTGTATAACAAGATCCTACTAATTAAAATTATTAATTTCGTATATTTTATATATTGGATTCATTTATACATATTGGACCCGTTTGAAGCTTATATCCTATCTATACATGCTATGTATTGTATATTTTTATGTATGACATATTTACTATTGATTTGCAAGATATTATGATAAAACTAAAGAGAGTGTATGAAGTGTATGCTCGGTCTCCCACCCCACATGGTGTCTAGTTAGTATATGGCTTTGTCATACAAAGTCTTAATAAAGGGCAATGTAATGAGAGATATTACTGGGTTTTCGATTACCTCCCTTGACAGATAAAGTCCGATTAATCCCGAAATCTGTATTGGTCCTATTGGTTGAAAGCCTTTGTTTTTATTCGTGTTCCATAACCAGATGTTGCGGTATGATACATGTGATTTTATCAAAATCATGCTAATTAATTTATAATCAATTTCTAGAGTAAAGTATCCATTGGATATACTGTAGGATATCTGTCGAGATTTAGTAATTTAATAATTATAAGATAAGAAAACTAATGAAAACAGATAACATGTGGTGCAAAGGAAACAACGATAAAAACAGAGGAATCCAATTAAGAGGACCAATCTATTTTCATGAGTATTCAGGGGCAGTAACTGGCTAATGTCTCTCATTGGGCATTACTTTGGGTATCATCATTTGTCAGGGCAGTTATATTCTACTATTTTGTTGGCTTCATTCTGCTAGCATTTATATTTGTGAAGTGGCAATCTGTGCAGAGAGATCGATGTTGGGGCAGCAGACAAGAATATTTGTGTATTACAATATGCAGATTTTATAGAGTAGATTGTGTTGACTGAATATTTTTAGTCATCTGTGTGATTTATGGGGGCATGTTTTAGTTGGGACTATCTGAATGTGAATGCCTGGGAATTAATCCATACAATACCAAGTATTACTGACGTACATTGGTGCATGATATTGGTAAACCAATAAATGAATAAGAAAATTGCATGCTTCAAGGTGTTATTATAAACACATAATAATTTATGACATAACTGTATTACACTGAATACAAGCAAAGTTATGTGATAATATAAATTATGTAACTGTGCTGGTATGGATGCTCTGTGTGTATGGATGGATGCTCTGTGTGTATGGTATGGATGGATGCTCTGTGTGTATGGATGGATGCTCTGTGTGTATGGATGTATGGATGGATGCTCTGTGTGTATGGATGGATGGATGTATGGATGGATGCTCTGTGTGTATGGATGGATGCTCTGTGTGTATGGATGGATGCTCTGTGTGTATGGTATGGATGGATGCTCTGTGTGTATGGATGCTCTGTGTGTATGGTTGGATGCTCTGTGTGTATGGATGTATGGATGGATGCTCTGTGTGTATGGATGGATGGATGTATGGATGGATGCTCTGTGTGTATGGATGGATTGATGGATGCTCTGTGTGTATGTATGGATGCTCTGTGTGTATGGATGGATGTATGGATGGATGCTCTGTGTGTATGGATGGATGCTCTGTGTGTATGGATGGATGCTCTGTGTGTATGGATGGATGCTCTGTGTGTATGGATGGATGCTCTGTGTGGATGGATGGATGTATGGATGGATGCTATATGTGTGTGGATGGATGCTCTGTGTGTATGGATGGATGGATGTATGGATGGATGCTCTGTGTGTATGGATGGATTGATGGATGCTCTGTGTGTATGTATGGATGCTCTGTGTGTATGGATGGATGGATGCTCTGTGTGTATGTATGGATGCTCTGTGTGTATGGATGGATGCTCTGTGTGTATGGATGGATGCTCTGTGTGTATGGATGGATGGATGGATGCTCTGTGTGTATGGATGGATGGATGGATGCTCTGTGTGTATGGATGGGTGGATGGATGCTCTGTGTGTATGGATGGATGGATGGATGCTCTGTGTGTATGGATGGATGGATGGATGCTCTGTGTGTATGGATGGATGGATGGATGCTCTGTGTGTATGGATGGATGGATGCTCTGTGTGTATGGATGGATGGATGGATGCTCTGTGTGTATGGATGGATGGATGGATGGATGCTCTGTGTGTATGGATGGATGGATGGATGGATGGATGGATGCTCTGTGTGTATGGATGGGTGGATGTATGTATGGGATGCTCTGTGTGTATGGATGGATGGATGCTCTGTGTGTATGTATGGATGCTCTGTGTGTATGGATGGATGCTCTGTGTGTATGGATGGATGCTCTGTGTGTATGGATGGATGCTCTGTGTGTATGGATGGATGGATGCTCTGTGTGTATGGATGGATGGATGCTGTATGGATGGATGGATGCTCTGTGTGTATGGATGGAATGCTCTGTGTGTATGGATGGATGGATGCTCTGTGTGTATGGATGGATGGATGCTATATGTGTATGGATGGATGGATGCTCTGTGTGTATGGATGGATGGATGCTCTGTGTGTATGGATGGATGGATGCTCTGTGTGTATGGATGGATGCTCTGTGTGTATGGATGGATGCTCTGTGTGTATGGGATAAAGGTAATCATCTAGTTAGTTATCCTCCGTATGCAAGGCGTGTTGTCATACCACTGTGTACATTATATGAAATAGTTGTATTTTCTTTGCTATATAATTATGCAGAACACGATATAAATAGTTAATTTGTTCAAAATTGTGTTTGCTTGTCATTCTTGAATCCAAACCATTACTAACATAATACAGCAGAGGCATTAGTAGCCTCCACATGCCTCCACATACCTCCACATACCTCCACATGCCTCCACATTCCTCCACATGCCTCCACATTCCTCCACATTCCTCCACATTCCTCCACATGCCTCCACATTCCTCCACATGCCTCCACATACCTCCACATGCCTCCACATTCCTCCACATACCTCTACATACCTCCACATGCCTCCACATTCCTCCACATTCCTCCACATACCTCCGCAGAGGCGACTATAAATAAACCTACAGGACCAAATTTGTAGTCACAAACAATCACTTGTCCCTCACCGCTGCTGCTGCTGCTGGGCCAAATCCCACTGGGTATGTCGAATTCTTTCAAGAGAGGAAGCTAACCAGCTGCCTTGCGGAAGGTCGGTGGTTCTACCCAAGGGTTCTACACATGTGCTTGTCTGTGCCTGAAATACTACTTGGAGAGGTACCCAGGGTAGAACAATTCTATATCTCAATGTCATTTTTTCTACTATCACGGATGCAGTAGGATACCCTGCCGATATTAGACAAAATGGGTTTTCCCCAATTGTGCAGGTATAATATGGTTCCAAACAGACATCGTCCAATGAGAGAAGTTGGTCAGTTACTGCCCCTGAATACTCCCTAAAAGTAGATAGGGCCTATTAAGTGTTTTCCTCTGTTTTTATCCTTGTTTCCTTTGCACAACATGCTAGAAATTTTATTCTACTTTCGCTTCTTATAATTATTAAATTACTATATCTCATACAGTATTATTAATGGGTTCTTATTTGTAAAACAATGTTACCAGTTAATTAACATGGATATTGATAAAATCACATTTATCATACCGCAACGTCTGGTTGGGGAACAACAGTAAAAACAAAGGATTCCAACTAAAATGACCTATTTACACTCTGGGATAAATCTGACTTTATCTGCCAAGGGAGGTAATAGAGAGTTAGCAATGTATCTCATTGTCTAATTCCTGCGGGCAATGTTTAACTTGCTGAATCTTGTCCCTATTTATGCGGTCGAGGGGTTACGGTCATTGACTTCAAATTACTTGCCTCTCAGTGCTGTAGATTGGAATCCTATGACTGTGCTGACTTCTGTCATGATAGGAAACTACCTTTAACCCATTCAACACCAAGTAACTGACATGGACTGTTCTATGATATTATTAGACCAATAAATTAATAACAAAATTACATTTGGATCAGTTCATTTATCAAAATGGGTAAAAAAAATTCTAAACATAATTATATTACTTGAAAAAAGTGCAGATCCTGATGAGACGGCTCGTCACGAGCCGGCTCATCTGGATCTACACTCTTTTGTAAGCCAATTTAGAGGTCTGTGGTGTTGAAAGGGCTAAACACATAGCTGGCTTGCAATATGTTTGGTGGTTCTACCTGGGTGCTCGTTTGTGCCTGGGATACTGTTAGGAGGGGCTCCCAGGATCCGTCATCGATAACAGCTTGAGTGGATGCGCGTTCGCTTCAGGTGCGAAAAGTCCGGAGTTCGAGCCCCGCTGGAGCCGTTACGATTGTACCCTTAGGCAAGGCATTTAAATTTCTCGTTGCCTCTTCTCTCCATCGTGGCCTCTTCTCTCCATCAGGAATGAGGTCTCGAGAGTGATTAATATAAGTTGTAAGAACTTGTTTTGCAATTGAGCTAAAATAAATTTGTATAAACTAACAGCTTGAGAATTGATTTAAACATATTTATTCGACATTTATTCGACATTATATATAACATAATTTACAACAAATAATTATGTACACAAGTGGATTGAAATGAAAACTAAAAGCTTTATATTGGATTTCTCTCCACAGCTTGAGAATTGCCATGTGACCTAAGTTATCTTTGAACCCTAACAAACAGACAAAGCCGTTTACCATAACATTATGCATGCAGTTCCTTGTGGCAAAAACATCCAGCGAATTTGAACAACTGTATGAGTATATGAAGTGACTACTAATGTCTGAACAGGTTTTACTGCAATTGCTGAAGAGTGGAATGTTTACAATCCAGAGTTTTATTATTCTGTGCTTGATGTTCCACCAGTCCTGTTCATTGTTTTAACCCTTTCCAGCGTGTAATCCTCTATTATCCATTCCCACATAGAAGTACCTCTCCACACCATTATCCATTCCCACATAGAAGCACCTCTTAACCCCTTTATCCATTCCCACATAGAAGCACCTCTTAACCCCTTTATCCATTCCCACATAGAAGCACCTCTTAACCCCATTATCCATTCCCACATAGAAGTACCTCTCAACACCATTATCCATTCCCACATAGAAGCACCTCTTAACCCCATTATCCATTCCCACATAGAAGCACCTCTTAACACCATTATCCATTCCCACATAGAAGCACCTCTCTACACCATTATCCATTCCCACATAGAAGCACCTCTCCACACCATTATCCATTCCCACATAGAAGCACCTCTCCACACCATTATCCATTCCCACATAGAAGCACCTCTCCACACCATTATCCATTCCCACATAGAAGCACCTCTCCACACCATTATCCATTCCCACATAGAAGCACCTCTCCACACCATTATCCATTCCCACATAGAAGCACCTCTTAACACCATTATCCATTCCCACATAGAAGCACCTCTCCACACCATTATCCATTCCCACATAGAAGCACCTCTCCACACCATTATCCATTCCCACATAGAAGCACCTCTCCACACCATTATCCATTCCCACATAGAAGCACCTCTCCACACCATTATCCATTCCCACATAGAAGCACCTCTCAACACCATTATCCATTCCCACATAGAAGCACCTCTCCACACCATTATCCATTCCCACATAGAAGCACCTCTCCACACCATTATCCATTCCCACATAGAAGCACCTCTCCACACCATTATCCATTCCCACATAGAAGCACCTCTCCACACCATTATCCATTCCCACATAGAAGCACATCTGAACACCATTATCCATTTCCACATAGAAGCATCTCCACACCATTATCCATTCCCACATAAAAGTACCTCTCCACACCATTATCCATTCCCACATAGAAGCACCTCTCCACACCATTATCCATTCCCACATAGAAGCACCTCTCCACACCATTATCCATTCCCACATAGAAGCACCTCTTAACCCCATTATCTATTCCCACATAGAAGCACCTCTTAACCCATTTATCCATTCCCACATAGAAACACCTCTTAACCCCATTATCTATTCCCACATAGAAGCACCTCTCCACACCATTATCCAGTCCCACATAGAAGCACCTCCCCACACCATTATCCATTCCCACATAGAAGTACCTCTCCACACCATTATCCATTCCCACATAGAAGCACCTCTCCACACCATTATCCATTCCCACATAGAAGCACCTCTTAACCCCATTATCTATTCCCACATAGAAGCACCTCTTAACCCATTTATCCATTCCCACATAGAAACACCTCTTAACCCCATTATCTATTCCCACATAGAAGCACCTCTCCACACCATTATCCAGTCCCACATAGAAGCACCTCCCCACACCATTATCCATTCCCACATAGAAGTACCTCTCCACACCATTATCCATTCCCACATAGAAGCACCTCTCCACACCATTATCCATTCCCACATAGAAGCACCTCTTAACCCCATTATCTATTCCCACATAGAAGCACCTCTTAACCCATTTATCCATTCCCACATAGAAGCACCTCTTAACCCCATTTGTAATCCATTCCCACATAGAAGCACCTCTCAAACCCATTATCCATTCCCACATAGAAGCACCTCTTAACCCCTATATCCATACCCACATAGACGCACCTATTAACCCCAGTATCCATACCCACATAGAAGCACCTATTAACCCCAGTATCCATACCCACATAGAAGCACCTATTAACCCCAGTATCCATACCCACATAGACGCCTATTAACCCCAGTATCCATACCCACATAGAAGCACCTATTAACCCCAGTATCCATACCCACATAGAAGCACCTATTAACCCCAGTATCCATACCCACATAGAGGCACCTATTAACCCCAGTATCCATACCCACATAGAAGCACCTCTTAACCCATTGTCTTTTCCCACATATGTATGTATGTATGTATGTATGTATGTATGTATGTATGTTCCTTTAATGTCAAACCCCTCGCGGGGACATGTTTTCCTGGGCAGGGTCAGCCGACCTAAGCGATTAACCAGTACTAAGCAATGTGTGTGAGGTGCCTTACTCAATGACACTACATACGTGGCCTGACCGAGTATCGAACCCGGGACCGTTCGATTCCAAATCCGGCGCTCTACCACTGGACCACGGACGCCACATCAAAACCACCATTCATTCCCACATAGAAGAATTATTTCTATTCTAACATGAACAAAAGATCTAAAAAGCACAACTCAAGTGTTATTTTTATGAGTGCGTAAATGACGTTGCAAAACTACACAAATGCTAGTAAAATGAAGTCACATTTGAATTCGATGTCGCTAAACAATGTGTTCGGCTAGTGTAGATTTAAACACAGTAAATTCTTTGTGCATACTGAAAAAATGCTGAGCCATGTTAGATTACTAGAATACAGTATTTAATAAAATGGAGGTCATAGCGTTCTGGCATAGAATGTAGTGAACGTGAGGTCAACACCACCATGCATATAGCCATGATATAGGATTATAATATAAGGGTTTTACGAGTGACTTGAAATGAAGAGCTAAACGTTCATCGTACCCTGACCATAGTACATAATGTGGATTGTCCTAGCCCTAGTTTATAGCATGCTGTTTGTCCTAACCAGGACTCCTGGTCGTGGCTTATAAAACATTGTTTGCTCTAACCCTAAATTATGGCCCTATCTTATATTGTATTAATATTATTACTGTTCGCCGATGATATGGCAATTTTTGGAAAAACTCCTGAAGATCTGCAGAAGAGTCTTGATCTACTATATACATACTGTAATCATTGGGGATTAGAAGTTAATATTATGAAAACTAAAATAGTTGTTTTTAGAAAAAGAGGTATCACCTTTGATAGAGAGAGATGGTTATGAATGGACAGCCATTAGAAGTTGTAGATTGTTTTAACTATCTTGGTACAATATTCAGCTATACAGGTACTTTCTCATTAAACCAGGAACATCTTATTGGTAAGGCTTTAAAAGCTTTAAATATTTTATTGTATAATTGTAAAGAATTTGACCTCAAACCTAAGTTATTATGTCAGTTATTTGACTCCTTTGTCGGATCTATTTTGTCATATTCTTCAGAAGTATGGGGTCACACAAAATCTAAAGATATTGAACGTATACACATGAACTTTTGTAAAAGGATATTGAATGTTAGAATTAGTACATGTAATGCAAGTATATATGGTGAATTAGGTCGATACCCACTTTATGTTAACAGATATGTTAGAATAATAAAATATTGGTGTAAAATAATAAATACGGACAACATAATTTTACGAACAATTTATAAACAATGTGTGGATGATTATTATAATGGTTTGAAAAATTGGGTCACGAACGTCAAAGATATGTTAGATGTATATGGTTTGTCTGAATATTTCATTAATACTAATAAGATAGATTGTAAAATGTTTCCTAAATTGTTTAAGCAAAGAGTTGTAGATAGTTACATACAAAATTGGCATACGTCTGTTGAAAATAGTGTAGTATTGGACCTTTATAGAAATTGTAAAACAACACTTGCATATGAAAGTTATCTAGATTTATTGCCTAAGAACTTGAGGTTTTTCATTACTAGAATTAGAGTATCTGCACATGTATTAAGAATTCAAACTGGACGATATGGTCAAAACAGAATACCACGTAATGAGAGATATTGTTTATGTTGTAACACTTTGGATATTGAAGACGAATACCATTTCATTTTAATATGTCCATGCTTTGAAGATATAAGAAAGAAATATATCAAAAGATACCATCAGTATCGTCCCTCTATGTTCAAATTTAGTGAACTGGTAACCTCGATCAAAAAAGTTGATATATTAAACTTGGCGAAATATATAAAAGAAGCCATTGTACTAAGAAGTACTATTGTAACTGCTAACAATTAATTATGTTCATCCTCTATTCCGTAAATTGAATCATCATTATTATAATACTACATGTCAATCGATTTATGTGAATATATGAATGTAAAATCTATTGTATTACGTGACCAATATGTAATTGTATATTTGTATGTTTATGACGATGTACCATGTACAAGTCTTAAAATAAACATATGTTCTTATATATAATTATATTATAAATTGTTTGCAGTATTTTAATCTACTAAAGTTACTAGCCTGAGTCACATACGCTTGGGGTCTGGACAAGTGTTTTCGGTCCATAATTACTCTGATAGTGACGGTGTGTAATTTTTAAATATGGCCTAATATGTATATTGTACATATATTATATACATACATTTCTTACTTGCCTGTGAACTGTATAATAATATCAGGACTGAAGTATTCGGGGAGTTAATACATGGTAACAACTATATGCAATTAACTTCTGATGACAAGCTGTCGTATCTACTGAATACATATCCCAGGAAAAGCGCTAAATTCATTGTAAAATCATTTATTTGTAGAAGATCTGTTATGTATTTATAAGAATGTAACTAAGCCTATACAATGATACCTGATAACTACCCACCTCTTTCTAGGCCAGTTACTTGTTCGGTTATTAAACTGTAAACATAAACCATTGATTTAGTAGCTTGGTACTTAATTTTGAATTGCATGTATATATCAATTTTGTACATAACCACGATTTTATATTAGGTGACATATAGGTCCACTGGGCCGGGTGCTTGTTTGTATATTTATTATCTGTAGTATATATAATGTCGGATGCACATGTCACTATAATAAAATATTTACTTACTTACTTATATTATATGTCTATGTTTTATCAAAATGTTCTAAAATATTTTTAACAAATTTGGTTTTGAACCCTAAACCATTTGTCCAGACCCCAAGCGTCTGTGTGTTACCACCGGACTACAGATCCGTCCAGACCCCAAGCGTCTGTGTGTTACCACTGGACTACAGATCCGTCCAGACCCCGCGCGCGTGTGTGTTACCACTGGACTACAGATCCGTCCAGACCCCAAACGTCTGTGGTCCCCGTTTATAGAACATCGTTTGTGTTAAATTGTAATTCATTGCACAGGTATTATTGATAAACATCTTTACCACCTATTCAATAACTTAGTGGGTAGTTTTTTCCCTAGCAAATAATGATAACATTTTGGCTGTTCAGGTTCGTTGATCAAACTCTGATCTCTAGTTAAAGGCAAAGTCACATTGCCTTTAAATGCAAAATTTCACTCCTGAAAAGATCAAATTACCAATACATATAACCATGTTGTTAATTTACGAGACATACCCGAACATAACCCACTCGAGTTGACACGCTGGGTAGTTTATTTATTTATTTGTCATTTAAGGTTAATGCAGTCGGTAGTTTAGTTTGATATATTTTGTTACATTAAAATTAGTTGCAATTTCCCGCTCTTGCTATTCAAGTCTATATATATGACACACACTCTTCATGCAAGAACTGTTTTGATAAATTAGCATGTTATTACAGTATTCAATTGTTAGCCCAATTACCGTGCACTGTATTACAGTGCTGTTAGCCTAGCCTGGGTTCCAGTCTGTCGACGTTTCACCAATTTACTTCTGGCAAAATGATTATTTCAGAAACCCAATACGGCCCAATTAATGATCTTGGTATTAAAATATATTTATATGATTGACCAGGCAAACTATCAACACCTGTTCCCAGGCTACTGATAGCCTATCTGTGTCTGGTTATAACTGGGTTATTACGCTAAGTACTGCTAGCCTAACTGTATCGGGTTATTACCAGGTTATTACGATGCCGATAGCCTAACTGTATCGGGTTATTACCAGGTTATTACGATGCCGATATCCTAACTGTATCGGGTTACTACTGGCTTATTACAGTAATGTTAGCCTAACTATGTCGGGCTATTACCGGGTTATTTCTGTACTGTTAGGCTAACGGTGGCGGGCTATTATTGGGTTATTACAGTACTGTTAGGCTAACTGTGTTGGACTATTACCGGGTTATTACAGTACTGTTAGCCTAACTATGTCGGGTTATTACCGGGTTATTACAGTACTGTTAGGCTAACTATGTCGGGTTATTACCGGGTTATTACAGTACTGTTAGCCTAACTATGTCGGGTTATTACCGGGTTATTACAGTACTGTTAGCCTAATTGTGTTGGACTATTATCGGGTTATTTCTGTACTGTTAGGCTAACTGTGTCGGGTTATTACAGTGCTGTTAGCCTAACTATGTCGGGTTATTACCGGGTTATTACAGGTGCTGTTAGCATAACTGTCGGGTTATTACTAGGTTATTACAGTGCTGTTAGCCTAACTGTGTCGGGTTATTACAGTGCTGTTAGCATAACTGTCGGGTTATTACTAGGTTATTACAGTGCTGTTAGCCTAACTGTGTTGGACTATTACCGGGTTATTACAGTGCTGTTAGCCTAACTATGTCGGGTTATTACCGGGTTATTACAGGTGCTGTTAGCATAACTGTCGGGTTATTACTAGGTTATTACAGTGCTGTTAGCCTAACTGTGTCGGGTTATTACAGTGCTGTTAGCATAACTGTCGGGTTATTACTAGGTTATTACAGTGCTGTTAGCCTAACTGTGTTGGACTATTACCGGGTTATTACAGTGCTGTTAGCCTAACTATGTCGGGTTATTACCGGGTTATTACAGGTGCTGTTAGCATAACTGTCGGGTTATTACTAGGTTATTACAGTGCTGTTAGCATAACTGTCGGGTTATTACTAGGTTATTACAGTGCTGTTAGCCTAACTGTGTTGGACTATTATCGGGTTATTACAGTGCTGTTAGCATAACTGTCGGGTTATTACTAGGTTATTACAGTGCTGTTAGCATAACTGTGTTGGACTATTATCGGGTTATTACAGTGCTGTTAGCATAACTGTCGGGTTATTACTAGGTTATTACAGTGCTGTTAGCCTAACTGTGTTGGACTATTATCGGGTTATTACAGTGCTGTTAGCATAACTGTCGGGTTATTACTAGGTTATTACAGTGCTGTTAGCATAACTGTGTTGGACTATTATCGGGTTATTACAGTGCTGTTAGCATAACTGTCGGGTTATTACTAGGTTATTACAGTGCTGTTAGCCTAACTGTGTTGGACTATTATCGGGTTATTACAGTGCTGTTAGCATAACTGTCGGGTTATTACTAGGTTATTACAGTGCTGTTAGCATAACTGTCGGGTTATTACTAGGTTATTACAGTGCTGTTCGCCTAACTGTGTCGGGTTATTACAGTGCTGTTAGCATAACTGTCGGGTTATTACTAGGTTATTACAGTGCTGTTAGCCTAACTGTGTCGGGTTATTACTAGGTTATTACAGTGCTGTTAGCATAACTGTCGGGTTATTACCAGGTTAGTACAGTGCTGTTAGCATAACTGTCGGGTTATTACCAGGTTAGTACAATGGTGTTAGCATAACTGTCGGGTTATTACCAGGTTAGTACACTGCTGTTAGCATACCTGTCCAGTTAATACCAGGTTAGTACAATGCTGTTAGCATAACTGTCGGGTTATTACCAGGTTAGTACAATGCTGTTAGCATAACTGTCCAGTTATTACCAGGTTAGTACAATGCTGTTAGCATAACTGTCGGGTTATTACCAGGTTAGTACAGTGCTGTTATCATAACTGTCGGGTTATTACCAGGTTAGTACAGTGTTGTTAGCATAACTGTCCAGTTATTACCAGGTTAGTACAGTGCTGTTAGCATAACTGTCCAGTTATTACCAAGTTAGTACAGTGCTGTTAGCATAACTGTCCAGTTATTACCAGGTTAGTACAGTGCTGTTAGCATAACTGTCCAGTTATTACCAGGTTAGTACAGTGCTGTTAGCATAACTGTCCAGTTATTACCAGGTTAGTACAATGCTGTTAGCATAACTGTCAGATTATTACCAGGTTAGTACAGTGCTGTTAGCATAACTGTCGGGTTATTACCAGGTTAGTACAGTGCTGTTAGCATAACTGTCCAGTTATTACCAGGTTAGTACAATGCTGTTAGCATAACTGTCCAGTTATTACAGTATTATTAGCCAAACCTTGTTAACACATTAGCCGGTTCTACAGTCGCGTTATCATTTGATGAAACCTGAGTTATTGTTACACATATTCTGTTGCCCAAGTATTCTTACTTAATTGGATGTTTGATTGGTGGTTAAATAATAATCGGGTTATTAACTCAGTATGCACGATAACTGCTCACCCAGGCTCACCCAGGTACGATACTCGGACCTGGATTAGTAATCAGATGGTAGCCAGATCGAACAGGTGGGTTTCTCCGTGTACTCCGGCTTCGTCACACACGAATGGCCACATATGTAAATAATTATGTGTTTATGCTTATTTTAGCTCGTTTGCCAAACAAGTTCTTACAACTTATATTAATCACTCTCGAGACATAATTCCTGATGGAACACATCGCCACAAGGAATTTAAATGCCTTGCCTAAAGGCACAACCATACTCCAGCGGGGCTCGAATTCTGCGCCTTTCGCACCTGAAGCGAACGCGCTAGCACAACGCTCTCACGACACCCAAGTAAGTAATTAAGTAGGTAAGTAATACAAGATGTTAAATCTTGTTTCACATTCGTTGTAAAAATCAAAGAAAGTAATATAGTTTTTTTATACTCGTACATGTGAAAAATACCGACATTAACCCTGCAATGCCCTACATTACGGGTTATTACAAGCTGCTATGCACAGTGTTGTGTCTGGTTTGGAATCAATCCCAGTGTGTTTGGCGTCTAGAAACCAATACTTGAATAACATGTGCGACTTAGCGTTGCAAGACGGCATAAAGAGAACATAGTTTTGTGTTATTGAGAACAAATTCCAGTTTCTCTTGAAGCTGTTTATGGCCGCAACCACTAATTTACAATATCCATAATTCACTGCGTGTGTGGTCTGGAGCACTGCTTTTACAATCAGACCAACCGCCAGAATATGTTCTATTCCTGTCACTTGGCTAATGTACACTAAATAATTACATATAATTATTCGATGAATATATAAATATGATTTTGAGAAGTTAGTTGAATCTGAACAGGTTACCAACTTAAACAAATTATTGATTTGTTCGTATAGTTAGCGCTCCATTTCAGCAATTGTATCATTTTGTGTATCGTTTTATAGGTATTAAAATTGTCCAATTGTTTTCAGGGAATTAGTTCCCAGCTTTCACTGGTGTGCACATAGAAATACAGACTTGAGCTGGGATCCAGAAATGGCCCAGGTCAATCTATTTACGTAGTTGAAATTCTGCAACAATATTTGGTTCCCATTTGATTCGCGGATGTTCCAGCAGGGATGTGGTAGGACAGACAGGGTTCATGTTATTGTCAACATGTTTGCATTTAATTACTAAATTATGCACGTATATGCATTCACTCAATCCGGGTGTGTATTATGCACGTATATGCATTCACTCAATCCGGTGTGTATTATGCAGAGTGAGTTTTAGATCGTCCTTCTATCGCATATTTATATGTACTAGTTGTTCTAGTTACGTATTAATTATTCCTGCTTAGGCAATACTTCTTTCTTATATTCAAGCATCCTGTCGTCTGCAGGATGACGTTAAATACACTAAATTAGGCGAGATGCGAAAACAAATGTAGGCTAGACTGGGTTGTATTGATTGTAATGTTTATGTAATGTAAAGTGTGTGTTTATTATAGTGTCACCACTGTTGTTATTTTCTGACATTATAGTGCCACCACTATTGTTATTTTCTGACTTTATAGTGCCACCACTATTGTTATTTTCTGACTTTATAGTGCCACCACTATTGTTATTTTCTGACTTTATAGTGTCACCACTATTGTTATTTTCTGACTTTATAGTGTCACCACTATTGTTATTTTCTGACTTTATAGTGTCACCACTATTGTTATTTTCTGACTTTATAGTGCCACCACTATTGTTATTTTCTGACTTATAAGACACCTCCTATGACCTCCAGTATTTCCTGAATCCCTATCCGTGTAGGTCAGGCAACCCTGACGAGGTTCGAACGTTCGAACATGTAGGTGGACACATTAAACATTAGACCACTGAAAACGATGACAAGACTCGTGTATAACGGACACCGTGTTACAAGACAAGATTAGGATAAAAATCACACCAACTTGTATCCAGTGCCACACTAGTCAAACCAGTGTGTGTGTTTTACGTTTATTTATCGTCGCTACCGGTTGCCCATATGAGCGACGCCTCCTGAAGATATTAGTCATTTTAGATTTTGGAGGATAGTGCAATGATACAGACAGAGACCCATTCCAGAGTCTCCTCTGGTTCTTTTACGTGCACGGTGTAAAGCACCGACACGAGACCTCGGTTTAACGTCCCATCTGAAAGACTGTTAATTTTATTAGGGTCAGACGGGGGATCGAACCTGCGACCCCTGGATTACCAGTCCAGCGTGTTACCACTGCACTACAGATCCGTCTGTGGTCAAACCAGTGTTAGTGGTCACCTCTATTAAGCAGCCAACCTGTATTAAGCAGCCAGTTTCAATATTCCCAATATGTTGTTTTATTATACACCTCCTTCTACTAAGCAGACACATGTGCTAAGCTGCGATTCCATTGGCTGGCTGCTTAAGACAGGTTTTACTGTAATAGAAAATGAGGACCATTAGAAAAGAATACTAATGTACAGTGAATATTATTTCCCCGCGCCTTGTAACATATACTTGAACAATGGACCACACTTTGACTCGGTAAAGCACTTTACGAAGTTACCAACTCAAACTATTCTAGTGCCTTTCATATACATTCTGTATTCTACTTATTTCGACACGTACTAATATGTAATAAATTTACTCCTGAGATTCTGGCAACATTCAAGCGTTCTAGACCAATAATTTAAACATCTACCTACGAGCTATATCTACCATTAAACGATAGGGGCAGGGCTGTGCTTAGGGTTGAGTTTATTTCATTTAAAGTTTTAGTTTAAACATATTGTATTGCCAATATTAAAGTGCTTATACAATATAATACATCATAGCACACTACAGTTCTCAAAACATTAGATTCGACCCTTCCCAATACAGTTTTAGGCAACATGGATAAGGAAAGGGCTTCGAATACGTTACTATGTAACTTTCCCCTCAATCCTAACTGTGCTATCGCAACTATTCCTATGTTATGTACCATTCTTGAATAAAATATTGTTTAAACTAGGCAAAATCTCAAGAGAATTTTGTTTTTGTTTTTTTAACTTTATTTATTTTACAACGATTGCGAAGCAAGTTTTAGCAACTTATATTAATCACTCTCGTTGGCTCGGATGAAGGCGTAAATGTGGTCATTCGTGTGGGAGGAAACCGGAGTACCCGGAGAAAACCAACCTGTCCGATCTGGCAACCACCGTACCATCTCACATATTTCCCGGTCCGAGGATCGAACCCGGGTTGCATTGGTGAGAAGCGAGCGCGCTAACCACTGCGCTAATCGGACAGACAGCCAAATAAATTATTTGTTTTCGTATTGCTGTAATATACTGCAGATGCACCATAAAACAATTATTATCACACAATACTTTAAAATACACAATTAAGCAAAATTATAATGCATTTTAAGAGATAGATAAAGGATTGTAATGGGAAACACAGCTTGATACAGGTCTATTAGCAACACAATAATGTATTAACAACACAATAAACTAGTAGGTAGATACCGCCATTCGATGGTATTATTTATGAAACAATAAGTATCAACCGTGGTATATCATCGCAGAATAACCAGAGTTTGAAGTTCTTATGCGTAGAAATAGATCACGAAGGCCGAATTTTAGACGAGAATCAATCAAAGGAGTATTTTCTTCAAACGCCGTGCATTTGGCTATCGAAATTTCCTCCCGCGTAAGGGTTGATGATGTTATTTTTTATGGAAAATATCAATCTAGTGCATACATGAACAAAAGTTGTAACTGATTTATTATTATTTATTTTGTCAAATAAACTGTACAGAATAGTAACTGAAACGTTACTTAGCAGAAACACAAGACGGACAAGAGATTATCTGTCTACTAGCCCACTTCCGCGAATTCCCACGGTAGTATTTACAAACATCACGTGACTTTCATTCATAAAACTTTACACGCATTGTATAACTGGAATAGCCAAAACACGCTGCGCGCGCAGCATAGTTCAAGGTAGGTATATCGCAGAATAATCCGAGGTAGATTTTACTCTACAAGTATGTATGTTATTAGCTGGGTCGTGTTAGAATATAATATATTCATAGCTATCCAGGTGTAGTAGCTGACACCGATACAGCGACGTCGCCTCCATGGTCGAGTGGTTAATGTCGCTGTCGTGTATACCACTGTAACCTATCATCACTGATGGTCACGGGTTCGAGCTCCGCTATGAAAAAGGTGGCCGTTTCTTAAGGAGGTTGGTGCACCAAGTACTGGTTAACCATTGGAGCATGCCCAGTTAGGAAAACTGCCCGTCTTCGCTCAAATGGGCAACCGGTAGCGACGTTAAATAAACTTAAATAATAACAAGAACAATTATTGCATATAAATATGTAATATAAGGACGAATGAAAACTCTGCATAATACACATTCGGATAGTGTATTGAGTGAATGTATATACATTATAAAGTGCATACTCTAGTAATTAAATGCAAACATGTTAACAATAACATGAAACACTGCCCAGCATAATAGTATATACCACATCCCTGCTGGAACATCCGCGAATCATATGGGAACCAAATATTGTTGCAGAATTTCAACTGCGTAAATAGATTGACCTGGCCATTTCTGGATTCCAGCTCAAGCCTGTATTTCTATATACACACCAGTGAAAGCTTGGCAGTTCCCTGAAAACAATTGGACAATTTTAATACCTATAATACGAATACATAGCAGGAATTCTTATCACATAAATTCCCATTCGTCCAGAAAAAAGACGCCGCCTAAAGATAACATGCAATAAATAGTGTTGCATAAATAACGCTGATAATATAGACACGTCCGTGATCCGGTGATTTGACTGCGAATCCAGGGATCGCAGGTTCGACTCTCCGACTAACAATATTCCAGATGTGACTAGTACTATAAACCGAGGTCTCGTGTGTCGGTGCTACACACCGGGCATGTTAACGAACCAGAGCTGCTTCAGTATTGGAGCGTCTTTGATATTTTACACTATCATTAAAGTGTCTGCATTGGAGAACTACAGCTATAATAGAGGGCATAGAAAACGCACACTTCGGATAAGTGTGCTTTTACATGAAAAACAATAACTATATAAATACAGAGTTTTCAACATTTTGGAATATTTTTAGTTGTTCAGTTTGTGTTAACCATAAACATACACATATACATATACATATAATATACATTCATATACATATACATATAATATACAATCATATACATACACATATACATATAATATACAACCATATACAAACACATATAATATACAATCATATACATACACATATACATATAATATACAACCATATACAAACACATATAATATACAATCATATACATACACATATACATATAATATACAATCATATACAAACACATATAATATACAACCATAAACATACACATATACATATAATATACACTCATATACAAACACATATAATATACAACCATATACATACACATATAATATACAATCATATACATACACATATAATATACAATCATATACATACACATATAATATACAACCATATACATACACATATAATATACACTCATATACATACACATATAATATACAATCATATACATATACATATAATATACAATCATATACAAACACATATAATATACAATCATATACATACACATATAATATACAATCATATACATACACATATAATATACAACCATATACATACACATATAATATACAATCATATACATACACATATACATATAATATACAATCATATACATACACATATAATATACAACCATATACATACACATATACATATAATATACAATCATATACATACACATATACATATAATATACAATCATATACATACACATATAATATACAATCATATACATACACATATACATATAATATACAATCATATACATACACATATAATATACAACCATATACATACACATATAATATACAATCATATACATACACATATACATATAATATACAATCATATACATACACATATACATATAATATACAATCATATACATATACATATACATATAATATACAATCATATACAAACACATATAATATACAATCATATACATACACATATACATATAATATACACTCATATACATACACATATACATATAATATACAATCATATACATACACATATACATATAATATACAACCATATACATACACATATAATATACAATCATATACATACACATATACATATAATATACAATCATATACATATACATATAATATACAACCATATACATACACATATAATATACAATCATATACATACACATATACATATAATATACAATCATATACATATACATATAATATACAATCATATACAAACACATATAATATACAATCATATACATACACATATAATATACAATCATATACATACACATATAATATACAATCATATACATATACATATAATATACAATCATAAACATACACATATACATATAATATACAATCATATACATACACATATAATATACAATCATATACATACACATATAATATACAATCATATACACACATATAATATACATTCATATACATACACATATAATATACAATCATATACACACATATAATATACATTCATATACATATACATACACATATAATATACAATCATATACTTACACATATAATATACAATCATATACACACATATAATATACATTCATATACATACACATATACATATAATATACAATCATGCACATATACATATAATATACAACCATATACATACACATATACATATAATATACAATCATATACATACACATATACATATAATATACAATCATATACATACACATATACATATAATATACAATCATAAACATACACATATAATATACAATCATATACACACATATAATATACATTCATATACATACACATATACATATAATATACAATCATAAACATACACATATAATATACAATCATATACACACATATAATATACATTCATATACATACACATATACATATAACATACAATCATATACATACACATATAATATACAACCATAAACATACACATATACATATAATATACAATCATATACATAACATATATATACACACATATAATATACATACACATATACATATAATATACAATCATATACATACACATATAATATACAACCATATACATACACATATACATACACATATAATATACATTCATATACATATAATATACAATCATATACATACACATATAATATACATTCATATACATACACATATGCATATAATATACAATCATATACATACACATATAATATATATTCATATACATACACATATGCATATAATATACAATCATATACATACACATATAATATACATACACATATACATATAATATACAATCATATACATACACATATAATATACAACCATATACATACACATATAATATACAACCATATACATACACATATAATATACAATCATATACATACACATATAATATACATTCATATACAAACACATATACATATAATACATTTATAATACAAGTCAGCTATTCAGTTTGTAAAACATATCCACTTGAATTAGCAAAATAGCAGCCGTGTTGATGAATACACGCTTAATAATAATATACGGAAGATAAACAGTGATTGCTTTAGCACGGAAGGTAGACAGTGATTGCTTTAGCACGGAAGGTAGACAGTGAGTGCTTTAGCACGGAGGTTAGCACGGAAGGTAGACAGTGATTGCTTTAGCACGGAAGGTAGACAGTGATTGCTTTAGCACGGAAGGTAGACAGTGATTGCTTTAGCACGGAAGGTAGACAGTGATTGCTTTAGCACGGAAGGTAGACAGTGATTGCTTTAGCACGGAAGGTAGACAGTGATTGCTTTAGCACGGAAGGTAGATAGTGATTGCTTTAGTACGGAAGGTAGACAGTGATTGCTTTAGCACGGAAGGTAGACAGTGATTGCTTTAGCACGGAAGGTAGACAGTGATTGCTTTAGCACGGAAGGTAGACAGTGGTTGCATTAGCACGGAAGTAGACAGTGATTGCTTTAGCACGGAAGGTAGACAGAGATTGCTTAAGCACGGAAGGTAGACAGTGATTGCATTAGCACGGAAGGTAGACAGTGATTGCTTTAGCACGGAAGGTAGACAGTGATTGCTTTAGCACGGAAGATAGACAGTGATTGCTTTAGCACGGAAGGTAGACAGTGATTGCTTTAGCACGGAAGGTAGACAGTGATTGCTTAAGCACGGAAGGTAGACAGTGATTGCTTTAGCACGGAAGGTAGACAGTGATTGCTTTAGCACGGAAGGTAGACAGTAATTGCTTAAGCACGGAAGGTAGCCAGTGATTGCTTTAGCACGGAAGGTAGACAGTGATTGCATTAGCACGGAAGGTAGACAGTGATTGCTTTAGCACGGAAGGTAGACAGTGATTGCTTTAGCACGGAAGGTAGACAGTGATTGCTTTAGCACGGAAGGTAGACAGTGATTGCTTTAGCACGGAAGGTAGACAGTGATTGCTTTAGCACGGAAGGTAGACAGTGATTGCTTTAGCACGGAAGGTAGACAGTGATTGCTTTAGCACGGAAGGTAGACAGTGATTGCTTTAGCACGGAAGGTAGACAGTGATTGCTGATAAGCAAAGGGATTGTTTATGGAACTGATTACCCCCACCCCCCAATTATGTATTCAACAGATACGTTATGAGAATTTTACAATGGATCCTCCGTGGTTTAATGGATGCGCTGCCCGCCATGTAACCGAGAGGTTGTGAGTTCGAGCCCCGTAAGAACCACGGTGGTGGGTTTCTTAGGCAAGACACGTATGTCTACATCGAGTCTCCTCCCTCCCTAATGGCGGTGAATTCCATCAGGAATGAGGTCTCGACAGTACGTGATTAATATAATGTTGTAAAAAATGTTTCGCACTTGAGATAAAAAAATAATTTTTTTTATACCATTATGAGACTTTTTTTCAAGCTTTGCGAGGCCTAACGCCCTTTTTGTTTTCCTGTATCGCGTCAAGTACATCTATTTGTAAAATTAATCCAAATTTATGTACTTTGGAAACAAAACGCGTACATTGTAAAAATACATTTAACACTGTATTTACATAACACAGTGCTTGTTAATGTATATACACCTATAATTATATATGCATACAACCGTGTGTCCACTGTCCACACTGTGTCATCACCTGAAACATGTATGTTTGTGTTTGTAGGCTATAAACATTGTCATGAAATGTTTAATACATGCATGTACATACATCCGTGTCGAAGGTCGCAAATCGTCTAACTTCTAATGTTACTAATGTACTCAAGAGTTTCCCCGCTCCAGTACGTTCAATTCCATACTAACTGTCTATCGAGTTCTTAAAATTGTTTAGTGTTGTGTGCTGCCACCACTAGCGTGGGCGGAGCATTCCAATGATCAATCACTCGGTGCGAAAAGAGGAAATTCTTTTTAATTTCAAGCCGACATTGGTGTGTTTGTAAGCCTATACGAACGACCTCTATAGTAGTTGTAACTGACATATCAAAGAATACTGTGCAGTCAATATGTTCTTTGTTGTGTAACAGTTTATATACCTCATTCAGATCTACAAGTAGTATTCTCAGCCCATATGGTTCGCCGGCGGCGAGGGTAAATAAGCTCAACCAAAAAAAAAAAAAGTAGTATTCTGTATGTTAAAGACGGTAAGTTTAAGTGACTTAATCTACTTTCATATGGAAGATGTCTTGTCTAACTTAGTGGCGCGTTTCTGCACACGTTCTAATGAATGAATAAAATATTCGTATTCGTTTTTTAATGCGAGCTAAGGATATGGGTGATTGTTAGTTGTATTAATACAACGTACAACGATCACACGTGTTCTAGTAAATAGTTCATAGCTGTTAACTCGGCAATAACTACAGTAGCATGCTAACGTTTGATCTTCTATGACGTATTCATAATAAACGTGCGGTAGAATGTGCGAGATACTGCATAAAATACACATAACTACGGTATACATACATCGCATAGGAAACACATTAATTGTGCTGAATTCATGACAACTCAATGGGTGGGGTATTTGAACATGTTTTTTCATGCATAGCAATTACCAATGTCTGAGTCTGAAATGGAATTGTAGAGCCTCTGTGGTGTGATAGATACGATGTCTACTTTGACACCGATATGTTGTGAGTTCGAGACCCGCCAGTCGGTGCTGGTGTCTGATCCGACTACAATACATTTAAATCGGCATTTCCTTATCTCTCCCCTTCGTGTCGATGTATTCCATCAGGATTCAAGAAAGATAGCTCGATAAATATTTCTACACATTTATTTTAGCTCGATTGCGAAACAAGATGTAATAAATTATATTAAACACTCTCGAGACCTCATTCCTGTGGAATCCATCGCCATGAGGGAGAGAGAAGAGGCAATGTGGAATTTAAATGCCTTGCCCAATAATGACTACAGCTGGGCTCGAACTCTGGGCCTTTCGCACCTGAAGCGAACGCGCTAATACTGCATTATCACGACTATCACTAGCGATTAAACTAATGTTGTTAGAACATGTTTCGCAATCGAGCTGAAATAAATGTGTAGAAATACTTGTAGAACGCGCATTTGTTTTAGAATATTATTACAGTATTTGCAAGTGGAAACAAATATGGAAATTCAGATATGTACTCCAACCGTATATCTCTTTTTATCCTACCTTCATGTGAAATAACGTACAAAAACGGCCTGCCTAATAATTTTGACTAATAAAGCTTTTATGACCCAGATTACGGTTTGTAAATAAACAAAGCGTCTGTGGTCACATTGTGTTGTCTGCTGAGTTTGGAAAATGTCCCAAGAAGAAAGTCGTGTACAGGCAAACGTTCAGGTTGTTTGGGATGAATTAACTGCACTCGATGAGACCCCTCTGGAAACTACTGTTGTCAGAGAAATGTCATTTATCATTTATCTATAAATAGAAATATCAATGCACAACATATTACCAAGTGCGTAGCGAGTTTGTAAGCTGTCATGGCTAGTTTGTTTGTTTTTGTGTCGGGTGCACACTCAGAATGTAGGATAAATAGAATATTAGGTTACTGTCTTATAAATTTTAATTTATTAGGCTCGTCTCCGAAAAAATACAAGGCTCGGCAGAGCCTCGCCTTGTATTTTTTCTCCGTCTCGCCTAATAAATTAAAATTTATAAGACAGTAACCTAATATTCTCTATATATCAGCTAGTGTACTTGTTTGCGTTTTGTTTTTAGCTACTTTTCAATATTCTGATGGGTCGCTAAGTGTTATATCGTTGCCTGTTCTTCACGCAAGTATAACTATAAATTCATTAATATTAATTACAAAATATGTCATAATAAAATTATGGGTGGGGTATTTTAATATGTATTGTTTTGAATACATATGGACGCACACTAAATAGGTTGGGGTTCTAGTTTACAGTGTTCAATGTTGTAATATATGCTGTGATACAAATAATAATTTTCGGTTAGTGTGTTGGCGATGTATCTAGTACTGTTGTTGTATGGTATATACGAGGAGTTTGGAGTGGGCCTTGTGTACGTTTCGGCTTCTGTACTTCTATGATATGTCTGCAAATAATTGCATCTAACGGAATAATACTATTAGTGACCCCCTAATTCCGACAATGGATTAACCTAACCGACAATGGGTTAATCTAACCGACAATGGGTTAACTAACCGACAATGGGTTAACCTAACCGACAATAGGTTAACCTAACCGACAATGGGTTAACCTAACCGACACTGGGTTAACCTAACCGATAATGGATTAACCTAGCCGACAATGGGTTAACCTAACCGACAATGGATTAACCTAACGGACAATGGGTTAACTAACCGACAATGGGTTAACCTAACCGACAATGGATTAACCTAGCCGACAATAGGTTAACCTAACCGATACTGGATTAACCTAATCGACAATGGGTTAACCTAACCGACAATGGGTTAACCTAACCCACAATGGGTTAACCTAACCGACAATGGATTAACCTAGCCGATAATGGATTAACCTAACCGATAATGGGTTAACCTAACCGACAATGGGTTAACCTAACCGATAATGGATTAACCTAACCGACAATGGGTTAACCTAACCGCCAATGGGTTAACCTAACCGATACTGGATTAACCTAACCGACAATGGATTAACCTAACCGACAATGGATTAACCTAACCGACAATGGGTTAACCTAACCGACAATGGATTAACCTAACCGACAATGGAACCTAACCGACAATGGGTTAACCTAACCGATAATGGATTAACCCAACCGACAATGGGTTAACCTAACCGACAATGGGTTAACCTAACCGACAATGGGTTAACCTAACCGATACTGGATTAACCTAACCGACAATGGGTTAACCTAACCGACAATGGGTTAACCTAACCGCAAATGGGTTAACCTAACCGATAATGGATTAACCTAACCGACAATGGGTTAACCTAACCGACAATGGGTTAACCTAACCGATAATGGATTAACCTAACCGACAATGGGTTAACCTAACCGACAATGGGTTAACCTAACCGATAATGGGTTAACCTAACCGATAATGGATTAACCTAACCGACAATGGGTTAACCTAACCGACAATGGGTTAACCTAACCGATAATGGATTAACCTAACCGACAATGGGTTAACCTAACCGACAATGGGTTAACCTAACCGATAATGGATTAACCTAACCGACAATGGGTTAACCTAACCGACAATGGGTTAACCTAACCGATAATGGATTAACCTAACCGACAATGGGTTAACCTAACCGACAATGGGTTAACCTAACCGATAATGGATTAACCTAACCGACAATGGGTTAACCTAACCGACAATGGGTTAACCTAACCGACAATGGATTAACCTAACCGACAATGGGTTAACCTAACCGACAATGGGTTAACCTAACCGATAATGGATTAACCTAACCGACAATGGGTTAACCTAACCGACAATGGGTTAACCTAACCGATACTGGATTAACCTAACCGACAATGGGTTAACCTAACCGACAATGGGTTAACCTAACCGCAAATTGGTTAACCTAACCGATAATGGATTAACCTAACCGACAATGGGTTAACCTAACCGACAATGGGTTAACCTAACCGATAATGGATTAACCTAACCGACAATGGGTTAACCTAACCGACAATGGGTTAACCTAACCGATAATGGATTAACCTAACCGACAATGGGTTAACCTAACCGACAATGGGTTAACCTAACCGACAATGGGTTAACCTAACCGATACTGGATTAACCTAACCGACAATGGGTTAACCTAACCGACAATGGATTAACCTAACCGACAATGGATTAACCTAGCCGACAATGGATTAACCTAACCGACAATGGATTAACCTAACCGACAATGGGTTAACCCAACCCAACATAACGTTATTTGCTTGACAATTTAGCGTGTCGTGACAATAATTATGTGGGTTGTAATTGCTTTTGTTAAGATGGTCTCGTGGTAGATTGGCATGTCAAGTGAGTTTCAATGTTAAACAAGGACATTGTTAATTTGTTATTATTACTATTTAGTTCAGGCTGTCCGAATAGCGCAGTGGTTAGCGTGCTCGCTTCTCACCAATGCAACCCGGTGTCGATCCTCGTACCGGGAAGTATGTGAGATGGTACGGTGGTCGCCATATCGGACTGGTGGGTTTTCTCCGGGTACTCCGGTTTCCTCCCACATGAATGACTACATTCACGCTTTCATCCGCGCCAACGAGAGTGATTAATATTATATAAGTTGTTAAAACTTGCTTCGCAATCGTTGTAAAATAAATAAAGTTTAAACTATTGGTTTTATTATTCGAGTGGGATGCATGAAAATGAGCATACTGTGTTCAGCTTAAATTTGTAATGCTTGTCTATCCCATGACAAGTCCCTAGACACATCACTGGAATACCAAGATCCAGAGATATATCAACATATTGTACATGTATTTAACATAAATATACAATAAGTTCACCGCCGACAAACATAACATGGCGGTTATGATAAATCCAACATGCATCACCATATATATTGAGAAAATGTGTATATTATTAACTAAATAGGTATTAGTGCATTATTTGCATACTTTGGCATAATTTGGCATAATTTGCATAATTTGCATAATTTGTAACACATCCACAGTTTTTCTGGCGATGGATTACATCAGGAATGAGGTATGGAGAGTGATTGATATAAGTTGTAAGAACTTGTTTCGCAATCGAGCTAAAATAATTTGTATAAACTACAGTTTTTCTTTTAAATATTTAACTACAGTCAACCGTCACTTAAACAGCCAGTCAAGGGAATCACAGAAAGTGGTTGCTTAGCACAGGTGACTTCTTAATAGTGGTAAGCGTATAATGAACTCAACATATTGTGAATATGGAAACTGGCTGCTTAATACAGGTAGGCTGCTTAATGGAGATGACCACTAACACATGTTTTACTGTATATAACTATATTGTATATTGACAAACACTACAGTTAACAATTATATGTAATACTATATGCATACACTTTTATATTATAAGTTGTGTCATGGAGTCACACATGTTTGTATAATGGTAAACAGTTATATGTTGACAGGTGTGCCCCGTTTAATTTTTAAAATGCTATTGAAACTGGAATGCTCGCGTTATCTCGGGAACACAATTAAACACATACACAGTCGTGGAAGTCGTGATAGCGCTGTGGTAGTGAGTACGAGTCCCGCTGGAGCCGTTACGATTGTGCCCTTAAGCAAGGCGTTTAAATTCCACGTTGTCTCTTCTCTCGCCCTCGTGGCGATGGATTCCACCAGGAATGAGGTCTTGAGAGTGATTAATAAGCTGTAAAAACTTGTTTCGCAATCGAACTAAAATAAATTTGTATAAACTATAATGTTTATACTTATCTTTCAATGTAAGCAGTAAGCATGTCGTTGCTCTCTGTTCGTCAGTCGTGTTGGTACTTTGCTGTGCAATGGTCATACTTTCTGCAGCACTGGTCTGTTGCTCGGGAGGTTGCCAAGCTGGGTCACCATTGCATCTCAGGTGTGACTGTAGCCTGGGAACAGGCGTCGATATATTTTTCCTGGTCAGTCAAATAAATATATTTTAACACCGAGACTATTAATTAGGCCAAATTGTCATTTGGCTAGGAGTTAAAAAGTGAAAAATCGACAGACTGGAACCCAGGCTAGTGTGACTGGACGAAAAGTGGCTTGTTGTGGTTGTGTAGCATGGGTCCATTGTACGGGTATCTGCGCACAGTACGTAACAAATGACGCCGAGGATAAACTGGTATAAACCAAATACATAGATCCTACCTAAAATACATAGATCCTACCTAAAATACATAGATCCTACCTAAAATACATAGATTCTACCTAAAATACATAGATCCTACCTAAAATACATAGATTCTACCTAAAATACATAGATCCTTCCTAAAATACATAGATCCTACCTAAAATACATAGATCCTACCTAAAATACATAGATTCTACCTAAAATACATAGATCCTACCTAAAATACATAGATTCTACCTAAAATACATAGATCCTTCCTAAAATACATAGATCCTACCTAAAATACATAGATCCTACCTAAAATACATAGATTCTACCTAAAATACATAGATCCTACCTAAAATACATAGATTCTACCTAAAATACATAGATCCTTCCTAAAATCATCCGGTTTTCTGACGTTACGTTCTATTGTTTTGATACTTGTATATATTCTGATATGCCTCCTTCTGTTATATAGTTCTCTGGTTCTATATTTATTATTCTTAACCCATTCAACACCAAGTAACTGACATTGACTGGTCCAGTGCGTGTTATTTTTAGACCAATACATTAATAAGAAAATTACATTTGGACCAGTTCATTTATCAAATTGGGTAATGTTGTCTAAAAATAGTAATATTACTGGCAAAAAGTGCAGATCCAAGTTAGACAACTCGGCATGAGCCGGCTATTCTGGATCTACACTTTTTGTAAGCCTATTTAGAGGTATGTAGTGTTGAGAGGGTTAAAGGATGATAAACTATGACCCCTTTTATATAACCCCTTTCATACTGAAGGAAAGGGATTCGAATAAGTTACTATGTACCCCCCCCCCCCCCAATCCTAACTGTGCTGTTGCAACTATTCCTATGTTATGTACCATTCTTGAATAAAATATTCTTTTTATAAAATATTCTTTAAACTATACTGGTTTTCTATTTTATATTTCAATAAAATAGCATACATTTGACGACGATATAGGAACAATGTTAAAGCAGCATTACATCGTAATAAAGGATGTTTTGGGTAAAATATAATACTAATGTGTATGTATGTGTGTGTGTGTGTGTTTACAAAAATCGAAATAGTCGCTCAGAAACGATAAAATTGCAATAAATATAAACCGTCGTATATGCGAATTTGTTTATCAACACACGAAATTTAACACGCACAGCGCGCATGCGTGAAACAACAGAGGATGTAGAAAACAACGTATATATTTTGAACATGAAATGCTATCTATTTATCTTCCTCTAATGTCGAACCCCTCGTGGGGATGTAGACATGTCACTAAAAGACTTAGCTAACAGAGGTATGAATCAACATCTCAAGTAATTTAATTTAAAAAGACAACGTGGGTCAAATGGGGACGATGTATTCCGAATGTAAACAAGTGCGGACGATGCGTTCTGGTTGTAAAGAAATGCGTGACCGATCCTACTTTCGGTTTCGAGTTTGTTTTATCGCCAAAAAACACTGTTTACCAAATGAACATAAGTATACAAAGTATAATGTTAGAATGTGAAGCAGCATTGCTACCCATACGTAAAATTTGAATTTTTCAAATAGCTTTGATTTCATACGATGTAATGCTGCTTTAAGAAGAATTGCGATGCGTCAATGTTTAGCAAACTGATGAATAATAAAATATATTGTGATAAGGATCAGTGAACACAGATATAGATGGGATCTATCAGCTACATGTTACTGTAATGGTGTCATAAAACGTTGGCTTACACCACATAATGACAGACCTATACAACACACACAATACATGTAGTTTATGGATCACATAAACACAGTAGGCCCCTACGTCATATGTCACCGTTGTGCATACACAACGTTGTGTGTGTTCCAGTTTATAAAGAAAGGTATGTACGCCCGAGGGCAATTTAACTGAACGATCGAAGGTCATCCGTTGAGGCCTGATCCCGACGGTTTTTATTTTTATTTAAGTTTATTACCGGTTACCCATTTAAGAACACCTTTCCTGGGCAGGCTCCAGATAACCAGTACTTGGTGCACTAACCTCCGTAAGAAACTGCCAACATTTTCATATTAAGAGACACGGTCTTAGTGGGGCTCGAACCCGTGGCCATCAATGGTGATAGGTTAGAGTGGTATACAAGTCAGCGACCTTAACCACTCGACCGCGGAGGCGGACTGACCCCGACGTGTACCGCTCACGTTACAAAGGTGTACTGTTTAGTAAAAATAAGTAGTGTAAATAAAAGGTCAACTGAAGAAAATGTGGGCGACAAATGGATATGTGATCTCTTTAACAGACGAAATAGAGGTTCTGGAGGCGGGTGCGTTTGGGAGGTGTGTCACTGAGAACATTTAGGACATATGTAACATACGTGGCGCAAACTGGTGATGTATGAGATCACGTGCCTGTGACAAGATCACGTGCCTCTGACAATATGCATATACCAGTACCATGTAATATTTTAATTTAGTTTTTTATTAATTTTAATGAATCATATTTTATAATAGTACATATGTCATACACATAAAGATATAATACATAGCATGAACATACCATTGGTTTGGGCCATACGTTTTAGCAACAGTAGACAACAGCCCGTACCAGAAAGTCAAGCTAACGTTTGATTAAATTAAATGACCGAGTTTCTTTCCTGAATTCGGTATTATGTGATGTTACATCGTGACGCGTTACCATGGTGTAATGTAACGTTTTTTTTGGGTTTTATTTTTACGTTTATTTATCGTCGCTACCGGTTGCCCATATGAGCGACGCCTCCTGAAGATATTAGTCATTTTAGATTTTGGAGGATAGTGCATGATACAGACAGAGACCCATTTCCGGAC
>CM026399.1:16209549-16317876 GCA_014843695.1 Archivesica marissinica | reverse complement strand
GTAGTAAATAGCAACGTAGTGGGAAATATTAAACTCACAAATAATAGTAGTAAATAACAACGTATTGGGAAATATTAAACTCACAAATAATAGTAGTAAATAGCAACGTAGTGGGAAATATTAAACTCACAAATAATAGTAGTAAATAACAACGTATTGGGAAATATTAAACTCACAAATAATAGTAGTAAATAGCAACGTAGTGGGAAATATTAAACTCACAAATAATAGTAGTAAATAACAACGTATTGGGAAATATTAAACTCACAAATAATAGTAGTAAATAGCAACGTAGTGGGAAATATTAAACTCACAAATAATAGTAGTAAATAACAACGTATTGGGAAATATTAAACTCACAAATAATAGTAGTAAATAGCAACGTAGTAAATAACAACGTAGTGGGAAATATTAAATTCACAATAGCTAGTGGTAAATAACAACGTAGTGGGAAATATTAAATTCACAAATAATAGTAGTAAATAGCAACATAGTGGGAAATATTAAATTCACAAAAGCTAGTGGTAAATAGCAACGTAGTGGGAAATATTAAATTCACAAATAATAGTAGTAAATAACAACGTATTGGGAAATATTAAACTCACAAATAATAGTAGTAAATAGCAACGTAGTGGGAAATATTAAACTCACAAATAATAGTAGTAAATAACAACGTATTGGGAAATATTAAACTCACAAATAATAGTAGTAAATAGCAACGTAGTAAATAACAACGTAGTGGGAAATATTAAATTCACAATAGCTAGTGGTAAATAACAACGTAGTGGGAAATATTAAATTCACAATATCTAGTGGTAAATAACAACGTAGTGGGAAATATTAAACTCACAATATAGTAGTAAATAACGTAGTGGGAAATATTAAACTCACAATATAGTAGTAAATAACAACGTATTGGGAAATATTAAACTCACAAATAATAGTAGTAAATAGCAACGTAGTAAATAACAACGTAGTGGGAAATATTAAATTCACAATAGCTAGTGGTAAATAACAACGTAGTGGGAAATATTAAATTCACAATAGCTAGTGGTAAATAGTAACGTAGTGGGAAATATTAAATTCACAATAGCTAGTGGTAAATAACAACGTAGTGGGAAATATTAAATTCACAATAGCTAGTGGTAAATAACAACGTAGTGGGAAATATTAAATTCACAATAGCTAGTGGTAAATAGCAACGTAGTGGGAAATATTAAATTCACAATAGCTAGTGGTAAATAGCAACGTAGTGGGAAATATTAAATTCACAAATAATAGTAGTAAATAACAACGTAGTGGGAAATATTAAACTCACAAATAATAGTAGTAAATAGCAACGTAGTGGGAAATATTAAACTCACAAATAATAGTTGTAAATAACAACGTATTGGGAAATATTAAACTCACAAATAATAGTAGTAAATAGCAACGTAGTAAATAACAACGTAGTGGGAAATATTAAATTCACAATAGCTAGTGGTAAATAACAACGTAGTGGGAAATATTAAATTCACAATAGCTAGTGGTAAATAGCAACGTAGTGGGAAATATTAAATTCACAATAGCTAGTGGTAAATAACAACGTAGTGGGAAATATTAAATTCACAATAGCTAGTGGTAAATAACAACGTAGTGGGAAATATTAAATTCACAATAGCTAGTGGTAAATAGCAACGTAGTGGGAAATATTAAATTCACAATAGCTAGTGGTAAATACAACGTAGTGGGAAATATTAAATTCACAATAATAGTAGTAAATAACAACGTAGTGGGAAATATTAAACTCACAAATAATAGTAGTAAATAGCAACGTAGTGGGAAATATTAAACTCACAAATAATAGTAGTAAATAACAACGTATTGGGAAATATTAAACTCACAAATAATAGTAGTAAATAGCAACGTAGTAAATAACAACGTAGTGGGAAATATTAAATTCACAATAGCTAGTGGTATATAAAAGTGATAAGTAACAACTTCTTATGAAATAATAAATTCACAAATGATAAATAAATCATAGATAAATAAATCATAGATAAATAAATCATAGATAAATAAATCATAGATAAATAAATCATAGATAAAAAAAAACTTAGCATGAAATAAGCAGTCATTACCCAGACAACTTTTAAATAAAATAGTTCCAAATTCTAAATCGTATTATCGTGGTTGTTGTTATTAATGCGTCGTAGGACACCTTTGGCTGGAAATGTTGATTAATTAGCTGTGTACTTAATTCTGGTTACTCCGTGCGTAATATATTGCTTTTTATTTGAAATGGCTTTCTAGAAAAGCATTCATCTGAAATAGTATGAAAGCAATAGCTTCAAAATAACACTAATTTTGGAAGCTTGTGAATTCGAATCCACCAAAAAGCGACATCTTGCATTGGCAAGCGAAGAAAGGAGTGAAACACAATATTGTATAATAATTCAACACATCGAACTGCATTTTAATCAAGCGATGCAATACAATACAATCTCAATGCATTGAAACACCCATCACCTGCGGCACTGATCTCTGGCCCCCCCTTTCCGTGTGCTCCACTGACATGCCGAGAGGAAACTGTAACCTTTGTCAATATACTCTAACCCCATCATTGCGCATGGAGAAAAGAGAAACACATTCAGATGAATCTGTGCACTATCATTACAGTGGCACATGCAAATGCGTAGAATAACAAAAAAGGGGATATGGCAATGATTTATTCAAATGAAAGCCTTTTATGTAACACTGCCGAATACATTTTGTATCAATTTGCATACAGTGCGATATGATCACTTAGCCGTTGTGACTGAGAGCGCCCTAGTGTGAGATTTATACGTTCAAATGGTCCCCTTCGTACCGCAAAAGGCGACATGCCAATTGACCCATTTAAGTTCATGTCAACACAGGGTGCAATTTTTGCAAACAAGTTGAATAAAAATGTAAATTTGACTTTCATTCGCGCGCGTTGGGTAGTTTCATTTGTTGCTGTTACGTGAATCGTATGAAAGGTTCATGACTCCTTGGATGGCCCTTCTAAAATAATATATGTTTTATACCAATGTAAAGGTAAATAAGTAACATGGACGGGGTGGTGCAATGTGGAAGTTTGTTAGTTGTTAGACAGATAGATACAGTAACATGGAAGGTGTGGATGCAATATGGAAGTTTGTTAGTTGTTAGACAGATAGATAAAGTACCATGGAAGGTGTGGATGCAATATGGAAGTGTGTTAGTTGTTAGACAGATATATAAAGTACCATGGAATGTGTGGGTGCAATATGGAAGTTTGTTAGTTGTTAGACAGATATATAAAGTACCATGGAAGGTGTGGATGCAATATGGAAGTTTGTTAGTTGTTAGACAGATAGATAAAGTACCATGGAAGGTGTGGATGCAATATGGAAGTTTGTTAGTTGTTAGACAGATAGATACAGTAACATGGAAGGTGTGGATGCAATATGGAAGTTTGTTAGTTGTTAGACAGATAGATACAGTAACATGGAAGGTGTGGATGCAATATGGAAGTTTGTTAGTTGTTAGACAGATATATAAAGTACCATGGAAGGTGTGGATGCAATATGGAAGTTTGTTAGTTGTTAGACAGATAGATACAGTAACATGGAAGGTGTGGATGCAATATGGAAGTTTGTTAGTTGTTAGACAGATAGATACAGTAACATGGAAGGTGTGGATGCAATATGGAAGTTTGTTAGTTGTTAGACAGATAGATACAGTAACATGGAAGGTGTGGATGCAATATGGAAGTTTGTTAGTTGTTAGACAGATAGATACAGTAACATGGAAGGTGTGGATGCAATATGGAAGTTTGTTAGTTGTTAGACAGATAGATACAGTAACATGGAAGGTGTGGATGCAATATGGAAGTTTGTTAGTTGTTAGACAGATAGATACAGTAACATGGAAGGTGTGGATGCAATATGGAAGTTTGTTAGTTGTTAGACAGATAGATACAGTAACATGGAAGGTGTGGATGCAATATGGAAGTTTGTTAGTTGTTAGACAGATAGATACAGTAACATGGAAGGTGTGGATGCAATATGGAAGTTTGTTAGTTGTTAGACAGATAGATACAGTAACATGGAAGGTGTGGATGCAATATGGAAGTTTGTTAGTTGTTAGACAGATAGATACAGTAACATGGAAGGTGTGGATGCAATATGGAATTTGTTAGTTGTTAGACAGATAGATACAGTAACATGGAAGGTGTGGATGAACTATGGAAGTGTATCAGTTGTTCGACAGATAAAGGGTGAACTATGGACGTGTATTAGTTGTTCGACAGATAAAGGGTGAACTATGGAAGTGTATTAGTTGTTCGACAGATAAAGGGTGAACTATGGAAGTGTATTAGTTGTTCGACAGATAAAGTACTAAGAGCAACACAATTGGCCTTATAGAATGTATAATAATGATGGTGATGACTCCGACGACGACGTTGACGACGACGGCGATGACGACGACAATGATTAAAATGTTATTAACGAGATAAGTCATTGGGGGGGGGGACTAAGTAACTGTATCATGAGGCCTTCAACAAATTAAATTAATTATCTAGCCACCATGGTTGACAATGTTTTTATCTCAATACCATGACAATATGTGATCTAACTACCATGACAACGCAACCGTGATGTTGTGTTTACTATAATATACGTGTTTCATATATAATGTTTCATGTTTCGACACGCACCCTTGTAAATGTTACCAACAAGCATTTCAAAGATCATCTTCTCAAATAACAGAGAGTTACATGCGAAATTGTCATAATTATTTTATTTATGTCATTAAATGGCGGAGGTCACGTGTGCGTTCTTTCGGAATTCCCCCAGCGTTAAGCGTGAATCGTAATTAATATGATCTAATGAATCTGATAGAAAATCGTAAATGGCATCATGGCGGAAATGTTGCATTTGTGGAACAATTAAGCGGATATGCTAACGAAGTCCAGGTATGATGTAATGCCAATTTGTGTTTCGTGAAAATAATTAACAGATTCATACACTAACCTATACCTAATTCAAACACTAATTTTGATATTGTTAGTTTGAGCGGAACTAATATTTGATTGGAGTCCAGAAAAGAGTTGTTTAGGAAATCATTTGGATACATTAATAATCGTTTGTGCCGTCGTCTGAGGGGGCACTCCTCTCAACTAGGTACTTGATCTAAACATGTAGTTCAGTTCGTATTATTGTAAATATGCTATGTTATGCTATGCTATGCTATGTTATGTTATGATATGTTATGATATGTTATACTATGCTATGTTATACTATGCTATGCTATGTTACTCTATGATATGCTATGTTATGCTATGCTATGTTATGCTATGCTATGTTATACTATGCTATGCTATGTCATGCTATGCTATGTTATGCTATGCTATGTCATACTATGCTATGCTATGTCATGCTATGCTATGTCATGCTATGCTATGCTGTGTTATGCTATGCCATGCTATGCTATGTCATACTATGCTATGTTATGCTATGTCATACTATGCTATGTTATGCTATGTCATACTATGCTATGTTATGCTATGTCATGCTATGCTATGTCATGCTATGCTATGCTGTGTTATGCTATGTCATGCTATGCTATGTCATACTATGCTATGTTATGCTATGTCATACTATGCTATGTCATGCTATGTCATGCTATGCTATGTTATACTATGCTATGTTATGCTATGTTATGTTATGTTATGCTATGTCATGCTATGTCATGCTACGTTATGCTATGTCATGCTATGTCATGCTATGCTATGTTATACTATGTTATGCTATGTCATGCTATGTCATGCTATGTCATGCTATGTCATGCTATGTTATGCTATGTTATGCTATGTCATGCTATGCTATGTTATACTATGCTATGTTATGCTATGTTATGTTATGTTATGCTATGTCATGCTATGTCATGCTACGTTATGCTATGTCATGCTATGTCATGCTATGCTATGTTATACTATGTTATGCTATGTCATGCTATGTCATGCTATGTCATGCTATGTCATGCTATGTTATGCTATGTTATGCTATGTCATGCTATGCTATGTTATACTATGCTATGTTATGCTATGTTATGTTATGTTATGCTATGTCATGCTATGTCATGCTACGTTATGCTATGTCATGCTATGTCATGCTATGCTATGTTATACTATGTTATGCTATGTCATGCTATGTCATGCTATGTCATGCTATGTCATGCTATGTTATACTATGTTATACTATGTTATGCTATGCTACGTTATGTTATGTCATGCTATGCTATGCTATGTTATGTTATGTTATGCTATATCATGCTACGTTATGCTATGTTATGCTATGCTATACTATGCTATGCTATATCATGCTATGCTATGCTACGTTATGTTATATCATGCTATGCTATGCTATTACAGATTAATGTTCGGAATATATTTACTATATGATATTAACTAGCAATGGCTATTGTAGTGCTACACAGGTGAGATATAATCATTTCTAACTACATTGTCATTATCACAGGGGTGGATTGAATGTGTGTGTGTGTGTGTGTGTGCGCGCGTGCGCGCCGCGCCACCCGCCGTTCGTGTGTGCGTGCTTGCGTGCGTGTGTCGTGGAAGTCGTGATAGTACAGTGGTAGCGCTTTCGCTTCATGTGCGAAATGCCCGGAATCCCGAGCCCCACTGAGGCCGTTACGAGTGTGCCCTTAGGTAATGCATTTAAATTCCACGTTGCCTCTTTTCTCTCCCTCGTGGCGATGGATTCCATCTCTCGGTCTCTCGCTCCCTCCCCTCCCCTGATTAATTCATGCATTTTGTAGGAAAATAAATTTCTATGAACTAAGTCAAACTGATGTTACCAATACATTCCCTGAAGATGACAACCACTACTATGAGTTCTGTGTTATCTCATATTTATATTATCATTTTTTTAAATACTTAAATATCCCGTTATCGTGATAATTTAGATAGAGATATAATCACGACATCGATCAAATTCATCCCGTGACGTAAGCGTAGGTTAGATATGTCGACGTCATACAGCACGTGTGCCAACCTATGTGCAGATGTGACCTACTTGATTACATATATAAATCTACCACATAGTTGCATCAATCTAATCTAGTTTACCTTAGAACTGTGTATGCATCAACATTTGCAAAATGTCCATATCTTAAACAGATGAGTAGGTCGAATTTTCTAAAATTTCTTTTTATAACATAATTTGCGCTGCAGATATTGTCATTGCATAATTATGTTATAATAATTATAACTATGCAAATGCGCACAGTAGCAATTCCAATGTAAAAGTTTCTAAAAGTTGTGAAAATAGCAGGTATTTAAACTTTACACATTTTGACCGATTTTGTAAATTGCACTTGTTGTGACGTCATAGTCCATGCATACACTTGACCTAATACTATACATGTAGAATGCACATAAACGAATTCGAGACCAATATATTCTACAATGGAATGCATAAAATGACCAATATTCAGTTCAGTGCCATACTATGATAAACATACAGTTCAGTACCATACTATGATAAACATCCAGTTCAGTACCATACTATGATAAACAAACATTTCAGTACCATACAATGATAAACAAACACTTCAGTAACATACTATGATAACCATACAGTTCAGTACCATACTATGATAAACATACAGTTCAGTACCATACAATGATAAACATACAGTTTAGTGCCATATATGATAAACATACAGTTCAGTACCATACTATGATAAACATACAGTTCAGTACCATACAATGATAAACATACAGTTCAGTACCATACAATGATAAACATACAGTTCAGTACCATACAATGATAAACATACAGTTCAGTGCCATACATGATAAACATACAGTTCAGTACCATACTATGATAAACATACAGTTCAGTACCATACAATGATAAACATACAGTTCAGTACCATACAATGATAAACATACAGTTCAGTATCATACTATGATAAACATACAGTTCAGTACCATACAATGATAAACATACAGTTCAGTACCATACTATGATAAACATACAGTTCAGTACCATACTATGATAAACATACAGTTCAGTACCATACTATGATAAACATACAGTTCAGTACCATACAATGATAAACATACAGTTCAGTATCATACAATGATAAACATACAGTTCAGTACAATACTATGATAAACATACAGTTCAGTACCATACAATGATAAACATACAGTTCAGTACCATACTATGATAAACATACAGTTCAGTACCATACTGTGATAAACATACAGTTCAGTACCATACAATGATAAACATACAGTTCAGTACCATACAATGATAAACATACAGTTCAGTACCATACTATGATAAACATACAGTTCAGTACCATACAATGAAAACATACAGTTCAGTGCCATACTATGATAAACATACAGTTCAGTACCATACTGTGATAAACATACAGTTCAGTACCATACAATGATAAACAAACAGTTCAGTACCATACTATGATAAACATACAGTTCAGTACCATACTATGACTATCTTTCAATGAAAATGACTGACACAATTTTAACCAATGGTGTTATAATGTAATTGTATTAATTACAAAACTAGTATTAGCCAGTTTCTTTTCGGAATAGAAATTCAGGCTTCATTTTTAATTGTGCTTGAACATACAGTCTACATCCGTTATGTCGAATTCCGTCGGACCGAACAAAATACTTCGACATAACCGAAGTTTGACATAACGAAATTCGATATAAACGAAGTCAGTTGTATGTAGAATGATAGTGTCTGAAACGGGAGTTTGATCCGACTTCAATATAGCCTGATAATTCGACATAACCGACTTTGACATAACGGTTGTAGACTGTATATAATATTGTTTCCACTATTGTTCACTTAGTATCTCCGTGTTTCCATAGCGAAAATGATATGAATAAACCATAGGTTTTATACTGTTGAGGCTTCTTTCGGATAACCATCTTTATTTTGATATTTTAAATCAGGTTTAGCAGATTTTAATCAAGAAATAATATTTGTCTTACAGTTATTTATTGGCGAATAAAATATTCGATTTCTGACGAGTGGGAATTAACCGCACATACCGTGGTTAATTCCGGTTTAACCGCACATACCGTGGTTAATTCCGGTTTAACCGCACATGCCGTGGTTAATTCCGGTTTAACCGCACATGCCGTGGTTAATTCCGGTTTAACAGCACATACCGTGGTTAATTCCGGTTTAACAGCACATGCCGTGGTTAATTCCGGTTTAACAGCACATACCGTGGTTAATTCCGGTTTAACCGCACATGCCGTGGTTAATTCCGGTTTAACAGCACAGGCCGTGGTTAATTCCGGTTTAACAGCACATACCGTGGTTAATTCCGGTTAAACAGCACATACCGTGGTTAATTCCGGTTTAACCGCACATACCGTGGTTAATTCCTGTTTAACAGCACATACCGTGGTTAATTCCGGTTTAACAGCACAGGCCGTGGTTAATTCCATTTTTAACCGCACAGGCCGTAGTTAATTCCTGTTTAACCGCACAGGCCGTAGTTAATTCCATTTTTAACCGCACAGGCCGTAGTTAATTCCTGTTTAACCGCACAGGCCGTAGTTAATTCCTGTTTAACCGCACACGCCGTGGTTAATTCCGGTTTAACTGCACAGGCTGTGGTTAATTCCGGCGCTCAAAACAACAGACATGGCCCCGAGGTTATAAAACATTTCTCAGATCTCAAACTCAAGTGATCTGATTCGTTGATTCTGATTGTTACTGTCAGCTGAACCAATCAGACGATTGAGACTGGGCTTTGAGATTGGAGACAAGTTGTATAACCTCCAGGCATGCATGTTTATTCGACAATAAATAACCCAAATACAAATATCATTTCGATTCTAAAATGGCCAAAATATCCAAAAAGCGCAAAAGTAGTTGGCGTTATTTACTAGAAAGCGTAAATGACGTCACAACACTACAACTGTTGGTGGACGTGTTTCTTTGTTTGATTTTGGGATTTAAAGTATTACCAGCAGCTTATGTCAAATTGCAACTGTATTAGGTAATGCGGCTTATATCTTACTTCCTATGAACGTTTTACTGGTCATTGTTTATGTTTATATGTTCCATTGTGATATTTGATGTTATAATTTGTTGAGGGCCTCATGATAGATGGTTTAAATGTTTAAATGAGTTCTTTCGTTAAATAAGGTCTTTATTATTATTGTTATTATTATTATTATTATTATTATTATTATTATTATTGTTATTATTATTATTATTATTATTGTTATTATTATTATTATTGTTATTATTATTATTATTATTATTATTGTTATTATTATTATTATTATTATTATTATTATCTAGCTTATTCGCCCTGATGCTTGGGGTCTGGACAAATGGCTTCGGGTTCAAAACAAAACAAAACTAATTTTAAAACCTGTTGATACACCACTGGCTTCATACTATACATATACATATTTTAGACCATATCCAAGCATGTTTTAACGGGGTGTGATTTTTAATCATGATTGAATATGGCCTAAACAATTGTATGTATAGTGTCAAGCCTATGGTGCATCAAACTGTTCTTTAAAAAACCAACAACATATTGGTGTTGAACCCGAAACACACACACGTCTGTGCTTATTAGTGGTGGAGGAATACCCCGAGTTCCCGTCTCATCAGTATTTCAGGCACGTACGGGCACCCGTATAGCACCATCGACCATCCGCAATGTCATTTGGATAGAGATTTGGTAATTGGTAGATCGTTGTGGTAAGGATTTTTATATGAGCTTACGAACACTAAAATATGAATATTATTTTTCGTTAATACTAAAATCACACTCTTTCAAACGCTATAAACTGCACACAATCTCCCTGTATATGTTTCTAGTCTACCTGCCAAATATTAACAAATTAAAAAGCTATCAAGAACTAGACACGTACCCCCGAGCCAACACAGCGTTAAGAAGCTTGGATCATTAACAAAAAATAGCTGCTTGTATCAAAGAAGACTGTGCTATTCATTCTAAATCCAATGATTTAATCGCACAGACATATGCACAATGCAATGTAAATTCTTGGAAGAACAGTGCCGTAAATCATGCTAAATGACAGGTATATTGTTCAACAGAACTAACCTTCTAACTTATGTTTCCGGTGCAACGCTCGTGCGTTCTAATAACGAATGAAGTTAATGCAACAGAAAGCATAGTTTCGAGAGAAGGTTACTACTACCTGCTGCATTGTTGTTTAATGCCATAAGTACTGCTGATACGAAACACCGGTGGTGACATTCATCATTTTTCTACTATACAAATTCACGATTTCAATTGCACGATGTCACGATTTCAACTGCACGATGTCACGATTTCAACTGCACGATGTCACGATTTCAACTGCACGATGTCACGATTTCAACTGCACGATTTCAATTTCACGATGTCACTATTTCAACTTCACGATGTCACGATTTCAACTGCACAATGTCACGATTTCAACTACATTATGGATATGTAAACAATATGTCCACCTACGTGGTCGAATGCTTAAGGTCGCTGACTTGCATACCACTGTAACCTCATCACTGATGGTCACGGGTTCGAGCCCCTCTCAGACCGTGTCTCTTTATATGAAAAAGTTGGCAGTTTCTTACGGAGGTTGGTGCACCAAGTACTGGTTAACCATTGGAGCCTGCCCAGGAAATGTGTTGTTAGGTAAACTGCCCCGTCGCTCAAATGGGCAACCGGTAGCGACGTTAAATAAACGTAAATTAAACAATATCTAAGAGCACATGTCTGCGCGTGTTTTTATTCTGTAGCATGTTGTTATCCGAGAAATAGCAACCATATCCGATTTCAAATTACCGGAGATTATAAATTTTCCTGATATGTGTGACATGTCAAATTCTATCATTATTGGAGTCTCGATATGGTCACCAAATAATTGGGTTTGAAAACATTCGCGTTTACACTTTGCGTAGAAATACACACTTTGATATAAGCCCACACAATCCAAGAACATTTTAATTTGATAACTGGGTTGCGAAAATTAGGACATTGTTTTTCTGAAGTTTACGTATTGAACGAACTGCACAATGAAGTGCACATTTCACATGAAATACTGGTTCGCACACAGTATGCACAAGTTGCATGTGGTATTGCAAAGCTGATGCTCTCAGGAACTTCGACAAGTACTACTATAAACCTTGTATAAGTGTACCATTGTCTGTGCAGTATATCCACGGACCTCACATCTGGCAGTACGCACTGTATAACCAGGAAATTCCGTGGCCGAGTGGAAAAGGTCGTTGACTATGCCATATAAGGCGTTCGGGAGGTATGTAGTTATACCCGGGTGTCCGTCTGTGCCTGAAATAACACTCGGAGGAGCACACCTGGTCTTCCTCCAACAATAATAGCTGGAGAGTCGCCATTTGACCTAAGCTGTCGGGAACAGTCAAACATGGTTTCCGACGCCGCGCAGGTAACACAATTATGACGTGCGATTAGCACTCGGAGAGATGCAGAACCCCGCCATGGTATTTTACACAAGAACAAAGGTTTCATTTCACATGACCTTATACTTTATTTATTTTACAACGATTGCGAAGCAAGTTTTAACAACTTATATTAATCACTCTCGTTGGCTCGGATGAAAACTTATATGTGGTCATTCATGTGGGAGGAAACCGGAGTTCCCGGAGAAAACCCACCTGTCTGATCTGGCGACCATCGTACCATCTCACATACTTCCCTTTCCGAGGATCGAACCCGGGTCGCATTGGTGAGAAGAGACCGCGCTAACCACTGGGCCAATCGGACAGACATGACGATTGGCCGTCAAAGGTCGCGGGGTATGAATTATTGGAAAGATCATATGAGGTTACCTATAACTGTTCCATTGCATATAGAAGTAAAGTAAAAGTAAAGTGTTTGTTTATTATAGTGTCACCCATATTTAAAGGGCCAGCCATTTCTGACTTATGAGATACCTCTTTTAATGAACATCAGTACTTCCCGAATCATATACTTGTATGCCAGGCGCCAGGCTGGCAGGCAATCGGTAATCATTATTTAACTAGCTGGCGGCTCACCAACCGGCCATATCAGAACGAACCCCTGACGAGATTCGAACCTTCGACCTCCCACTCCGTAGGCGGATGCCTTAACCACTAGACCACGGAGACGAATATATATGTATGTCTTGCTTTGTTTTCGAGTTACAAGCATGACCTAGTTTATTATAGACGTCAATGGGAATGATGAAATCTTCACTGACCCCTTGACGAGGTGCATTGACCGATTACTCCTAGATCCGAATCATCTCCTTCAAGATCAATCCTCACAAGGTTCCATCAAAATCTATCAAAACATTTGCTGAGTTATCTTGTCAACAGGCACACGGTCACAGCCAAAAAACCAATAATCCCCGTTCCAATGGTAGTAGCTACAAGTGACCGGAACTGCTCAAACGGTGGCGTCTCTAATATTCACTTCCTGTTGAGATGACGTCAGAATAAAAAGAACACCAGGTTCTCCGATATGTGCGCCAGACAATAATAGTGTGCACAACACATATGCAATAATCGTCCCATTAAACTTGATTCCATGCACTTTTCTAACGGCTGGCGGGCCAATTTATCCGGATTACACAACGCAGCAAAATAAAAAAGTGCATTATACGCATAGCGCATAACGTGGCATTAATGTTCTTTGACATTTTGACTAAATGCTATGTCAAATACCACGCCAGTGGGTCGACAATGTCACAAAGCTGCACTATCGTGCATTTCATGCAGATGTTTAATATGCAATGTACAATGACTATAATTCGAAATGATTGTCATTATTGCTTGCACGACAATGTAGAACTTTTAGTTTATACAAATTTATTTTAGCTCGATTGCGAAACAAGTTCTTACAACTTATATTAATCACTCTCGAGACTTCATTCCTGATGGAATCCATCGCCATGAGGGAGCGAGAAGAGGCAACGTGGAATTTAAATGCCTTGCCTAAGGACATAATCGTAACAGCGGGGCTCACACTCCGGACCTTTCGTACCTGAAGCGAACGCGCATCCACTGCGCTATCACGACTTCCACACTTTTATATAGCACTCAGCGTGTCGAATTCTTTCATGTGACGAAACTCTCCAGTTAGCGTACGGAAGGACAGTGGTTTTACCCGGATGTAGTGTATGACGCAGTGCTCGTTGGGAGGCACATATCGTCTTCCTCCACCAATAATAGCTGGAGAGTGGCCATTTGACCTAAGCTGTTGTTGCGACTTTAAACCCGAAACAAAAACTGTTTCTATTATGTTATATTTCGGGTTTTACGCCTGCATCAGCACCATTTTTGGGCTATATCGCCGACGGGCAGTTTATCTAACAACACCTTTCCTGGGCAGGCTCCAGTGGTTAACCAGTACTTGGGTGCACCAACATCCGTAAGAAACTGTCAACTTTTTCATATAAATGAAACACGGTCTGAGCGGGGCTCGAACACGTGACCACCAGTGATGATAGGTTACAGTGGTATACAAGTCAGCGACCTTAACCACTCGACCACGGAGGCGGACTAAAAAACTGTTTCTATAGAAACATTGTAAAGGTAAATCACATACATTGTTATTAGAATAACTCAACTAGTGGAGTTTATATGAATGCATTGACAAGTTAGTTATTCTGTTAATGCACAGCGGGGGTACATAATTATTCAACAGTGTTTATATACTAGTAATTAATGCACAGTGCGGGTAACCAGTTAATGCACAGTGTGGGTATCTATTTAATGTACAGTGTGGGTATCTAGTTCATGCACAGTGCGGGTATCTAGTTAATGTACAGTGCGGGTATCTAGTTAATGCACAGTGCGGGTATCTAGTTAATGTAGTGTGCTGGTGTCTAGTTAATGCACAATGCTGGTATTTAGTTAATGTACAGTACGGGTATCTAGTTAATGCACAGTCTGGTATTTAGTTAATGCACAGTGCTAGTATTTAATTAATGCACAGTGTGGGTATCTAGTTAATGCACAGTGCGGAGATCCAGAAAAAAGTTGGCAATTTCTTACGGAGGTTGGTGCACCAAGTACTGGTTAACCGCTGGAGCCTGTCCAGGAAATGTGTTGTTAGATAAACTGCGCATCGCTCAAATGGACAACTTGTAGCGACGATAACTCACTTTGAAAAAGTCACTTTGAACAGAAATATAGCTTTAGCTAATTTAAGAATACAAACATCACAATTACTAAGCAACCAACGAGAACGGTATAGTGTTGTTAAATAAATCATATCATACAAAGTTACTCCCCTTTTTATCATAACGACGTTTGCGCGTTGAAACACGAGAACGTCAAAGTACAAATTACGATAGGCCTCTGTTTCGGATTGTTTGACAACAAATGTAATCACGAACTCGGTTTCGCCTTGTAATATGATGCTGACTCGATATCAAAGAACCAACGGTGGATATATATACCAGATGTCATTTGAACATTTGAAGAACCTGCTACATAATGACATACACTGGTTTTGCATTATCTACGGGTGGGGTATATCATGTTACGTTTTCTATTAGAAGTATATTGTTTCTGCAGTCAGGGCCGTCGCTGGAGCTATTTTGATGATACGCACGGTCAAATTTGTTTGTCAATTGAACATAGCGTGCGATTACGCTAGGGGGGTCTCCCCACCCCCCGGGATATTTTTGGAAATGAGGACGCAATTTCCTGCATGTCAATGCATTTTGTAACATAGAATTGCAGGACTATTGCTCTTATCAATTAATCAAACACGTAAAATAGCACAAACTATTTCGAGATGCACCATATTTGCAATGGGCTCAATTATTCCACCACTCCACATATCACGGCGCCTATGTATCCCTACTACCCCCCTGGCGTTTTAATTCATTTTTGGAGTTTTTTTTTTTTTTTCATTTTCTCAGACCAATGATACGCACGTGTGTACTTGCGTATGCCCAGCGACGGGCCTGACAGTATGCGATGTATTTCCTGTTTGCACAAGTTAATACAGTTTATAATTTATCAAAATGCAATACGTAACAAATAAATGAAAAATAAACAATAATTACGGTCACATAATATAGAAGAGAATTTAGCGGCATTTATCTGGCATATATTGCATTATAACTCGAAACAGGCTCGTGTTACTGAACTCAATTTCTTTTATGCTTTCCGGTGAATGATATGGTTTTCTCAGTGAAAGAAAACTCCATCTTACACCGCTTTGAAACAGTGACAAATGGCATTTTCTCTGCCACGGGTTGCGTTTCGTATTCCTGCGCGGTTAGATGTACTTTTGTATTTCAGCTATTTTCTGACAGTTAATTATTAAGTAATATATTCTAATGCATTTGCTTTGTCTGTAGTTTTAAATGTGTACAGCAAACAGCAACTAACTTGAAAATTATACAGGAGCTATTTCTTTATATTGCGGACGTTCACACTAACATAAGTAGTTGTGCGGTTGTGTCATACACAAGCAATGAAGCTCCAGACAGGATAGTTAAAGCAGCACTATATCATAATAAAGGATGGTTTGGGTAAAATATAAATACTAATATGTGTGTGTTTATAAAAATCGAAATAGTCGCTCAGAAACGATAACATTCCAATAAATTTAAACCGTCGTATACGCGAATTTGTTTATCAACACACGAAATGTAAACACGCACAGCGTGCATGCGTGAAACAACAGAGGATGTAGAAAACAACGTATATATTTTGAACATGAAAGACTATATATCTATCTTCCTCTAAAGTCGAACCCCTCGCGGGGATGTAGAAATTTCCCTAAAAGAATTAGCTAACAGAGGTATGAATCAACATATCAAGTAATTTAATTAAAAAAGACAACGTGGGACAAATGGGGACGATGCATTCCGAATATAAACAAGTGCGGACGATGCGTTCCGGTTGTAAACAAGTGCGTGACCGATCGACTCGGAAAGTCCTACTTTCGGTTTCGAGTTTGTTTTATCGCCAAAAAACACTGTTTACCAAATGAGCATACACATACAAAGTATAATGTTAGAATGTGTAGCAGCATTGCTACCCAAATGCAAAAATTGAATTTTTCAAATATCTTTTATTTCAATCGATGTAATGCTGCTTTAAAATGAATAAAATTTGAAAACAAATATTATATTCGCCAAAACCATTGGAAAATCATATGAGCAAAAGATAACGCCACGAGTGGAAATACATATTTCGGTGATCATGAGATGAAATAAAATCCTATCTTACACTAATAAACACAAATATCCTCCATAGCTTCACATTCACCGGTTATTTGTCTATTCCTCAAGGCCAGACCCTAGTGTCAATGATAGTTTGTTACTGTCAAACACGCGGATTGACTTTAACCTCCGGGTTAACCGGTCTTCTGTAGCTATATCTTGAACTGATGCGCTTCTAGTTTAGAAAGTCCTTCTTTGAATAACATGGTTGATAGTATACGTATATAGTGACACCGTAAAACAACTGTGCACTTTTATATTGGGCGTTATTTTTCGATACAAATTTTTTAGAATTATGGATCTTACTATAATGAGTGTAGAAAATAATCCTTCACACATTTCTCTAATTTACCCAATATTTCAGTTTGATACCAAATGTGCCTATATTTTTTTCTAAAAGGATATAAATTTTACATCTAAGACAAGTGCACGGTTACTTTTTGATATCAGTATAGTTATCGTTGCCCCCGGGTATGCATTTGTGCATGCGTGTTGTATTTGTTATAGTGCATGATATGGCAGATGCCCAAATTCCAGGAGCATGCTTGGTGGATTTTAGTATCATTCCCTGGGACACCATCACAGTATTCCATATAGACAGTTGGTTTGGTGAATGGTACAATAGCATCTTTGTCAATTAGCTGTTTTGGTAAGCTTCCATTTTGTAACATGTTCGAATGGACTGCACCAAATCAAATTAAAGTGTATATAGTATACATGTATAGTCGTATCACTATATTCAAGTTGTAAACACAATGCAGCACTTTATATGCAAACTTAAAAGAAACAACCTTGCATGGCTTGGATAACGTGAGTTTTTAATGTTTGCATATAAAGTGTTGTGCTGTGGGTGGATGTCTGTCGAACATTTGATAAATTTAAGCATTCCAAAAGCTAAATGACAAAGGTGATAATTATAACTATACACACAGTGTCTGGGCTGTCCGATTATCGCAGTGGTTAGCGCGTTTGCTTCTCACCAATGCAACCCGGGTTCGATCCTCGGACCGGGAAGTATGTGAGATGGTACGGTGGTCGCCAAATCGGACATGTGGGTTTTCTCCGGGTACTCCGGTTTCCACCCACACGAATGACCACATATACACTTTCATCCGCGCCAACGAGAGTGATTATTATAAGTTGTTAGAACTTGCTTCGCAATTGTAGTAAGAGGGGTATGTCTGTATGAATCCAAGACATAGTTATTCAACTTGTTTTCATAGAAGGGTAAGTCTGTATGAATCCAAGGCAGAATTATTCTACTTGTGTTCATAGATGGGTAAGTCTGTATGAATCCAAGACATAGTTATTCTACTTGTGTTCATAGAAGGAAGGGTAAGTCTGTATGAATCCAAGGCATAGTTATTCTACTTGTGTTCATAGATGGGTAAGTCTGTATGAATCCAAGGCAGAGTTATTCTACTTGTGTTCATAGATGGGTAAGTCTGTATGAATCCAAGGCAGAGTTATTCTACTTGTTTTCATAGAGGGGTAGGTCTGTATGAATCCAAGGCAGAGTTATTCTACTTGTTTTCATAGAGGGGTAAGTCTGTATGAATCCAAGGCAGAGTTATTCTACTTGTTTTCATAGAGGGGTATGTCTGTAGGAATCCAAGACAGAGTTATTCTACTTGTTTTCATAGAAGGAAGGGTAAGTCTGTGTGAATCCAAGGCAGAGTTATTCTACTTGTTTTCATAGAAGGGTAAGTCTGTGTGAATCCAAGACATAGTTATTCTACTTGTTTTCATAGAGGGGTAAGTCTGTAGGAATCCAAGACAGAGTTATTCTACTTGTGTTCATAGAAGGAAGGGTAAGTCTGTAAGAATCCAAGATAGAGTTATTCTACTTGTTTTCATAGAGGGGTAAGTCTGTAGGAATCCAAGACAGAGTTATTCTACTTGTTTTCATAGAAGGAAGGGTAAGTCTGTAAGAATCCAAGGCAGAGTTATTCTACTTGTTTTCATAGAAGGGTAAGTCTGTATGAATCCAAGGCAGAGTTATTCTACTTGTTTTCATAGAGGGGTAAGTCTGTATGAATCCAAGGCAGAGTTATTCTACTTGTTTTCATAGAGGGGTAAGTCTGTATGAATCCAAGGCAGAGTTATTCTACTTGTTTTCATAGAGGGGTATGTCTGTAGGAATCCAAGACAGAGTTATTCTACTTGTTTTCATAGAAGGAAGGGTAAGTCTGTAAGAATCCAAGGCAGAGTTATTCTACTTGTTTTCATAGAAGGGTAAGTCTGTAAGAATCCAAGATAGAGTTATTCTACTTGTTTTCATAGAGGGGTAAGTCTGTAGGAATCCAAGACAGAGTTATTATACTTGTTTTCATAGAAGGAAGGGTAAGTCTGTATGAATCCAGGACAGAGTTATTATACTTGTTTTCATAGAGGGGTAAGTCTGTGTGAATCCAAGATAGAGTTATTCTACTTGTTTTCATAGAGGGGTAAGTCTGTATGAATCCAAGACATAGTTATTCTACTTGTTTTCATAGAGGGGTAAATCTGTGTGAATCCAAGATAGAGTTATTCTACTTGTTTTCATAGAAGGAAGGGTAAGTCTGTGTGAATCCAAGGCAGAGTTATTATACTTGTTTTCATAGAGGGGTAAGTCTGTATGAATCCAAGACATAGTTATTCTACTTGTTTTCATAGAAGGGTAAGTCTGTATGAATCCAAGGCAGAGTTATTCTACTTGTTTTCATAGAAGGGTAAGTCTGTATGAATCCAAGGCAGAGTTATTCTACTTGTTTTCATAGATACGGTAAATCTGTATGAATCCAAGGCATATTTATTATACTTATTTTCATAGAAGGGTAAGTCTGTGTGAATCCAAGATAGAGTTATCTACTTATTTTCACACATCTTAATTTCCTGACGTACATTTCGGATAGTCAATGACATTCATCAAGTATTGCCAGAATCCAGCAACGACTTAACACGAATCTTGAACCACATTTATATATAGAACTACGTTTAACATACGGTTGATGTAGCAACGGCGAGGATTGGGGAGTATTTTAAAATGCATTGCTTTGTCCATAGACGCTTGGGGTCTGGACAAATGTTTTCGGGTTCAAAACCGCAAAACTAAAAAATATTCTAAGAATAATATGATACACTAAGGCTTGTCACTATTCATACACGTTGCTAGGCCAGTTCAAGAACGTTTTAAAATGATACCCTAGTTGTGTGGTTTTGAACCCGAACACAGTTGTCCAAACCACAAGCGTATGTGACTTTACCGTGCATTTATCTTCTAGGCTCGCATAGACCATTACTTATGCATCGCACAAAACATTATTTAAACTTAATTCATCAGTATTTAATGCGTAATGCGTGCATGTATTCAAATATCATGGAAGTGAAAAAAATAAAATTATGAAATCAAATATACATTTATCATTGCATATGATTTACAAACGCATATACATCGTGCAACTTAGTGTGTAGAATTTGCATGTATTATTAATCTGTAAATGGAATGTTTCTCTTTCATGGCTATATCAATGCAATCAATCAGCGGGTCGCAATATACAACAGGTCAACATCACAATGTGCACATAATGTTTAATATGGGAATAGCACACTATAAATCAGGGTAAATCACACATTTTAATAGCACATTAACGTTTTGTGTGCATATTATAGCGCTCGCGTGAATGGAAACGCTGTGCATGTTATTTCTAGTAATTGTTCACTTGTACAGTAGGGATACAATGCATGTTTAGATTTATGAAGTATATAACAAAATCCGGTCCGCCAACGTGGTCGAGTGGTTACGGTCGCTGACTTGTATACCACTGTAACCTATCATCACTGATGGTCACGGGTTCGAGTCCCGCTCAGACCGTGTTTCATTTATATGAAAAAGTTGGCAGTTTCTTATGGAGGTTGGTGCACCCAAGTACTGGTTAACCGCTGGCGCCTGCCCAGGAAAGGTGTTGTTAGGTAAACTGCTCGCCGGCGATATAGCCCAAAAATGGTGCTGATGCAGGCGTAAAACCCGAAATATAACATAACAAAATCCGCCCCATATACAGATACCTTCCTGTTATAAAATTACTACAGTCAAACCTGTGTTAGTGGCCACCTCTATTAAGCAACCAACCTGTATTAAGCAGCCAGTTTACATATTCCCAATGTGTTGTTTTATTATACATTTGACCTCCATTAAGCAACCAACCTGTATTAAGCAGCCAGTTTACATATTCCCAATGTGTTGTTTTATTATACATTTGACCTCTATTAAGCAGCCACCTGTCCTAAGCAGCCACTTTCTGTGATTACTTTGGCTGGCTGCTTAAGACAGGTTTGACTGTATAATCATTAAAGTTTATAGTGCTACAATTTCTAAATAAACAGCTGCTATCGTACAGTTTATAGATCTGTGAAGGTGCAGATGGTAGTTGGTTATTCGGAAGTTTATTCACGAATACACATCTATGGTTATTCAGAAGTTTATTCAGATGTTTATTCGCGAATTTTATTCAGAAGTTTATTCCGAATATTATTGGCGAATACACATCGAAGTTATATTCATTACGAAATCAGTATTACACAAGTTGTGCAGTTTTGAATTCCATAAGTTTGAACAGTTTTAAAGTCCGCCTCCGTGGTCGAATGGTTAAGGTCGCTGACTTGTATACCACTGTAACCTATCATCACTGATGGTCACGGGTTCGAGCCCCGCTCAGGCCGTGTCTCATTTATATGAAAAAGTTGGCAGTTTCTTACGGAGGTTGGTGCACCCAAGTACTGGTTAACCGCTGGAGCCTGCCCATGAAAGGTGTTGTTAAGTAAACTGCCCGCCGGCGATATAGCCCAAAATGGTGCTGATGCAGGCGTAAAACCCGAAATATAACATAACATAATTGAACAGTTTTAATCTACATTTACATTGAAGAAAGATATACTAATCTTACTTTAACTAGATAGGTACTTTTATTTCCTCCAAATTCGGAGAGCAAAACATCATAAACATACATCAATGTACATTGACTATATACATGTATCATACAGGGCGTGACAAGGCATACAATTACATACATATTTATACATATTATTATTTTGCACTTCATTTCCAGCAGTTCATACACTGTATCAAGCAGACATATGAACAGTTCATACACTGTATCAAGCAGACATATGAACAGTTCATACACTATATCAAGCAGACATATGAACAGTTCATAAGATTATATCAAACAGTCTCATATGAACAGTTCATACAGTATATCAAACAGTCTCATATGAACAGTTCATACAGTATATCAAACAGTCTCATATGAACAGTTCATACAGTATATCAAACAGTCTCATATGAACAGTTCATACAGTATATCAAGCAGTCATATGAACAGTTCATACAATATATCGAACAGTCATATGAACAGTTCATACAATATATCAAACAGTCATATGAACAGTTCATACAGTATATCAAGCAGTCATATGAACAGTTCATACATTGCTATATTTATTAGAATCGTAAATATTGCTGTCTTTAAGTTGATTTCATACATATTTTGAAGATACCACTACAAGTCAAATCTGCATATTGTTAGATAGATCTAGTATCATTAATTGTCTCATTCCCATTTTCTACTCTGCTAGCCAATTCCATATATCATCATATTCCATTACATATTTAATATAGTTTCTCTATTTTTCAGCTTTTACATTGCTATATTATTCCAATGTGCAGTTCTCACTTATAGTGCTATCTTTTGATTGCATTTGATTGTATATATGTTGAGGGCCTCATGGTAGATTAACTTTTGTTAAATGAGTACTCTCGTTAAATAAAGTCTTTATTATTATTATTATTATTATTATTATACAGTATATCTAGCAGTCACAGAAACAGTTCATACAGTATATCAAACAGTCATATGAACAGTTCATACAGTATATCTAGCAGTCATATGAACAGTTCATACAGTATATCAAACAGTCATATGAACAGTTCATACAGTATATCAAACAGTCATATGAACAGTTCATACAATATATCTAGCAGTCATATGAACAGTTCATACAGTATATCTAGCAGTCATGTGAACAGTTCATACAGTATATCAAGCAGACATATGAACAGTTCATACAGTATATCTAGCAGTCACAGACACAGTTCATACAGTATATCAAGCAGTCATATGAACAGTTCATACAATATATCAAACAGTCATATGAACAGTTCATACAGTATATCAAACAGTCATATGAACAGTTCATACAGTATATCAAACAGTCATATGAACAGTTCATACAGTATATCTAGCAGTCATATGAACAGTTCATACAGTATATCTAGCAGTCACAGAAACAGTTCATACAGTATATCAAACAGTCATATGAACAGTTCATACAGTATATCTAGCATTATCTAGCAATTAATATAAGTTGTTAGAACTTACTTCACAATCGTTGTAAAATAAATAAAGTTTAAAAAAACCTTACCCGGTCAGCTAACAAAACGACGAGTTATATACCAACATGTTTGTAAATGTCTGATGTTTGTCACACATGTGGTATAAATTGGCATAAATCGTGGCGTTCGGAGAAATCCAAGATGGCGTCCACTGTCCGTGTAGTGCTGTATACTGCAGGCAGGGAGCAGTGTACTGTTCGTGTAGTACTGTATAATGCAGGCAGTGAGCAGTGTACTGTCCGTGTAGTGCTGTATACTGTAGACAGTGAGCAGTGTACTGTCCGTGTAGTGCTGTATACTGCAGACAGTGAGCAGTGTACTGTCCGTGTAGTGCTGTATAATGCAGGTAGTGAGCAGTGTACTGTCCGTGTAGTGCTGTATGCTGCAGGCAGGGAGCAGTGTACTGTCCGTGTAGTGCTGTATACTGTAGACAGTGAGCAGTGTACTGTCCGTGTAGTGCTGTATACTGCAGGCAGGGAGCAGTGTACTGTCCGTGTAGTGCTGTATAATGCAGGCAGTGCGCAGTGTACTGTCCGTGTAGTGCTGTATACTGCATGCAGTGAGCAGTGTACTGTCAGTGTAGTGCTGTATACTGCAGGCAGGGAGCAGTGTACTGTCCGTGTAGTGCTGTATACTGCAGGCAGGGAGCCGTGCTCTGTTCGTGTAGTGCTGTATACTGTAGGCAGGGAGCAGTGTACTGTCCGTGTAGTGCTGTATGCTGTAGGCAGGGAGCAGTGTACTGTCCGTGTACTGCTGTACTGCTAGTAGTCAGCAGTTAGTAGTGTAATTCATCAGTCTTCTATCAGTGAATGATGTGTAAGTGCAAAAATTCAGCTCCCCCCCCCCCAAAAAAAAAGTTTTTTATTTATATTTAATAAATTTAAGTAGGACACATCATTTACACATCATTTACACATCATTTACACATCATTTTTTTCACTACTAGAATACACCGCTCACTTCTGGATTACACAGTTCATTGCCAACTTCACCCATATCAACTATCTAGCTATTATTGGTGAAGAAAAGACCCCGGGTGCCCATCGGAGCAGCACGGGTACCCATGTAGAACCACTAACCGTCCACGAGCCAGCTTGATAGTTTCGTCTTTTGATATAATGCGACACCCCAAGTTGGATTTGAACCTACACATGGGTGGAGCAAGTGATCTGTAGTCAACGAGCTACATACAACTGAGTCAAGGATGCTACAGAAAATGAGTCAATGATGCTACAGAAAACTGAGTCAATGATGCTACAGACAACTGAGCCAATGATGCTACAGACAACTGCGTCAAGGATGCTACAGACAACTGCGTCAAGGATGCTACAGACAACTGCGTCAAGGATGCTACAGACAACTGCGTCAATGATGCTACAGACAACTGAGTCAAGGATGCTACAGACAACTGCGTCAATGATGCTACAGACAACTGCGTCAATGATGCTACAGACAACTGAGTGAATGATGCTACAGACAACTGAGTCAAGGATGCTACAGACAACTGAGTCAATGATGCTACAGACAACTGAGTCAAGGATGCTACAGACAACTGAGTCAATGATGCTACAGACAACTGAGTCAAGGATGCTACAGACAACTGAGTCAATGATGCTACAGACAACTGAGTCAATGATGCTACAGACAACTGAGTCAAGGATGCTACAGACAACTGAGTCAAGGATGCTACAGACAACTGAGTCAATGATGCTACAGACAACTGAGTCAAGGATGCTACAGACAACTGAGTCAATGATGCTAACAAACAACTGAGTCAATGATGCTACAGACAACTGAGTCAATGATGCTACAGACAACTGAGTCAATGATGCTACAAACAACTGAGTCAATGATGCTACAGACAACTGAGTCAATGATGCTACAGACAACTGAGTCAAGGATGCTACAAACAACTGAGTCAATGATGCTACAGACAACTGAGTCAAGGATGCTACAGACAACTGAGTCAATGATGCTACAGACAACTGAGTCAAGGATGCTACAGACAACTGAGTCAATGATGCTACAGACAACTGAGTCAAGGATGCTACAGACAACTGAGTCAATGATGCTACAGACAACTGAGTCAAGGATGCTACAGACAACTGAGTCAATGATGCTACAGACAACTGAGTCAAGGATGCTACAGACAACTGAGTCAAGGATGCTACAGACAACTGAGTCAAGGATGCTACAGACAACTGAGTCAAGGATGCTACAGACAATGAGTCAATGATGCTACAGACAACTGAGTCAAGGATGCTACAGACAACTGAGTCAATGATGCTACAGACAACTGAGTCAAGGATGCTACAGACAACTGAGTCAATGATGCTACAGACAACTGGTCAGATGCTACAGACAACGAGCATGATGCTAAGACACTGAGTATGCTACAGACAACTGAGTCAATGATGCTACAGACAATTGAGTCAAGGATGCTACAGACAACTGAGTCAATGATGCTACAGACAATTGAGTCAAGATGCTACAGACAACTGAGTCAATGATGCTACAGACAACTGAGTCAAGGATGCTACAGACAACTGAGTCAATGATGCTACAGACAACTGAGTCAATGATGCTACAGACAACTGAGTCAAGATGCTACAGACAACTGAGTCAAGGATGCTACAGACAACTGAGTCAAGGATGCTAAGACAACTGAGTCAAGGATGCTACAGACAACTGAGTCAAGGATGCTACAGACAACTGAGTCAATGATGCTACAGACAACTGAGTCAAGGATGCTACAGACAACTGAGTCAATGATGCTACAGACAACTGAGTCAAGGATGCTACAGACAACTGAGTCAATGATGCTACAGACAACTGAGTCAAGGATGCTACAGACAACTGAGTCAATGATGCTACAGACAACTGAGTCAAGGATGCTACAGACAACTGAGTCAAGGATGCTACAGACAACTGAGTCAATGATGCTACAGACAACTGAGTCAAGGATGCTACAGACAACTGAGTCAATGATGCTACAGACAACTGAGTCAAGGATGCTACAGACAACTGAGTCAATGATGCTACAGACAACTGAGTCAAGGATGCTACAGACAACTGAGTCAATGATGCTACAGACAACTGAGTCAAGGATGCTACAGACAACTGAGTCAATGATGCTACAGACAACTGAGTCAAGGATGCTACAGACAACTGAGTCAATGATGCTACAGACAACTGAGTCAATGATGCTACAGACAACTGAGTCAATGATGCTACAGACAACTGAGTCAAGGATGCTACAGACAACTGAGTCAATGATGCTACAGACAATTGAGTCAATGATGCTACAGACAACTGAGTCAATGATGCTACAGACAACTGAGTCAATGATGCTACAGACAACTGAGTCAATGATGCTACAGACAACTGAGTCAATGATGCTAAGACAACTGAGTCAAGGATGCTAAAGACAACTGAGTCAAGGATGCTAAAGACAACTGAGTCAAGGATGCTAAAGACAACTGAGTCAATGATGCTAAAGACAACTGAGTCAAGGATGCTACAGACAACTGAGCCAATGATGCTACAGAAAACTGAGTCAAGGATGCTACAGACAACTGAGTCAAGGATGCTACAGACAACTGAGTCAAGGATGCTACAGACAACTGAGTCAATGATGCTACAGACAACTGAGTCAATGATGCTACAGACAACTGAGTCAATGATGCTACAGACAACTGAGTCAATGATGCTACAGACAACTGAGTCAATGATGCTACAGACAACTGAGTCAATGATGCTACAGACAACTGAGTCAAGGATGCTACAGACAACTGAGTCAAGGATGCTACAGACAACTGAGTCAATGATGCTACAGACAACTGAGTCAAGGATACTACAGACAACTGAGTCAAGGATGCTACAGACAACTAAGTCAATGATGCTACCTATTGTATTAGCCTTCTATCAGAGATTGCATAGATACGCCCCATGCAACTCTCGTATATATATATATATATATATATACACACACACATGCACATTATATACGCGGTCATATCGTACCCTAGTCAACATGCACGGCCTCGTCATACGCCACAGTACGTTGTACGCGGTGATTTTCGATTTTAGTGAATGACCTGCTCGAGGTTATAAAACTGTTCTCCTATCTCAAACTCTCAAGCTGCTGATTGGTTCATCTGGCAGTAATGCTCAGAGAATCAACCAATCAAACCATTTGAGTTTGAGATCTGAGAAAAGTGTTATAACCTCGGGCAGTGGGCTTCACTGTATTCAAAAATCAATAAACTTGACAGTAAAAGCATTGTTTTTAAAACGCTAAAAAACGTCGATTGTACAAAAATGTATAGTGTATGGGGGCGTATCTATGCAAGCGATAAGCTGCCTACGCATTGAATGGGGACTCCATTGAATGCATGTATATATAGTCATCTATTATTTTGTACTGCATGACGGTTTATGCGTATCTATGCAATAAACTGGCTATGCCTTGCATACATGTATATACACAGTCATAGATTATAATGTACTGCATGACGATTTTAGTAAATCAACGAGACAGAATGTAAATTAACGTACACAAATATAAGTTAACAGAGATCGGTAATTTATTGTTTAATCAACTACTTACGATCAAAGCAGGATCTTGGTCAACTATTTGGATCGTTTTTTGCCACACAAATCCTGCTTCAAAGGGAAACTAAGGAAGCCGCCATATTGACGGAAATCAATACTCCGCTAATCATTTCATAGCAAGCTTTATTTGTTAATAAACTCTTTTGGAATCATTTTTGCCAGACAAAAAAATTAAATATAGGAGCAATGGGGTGACAGGTGGTCACGGCACATTGTAAATTGAGGACCTGTCTTCTACTCTTGTTTTCTCTAATTACACAGCATTGTGGTCCTTTAAAACGTGCCTTGCGGCTAAAATAAAAGAGATCCTCATTAGCTTTGGGAAACTGGAATATAATTATCGAGATTTATGAAAATCGCCATGGCAACAATTAGTCCTGACTTTGTGTGTTCAAGAACACCGAACATCGTGTCTTACGTACGCACTATTTAAAGTTCAAAATCACAGGCGGGTACGTAGTCCGTAGTCCAATGGACTGGGAATCCAGGGATCGCAGGTTCGATCCCCCGTCTGGCCCTAATAGAATTAACACTCTTTCAGATAGGACTTTAAACCGAGGTCTCGTGTCGGTGCTTTACACCGTGCGCGTAATAGAACCAGAGGAGATTCTGGAATGGGTCTCTTGTCTGTATCATTGAACTATCCGCCAAAAATCTAAAATGACTAATCTCTTCAGGAGGCGTCGCTCATATGGGCAACCGGTAGCGACGATAAATAAACGTAAAACACGACCACTGTTCAAAATCATGAACTTGTAGTCCTTACATAACCATTATTTCCTATATATAATTAAAGAGATAGTTCAGTAAATTAACCCTATGTGTTTAATATTAATATTACATATGCACTACCTATCAACAGAGAATGTCAATATCAATTACTGAACTAGACATCATAGGAGGAATTTCACTACTACTGCATAAAATATTGTAGGTGATAATTATATGATATATTCTATCATTTAAATTATCATAGAATACAGTAAATACTGTAAATGATAATAGATAATATTATTTTTAATTATAATAAAATACATAACTGGTATAAAATACTTGCTTTGTTTTGATTCTTACAGCTGCAAAAAAACAACACAGTTTCATTGTTTCAAAAGTTTATTAAATTCTTTATACGCTTCAGGTGCGAAAGGTCCGGAGTTCGAGCCCCACTGGAGCCGTTACGAGTGTGCCCTTAGGCAAGGCATTTAAATTCCACGTTGCCTCTTCTCTCTCCCTCGTGGCGATGGATTCCATCAGGAATGAGGTCTCGAGAGTGATTTATATAAGTTGAAATAACTTGTTTCGCAATCGAGCTATTATAAATTTGTATAAACTATTAAATTCTTTTTTTAATATTTAAGTTTATTTAACGTCGCTACCGGTTTCCCATTTGAGCGATGGACAGTTTACCACCAAACAACACCTTTCCTGGGCAGGCTCCAGCGGTTAACCAGTACTTGGTGCACCAACCTCCGTAAGAAAGTGCCAACTTTTTCATATAGATGAGACACGGTCTGAGCGGGGCTCGAACCCGTGACCATCAGAGATGATAGGTTACAGTGGTATACGTCAGCGACCTTAACCACAAGTCAGCGACCTTAACCACTCGACCACGGAGGCGGTCTAAATTATTAAATTATATGTTGATATAATTATATATATAGTTTATTAGTTTAATAGTTTAATATATTTTATTGCTCGTTTCATTTTACATATATATATATATAATACAAAACATGACAAGTTCAAGAAAATCAAACGGGTCGGACCACAAGTTCTAGCAACATTAGTTACGGCCCTTTATTACAGCAAATCGGCATTATGCATGCAATTGGCCATTAACAAATAGTAATTTGAATATGGCAAAGAAATAAATACAAACATATATAGAAAACGATATATAGCTAAACAGCATACTGAGCGCCCGAACATGGTCAAATTCATTGAATTATTGAACTTGGGACAACACTTGCAAACTAATCAAATGAATACGGTTTTTATTCTAGATCACATAGAAAACGCACACATCGGATAAGTGTGTTTTTACATCAAAAACAATAATTATATAAATACATAGTTTTAAACATTTTGGAATATTTTTAGTTGTTCAGTTTGTGTTTTGTAATAAAGATGTGATATATCTTTGATGGAATCCTTCGTATTTCGTTTTCAAGTAATAATAATCGTATAATTGTAGGTGTGCGTTTTCTATGTCCTCTAGTATAGAATGTGCTTTCCAAATGTGTTTTAATTTACTTATTGAGTAAATATTTGCTTAAATGTGTATATGTTTAATTTATTCATGTTTATCCTTAAAGCGACAATACATGGCACACAGCAAATAAAATGCATTTTTTCACGTATAAATGCATTGGTACTACAAATTCTTCCGAATACATACGAACACTAACATTGAATCAATAAACAGTGTTCTTGTGATAGTAAACCGACATTATCTCGCGTTTAGTTTTGACTCCGATGACAAACAAACGTCAATTCAGGAGCGTGGATGATCGATATATGAAATCCTACTTTCAATTTTGAAAGTTTGTAGATCACAAGAACACTGTTTATTGATTCAATGTTAGTGTTCGAATGTATTCGGAAGAACTTGTAGTAGCAACACATTTATACGTGAAAAAAAAAGCATTTTATTTGCTTTTTGCGATGTAATGTCGCTTTAATAACAACAAAATGCAATAATTAGACAACATTATATTATTTTTAAATTACGGAACAGTTAGCATGGTAAGGGTTCACGTATTGCATTTGCTTCTTTAATATATTTGGCAAGATTTAGTGTGTATGAAAATAAAAGTTTGACAGTTTGAAGTAATCTTGTTTTCATTGGTTGTTGACATTATAGAGACACATTTTCTTACAACTGGTAAACTGATAAATCGCTCGCCCATATGGTTCGCCGGTGGCGAGGGTAAATAAGCTCAATCATCATCATTACAACTGGTAAAAACACGCTTAGCTCAAGAGGTGCATATAATTATGGAAAATATCATACTTTTATTATATTTATAAAAAATGATAAAATAAGATTAGATTAACTGAAAGAATTATATATAATATGTTGAGTGTTCCTAAAAGGGACCTAGTAATATATATATATATATGTGTGTGTGTGTGTGTGGTCCTCTACATCCGAATTTTCTGCTTAAAACGTATTTTTCAAGGAAAACAAAAATCATCCGCTAATTCATTTTCTTCAAGATTGTTCTGAATCAAATGATAAAACAGTAAAATAATTAATTAAATAAAATATGTAATGCTATATAAATATAGTTTATACAAATTAAATTTAGCTCGATTGCGAAACAAGTTCTTACAACTTATATTAATCACACTTGATACCTCAATCCTGATGGAATCCATCGCCACGAGGGAGAGCAGAGGCAACGTAAAATTTAAATGCCTTGCCTATGGGCACAATCATAACGGTTCCAGTCGGACTCGAACTCCGGGCCTTTCGCACCTTGAAGCGAACGCGCTACAACAGCGCTCTCGCGATTGATATATGTATACACATAATTGTATTATTTTTTATCGCGTATATATATCATGCCGTTTGCTCGACCTGTTGTTATAGACGGGTGTATAAGGGTACGTAGGTTAAACAAGTAATTAGTCGGAACACGCAAAATGGACCGTTTAACTGATTACATTTGACTTTTGGTGCACGGAAAAACCTTTCATCTGCGCATAATCGTGTCGTTGTACAATCGATTTAAATTTGAAATGCAGGTCAGTGTTTTAAAGAGAAATCCTACACTGCACAGTGACTGCTACGTAATAACATGCCTTTTAAATACAAGGTTTGAAGTGTGATCTTAAACATTAAATAGGCGATCTTATGTCGGAATAAAGACTAACCTTTTCACATTAGATTTAGCAAAAGAAATATAGAAGATATACACACTTATATAGACACCACTACAACACTTAAAGCGCCACAATGCGTTTTTTAAATATAAATTGAAAAATAAAAAAATATACGCAATGTAAAATTTAAATTTAAAAATGTGCACAATTTGTAAACAAATATGGATAAAGTATAATTTGCAATAATAATTTTTTTCATTCCTAGGGCCTATACATACATTGTGTATCTTCAAAATGTGATTGTTACAATACAATCAGCACGATGTAGCTGAATAAGCAACACACACCGCATACAGTCAAACCCGTGTTAGTGGTCACCTATATTAAGCAGCCAACCTGTATTAAGCAGCCAGTTTCCAGATTCCCAATATATTATTTTATTATACATTTGACCTCTATTAAGCAGCCACATGTGCTTATCAATCACTTTCTATGATTCCCTTGGCTGGCTAAAGGTTTTGCTGTATGTAATGTAATGTTCGTCGTTCGTTGCCCCCGTGTCTCTGTCTTTCCCGATTTGAATTCAATAATGGAGGTGGATGAGTATTTTAGAATTAGATTTATTGCACAAAACGCACGAGTGTGATAACAATTAATCTGAAGTGACAATTGACACTTGTTGTCTAAATCAGGACTTGCTTTAAACGAGATTATTAATTATTCTATTTATAGTAATACCTGCCGGTGACGCCATCGGAACCAGAGGTGGCTGCTTCTTTATTCAGTGTGTGTGTGTGTGTGTTTTACGTTTTATTTATCGTCGCTACCGGTTGCCCATATGAGCGACGCCTCATGAAGAGATTAGTCATTTTAGATTGTTGGAGGATAGTGCAACGATACAGACAGAGAGCCATTGCAGAGTCTCCTCTGGTTCTTTTACGTGCACGATGTAAAGCACCGACACGAGATCTCGGTTTAAAGTCCCAATCTGAAAGACTGTTAATTTTATTAGAGTTAGACGGGGGATCGAACCAGCGATCCCTGGATTACCAGTCCAACGTGTTAACCACTGGATAACAGATCATTGGCACTCGGGTTCATATTACTTCAAGTCAATTTTTATAAGCTTTTAGTAAGCTGTGTATAATTATAGCCTCATTTTGCATTTCCTTAGATGTGCTGTTTACCGTGATATTGTAAGGAGCGGATCATTAAATATTGTGATTATTGTCTTATATTTTCATTCTTAACCCTTTCAACACTACAGGCCTCTAAATAGACTTACAAAAAGTGTAGATCCCAGTAAAAATTATTACTATATTTAGATTAAATTACCCATGTTGATAAATGAACTGGTCCAAAGGTAATTTTCGTATTAATGTATTGGTCTAAGAATATCATGCACAAGTCCATGTCAGTTACTTGGGGTTGAATGGGTTAAAGAATAAAATATTATGGTAAAAAATAACATTTGAAAAATATGGCCACACACGAACCTGCTTTATTGAATTTACTATTTCTACGTTACCTCCCTTTATGGGTATTTGTTAACACAATTACAAATAACTCTGTAAATGGTGGTCTACTAAATTTAATACTAGGATAAATGTGCATAGGTTCGATCCCCCGTCTGACCCTAATAAAATGAACAGTCTTTCAGATGGGACGTTAACCCGAGGTCTCGTGTCGGTGCTGTACACCGTGCACGTAAGCGAACCAGATGAGACTCTGGAATGGGTCTCTGTCTGTATCATTGCACTATCCTCCAAAAATCTAAAATGACTAATCTCTTCAGGAGGCGTCGCTCATATGGGCAACCGGTAGCGACGATAAATAAACGTAAAACACACACAATTTGCATATTAATTATTGTTTTATTTTTCCATCTGAAGATTGAATACGCATAAAGACACAAGCTTGAACAACGTATTCGGCCTAGTTTGGGACAGCTTAGGGCCTAGGTTTGGACGTTGTTTCCCAGCTTAGGGCCTAGGTTTGGACGTTGTTTCCCAGCTTAGGGCCTAGGTTTGGACGTTGTTTCCCAGCTTAGGGCCTAGGTTTGGACGTTGTTTCCCAGCTTAGGGCCTAGGTTTGGACGTTGTTTCCCAGCTTAGGGCCTAGGTTTGGACGTTGTTTCCCAGCTTAGGCCGTAGGTTTGGACGTTGTTTCCCAGCTTAGGGCTAGGTTTTGGACCGTTGTTTCCAGCTTAGGGGCCTAGGTTTGTGGACGTTGTTTCCCAGCTTAGGGCCTAGGTTTTTTGGACGTGGTTTCCCACTTAGGGCCTAGGTTGTGGTACGTGTTTTCCCAGCTTAGGGCCTAGGTTTGGACGTTGTTTCCCAGCTTAGGGCCTAGGTTTGGACGTTGTTTCCCAGCTTAGGGCCTAGGTTTGGACGTTGTTTCCCAGCTTAGGGCCTAGGTTTGGACGTTGTTTCCCAGCTTAGGGCCTAGGTTTGGACGTTGTTTCCCAGCTTAGGGCCTAGGTTTGGACGTTGTTTCCCAGAAACAGCTGACTGTCTATTTAGCACAAAAGAGTAGTCTTTCAGATAGGACTTTAAACCGAGGTATCGTGTCGGTGCTTCTAAACCGTGCACGTAAAAGAATCAGATGAGACTCTGGAACGGGTCTCTGTCTGTATCATTGCACTATCCTCCAACAATCTAAAATGACTAATCTCTTCAGGAGGCGTCGCTCATATGGGCAACCGGTAACGACGATAAATAAACGTAAAACATGCATAGCACAAATGATTCCATTATAATGTATATGGTACACTACTGATCGGCGTGGTGTATAAACTACATAACCCGTCGGTTTAAATAACATTTCACACGTGCAATTTAATTCTTACATTAAAGTTTATAAAAAATTATTTTAGCTCGATTGCGAAACAAGTTCTTACAATTTATATTAATCACTCTTGAGACCTCATTCCTGATTGAATCCATCGCCACGAGGGAGAGAAGAGGCAACGTGGAATTTAAATGCCTTGCCTAAGGGCACAATCGTAACGGCTCCAACGGGGCTCGAACACCTGACCATTCGCACCTGAAGCGAATGCGCATCCACTGCGCTATCACGACTTCCACATTAATTCTTACATTTAATAATGACAATGCCTTTTGTATACAAATAACTTAGTAGATGCATAGAAAATGTGCAGCACATGCGAATATTTGGCTTGCGATGACTACTACATTTACTGCTGATTGCAAATGGCAGACGGTGTTTCTGTGAGAAACACTTAGAGACATGAACGACAATGACGGTCATTTGGTGCAATTTTGCGCCAAAACAAGCTGATATACAGCTGATATATATCACTTTCCTCCACAACCTGTACATTGTCTGGGTGTATATGACAACATTAATAACTATATGGGGCAGAATGTCGCAAGGAATTGTGTGCATGTATGCAAAATGGTGACAAAATGACACGAACGCGTGGTTTTAAGGGAGAGAGGAGAGGAGGGAGGGTGGGGGTATTATTTATTATTACATGTAATGAAGCATAAAGCGTAAATAGCATGACATAAAGCCTTTATGGAAGTCGTGATAGCGCAGTGGATGCGCGTTCGCTTCAGGTGCGAAAGGTCCGGAGTTCGGGCCCCGCTGGAGCCGTTACGATTGTGTCCTTAGGCAAGGCATTTAAATTCCACGTTGCCTCTTCTCTCCCTCGTGGCGATGGATTCCATCAGGAATGAGGTCTCGAGAGCGATTTATATAAGTTGAAAGAACTTGTTTCGCAATCGAGCTAAAATAAATGTGTATAAACTAAAGCCTTTATAGTGAAAGTATAGTGCTATAACTGCTTCTATTAAGTTGAATCTCTTAGAAAACTAAATAATTACAGTTGATGCCATACGCCAACAGACGGATATATAGTCCAGTGGTAACACGCTGGACTGGTAATCCAGGGATCGCAGGTTCGATCCCCCGTCTGACCCTAATAAAATTAACAGTCTTTCAGATGGGACGTTAAACCGAGGTCTCGTGTCGGTGCTTTACACCGTGCACGTAAAAGAACCAGAGGAGACTCCGGAATGGGTCTCTCTCTCTCTGTATCATTGCACTATCCTCCAACAATCTAAAATGACTAATCTCTTCAGGAGGCGTCGCTCATATGGGCAACCTGTAGTGCGATAAATAAACGTAAAACAAACAAACCATGCGCCAGCGTAAATACCCTAACATTGGGTATCCTGGCCACGAGGTTATAAAACTTTTCTCCAATCTCAAAACTCAGTCTCAAGCGTCTGATTGGTTCAGTTGACAGTAACACTCAGACTCAACCAATCAGATCATTTGAGCTTGATATCTGAGAAAAATGTTATAACCTCGGGGTCAACAGACGGATCTGTAGTCCAGTGGTAACACGCTGGACTGGTAACCCAGGGATTGCAGGTTCGATCCCCCGTCTGACCCTAATAAAATTAACAGTCTTTCAGATGGGACGTTTAACCGAGATCTCGTGTCGGTGCACGTAAAACAACAAGAGGAGACTCTGAAATGGGTCTCTGTCTGTATCATGCACTATCCTCCAACATCTAAAATGATTAATCTCCTCAGGAGGCGTCGCCCATATGGGCAACTGGTAGCGACGATAAATAAACGTAAAACACACACACACATCGGGGCCTGCGCCCACTGAATCTAACCATTTAGTGGCGAACTGAGCATCAATGTTACTGCGACCCTGGGTCCAAATCCAGACTAAATGCACACTATTCCTGTATCATAGGATGATATTTGATCATTGCGGTTTACAGACTTAAATGTTATATAACCTGTGTAGCAAATTAAACAGCTGTAAGTGACAAAGCGTAACTGCATTCGCCACCCTATGACATATCCAGGTCGGGTACGATTTTATTGGTATACGTCACGTAGCAGACACATTCATAGTCTGGCTAAATGACATAGTTTCACGCAATTTGGATTCTGGCAGATCAACAATGCAAATCTGCATACTCTAAGTAACAATGGTGAAACAGTACATTTATGAGGTCTACGAATAGGATATAACCGGAAAACGATCAAATATGTAAAATATCGGACTGTGTGAGGCGCTTAGCGCCGAAGACAGTACCAATATCTTACATACTGGATCCATTTGTGGCTTATATCTTACTTAAAACACATACTTATATAACAAGATCCTACTAATTAAAATTGTTAATTTCGTACATTTACACGTAGGATTTAATATAATACTCTGGCCTTTTGACAGCAGTTCAATATTAATAATAATGGACTGCAAGTACAAAGGTATGACGTCACGACCGTGTTTTAAAGTATGTTATAGTCCCCGGGTAAAAATAAAATAATAATGCAACAATGACAGCATACTGGTGGAAGTATATATGCAACAATAACAGTATACTGATGGAGATATATATGCAACAATGACAGTATACTGGTGGAGGTATATATGCAACTATGACAGCATACTGGTGGAGGTAAATATGCAACAATGACAGTATACTGGTGGAGGTATATATGCAACAATAACAGTATACTGGTGAAAGTATATATGCAACAATAACAGTATACTGGTGGAGGTATATATGCAACAATGACAGTATACTGGTGGAGGTATATATGCAACAATGACAGTATACTGGTGGAGGTATATATGCAACAATGACAGTATACTGGTGGAGATATATATGCAACAATGACAGTATACTGGTGGAGGTATATATGCAACAATGACAGTATACTGGTGGAGATATATATGCAACAATGACAGTATACTGGTGGAGGTATATATGCAACAATGACAGTATACTGGTGGAGGTATATATGTAACAATGACAGTACACTGGTGGAGGTATATATGCAACAATAACAGTATACTGGTGGTAGTATATATACAACCATGACAGTATACTGGTGGAGGTATATATGCAACAATGACAGTATACTGGTGGAAGTATATATGCAACAATAACAGTATACTGGTGGAGATATATATGCAACAATAACAGTATACTGGTGGAGATATATATGCAACAATAACAGTATACTGGTGGAAGTATATATGCAACAATAACAGTATACTGGTGGAGATATATATGCAACAATAACAGTATACTGGTGGAAGTATATATGCAACAATGACAGTATACTGGTGGAGGTATATATGCAACAATAACAGTATACTGGTGGAGGTATATATGTAACAATAACAGTATACTGGTGGAAGTATATATGTAACAATGACAGTATACTGGTGGAGGTATGTATGCAACAATGACAGTATACTGGTGGAGGTATATATGTAACAATAACAGTATACTGGTGAAGGTATGTATGCAACAATAACAGTATACTGATGGAGGTATATATGTAACAATAACAGTATACTGGTGGAGGTATATATGCAACAATAACAGTATACTGGTGGAGGTATATATGTAACAATAACAGTATACTGGTGGAGGTATATATGTAACAATGACAGTATACTGATGGAGGTATATATGCAACAATAACAGTATACTGGTGGAGGTATATATGTAACAATGACAGTATACTGATGGAGGTAAATATGCAACAATAACAGTATACTGGTGGAGGTATATATGCAACAATAACAGTATACTGGTGAAGGTATATATGCAACAATAACAGTATACTGGTGGAAGTATATATGTAACAATAACAGTATACTGGTGGAGGTATATATGCAACAATGACAGTATACTGGTGGAGGTATATATGTAACAATGACAGTATACTGGTGGAGGTATATATGTAACAATGACAGTATACTGGTGGAGGTATATATGTAACAATGACAGTATACTGGTGGAAGTAAATATGTAACAATGACAGTATACTGGTGGAGGTATATATGCAACAATAACAGTATACTGGTGGAGGTATATATGCAACAATAACAGTATACTGGTGGAGGTATATATGCAACAATAACAGTATACTGGTGGAGGTATATATGCAACAATAACAGTATACTGGTGGAGGTATATGTAACAATAACAGTATACTGGTGGAAGTAAATATGTAACAATGACAGTATACTGGTGGAGGTATATATGCAACAATGACAGTATACTGATGGAGGTAAATATGCAACAATGACAGTATACTGATGGAGGTAAATATGCAACAATGACAGTATACTGATGGAGGTAAATATGCAACAATGACAGTATACTGATGGAGGTAAATATGCAACAATGACAGTATACTGGTGGAGGTATATATGCAACAATAACAGTATACTGATGGAGGTAAATATGCAACAATGACAGTATACTGATGGAGGTAAATATGCAACAATGACAGTATACTGATGGAGGTAAATATGCAACAATGACAGTATACTGATGGAGGTAAATATGCAACAATGACAGTATACTGATGGAGGTAAATATGCAACAATGACAGTATACTGATGGAGGTAAATATGCAACAATAACAGTATACTGGTGGAGGTATATATGCAACAATAACAGTATATTGGTGGAGGTATATATGCAACAATAACAGTATACTGGTGGAGGTATATATGTAACAATAACAGTATGCTGGTGGAGGTATATGCAGCAATGACAGTATACTGGTGGAGGTATATATGCAACAATAACAGTATACTGATGGAGGTAAATATGCAACAATGACAGTATACTGATGGAGGTAAATATGCAACAATGACAGTATACTGGTGGAGGTATATATGCAACTATGACAGTATACTGATGGAGGTAAATATGCAACAATAACAGTATACTGGTGGAGGTATATATGTAACAATAACAGTATGCTGGTGGAGGTATATGCAGCAATGACAGTATACTGGTGGAGGTATATATGCAACAATAACAGTATACTGATGGAGGTAAATATGCAACAATGACAGTATACTGATGGAGGTAAATATGCAACAATGACAGTATACTGGTGGAGGTATATATGCAACTATGACAGTATACTGATGGAGGTAAATATGCAACAATAACAGTATACTGGTGGAGGTATATATGTAACAATAACAGTATGCTGGTGGAGGTATATGCAGCAATGACAGTATACTGGTGGAGGTATATATGTAACAATGACAGTATACTGGTGGAGGTATATATGTAACAATGACAGTATACTGGTGGAGGTATATATGCAACAATAACAGTATACTGGTGGAGGTATGTATGCAACAATAACAGTATACTGGTGGAGGTATATATGCAACAATGACAGTATACTGATGGAGGTATATATGCAACAATAACAGTATACTGGTGGAGGTATATATGCAACAATAACAGTATACTGGTGGAGGTATATGCAACAATAACAGTATACTGATGGAGGTATATATGCAACAATAACACTCTACTGGTGGAGGTATATGCAACAATAACAGTATACCGATGGAGGTAAATATGCAACAATAACAGTATACTGGTGGAGGTAAATATGCAACAATAACAGTATACTGATGGAAGTAAATATGCAACAATGACAGTATACTGGTGGAGGTAAATATGCAACAATAACAGTATACTGATGGAGGTAAATATGCAACAATGACAGTATACTGGTGGAGGTATATATGCAACAATAACAGTATACTGATGAAGGTATATATGTAACAATGACAGTATACTGGTGGAGGTATATATGCAACAATAACAGTATACTGATGGAGGTAAATATGCAACAATAACAGTATACTGGTGGAGGTATATATGCAACAATAACAGTATACTGGTGGAGGTATATATGCAACAATAACAGTATACTGGTGGAGGTATATATGTAACAATGACAGCATACGGATATGCAACACTGTACATTCATACTGATGGAGAATCTAACCGTATGCATAATTTCTCTTGAATACATTCCACAACCTCTATAAGACTGTTTTGGTTTTATGAGATATGAACCTCACACCCATTGTTACTTCAGACCATTCTCAACACCCGTATAGCACCACAACCCTTCTGAAGATAAACTTTATTTATTTTACAACGATTGCGAAGCAAGTTCTAACAACTTATATTAATCACTCTCGTTGAAGCGGATGAAATCGTATATGTGGTGATTCGTGCGGGAGGAAACCGGAGTATCCGAAGAAAACCCACCTGTCCGATCTGGCGACCACAGTACCATCTCAAGATCAGGTGGGTAGCTTAATATATTCAGTAGGACTCGAATCCGCAGTGGGGCGGGACACGCGACGAAGAAGATTTCGTCAACTACTTTACATCTACGAAAATCTCTAAAATATATACATGTATTTGGTACATGCGTCGTCACGCGACATCATTGGAAATGTTTACCACAACCGTACTTATACATTTGTTCTTGCACTCCTTATATACAAACTCATTACGGTCGAAGAAATTGCCGATATTCTACGAAGCAATTGCCGATATTCTACGAAGCAATTGCCGATATTATACGAAGCAATTGCCGATATTATACGAAGAAATTGCCGATATTATACGAAGCAATTGCCGATATTATACGAAGCAATTGCCGATATTATACGAAGCAATTGCCGATATTATACGAAACAATTGCCGATATTATACGAAGCAATTGCCGATATTATACGAAGCAATTGCCGATATTATACGAAGCAATTGCCGATATTATACGAAGCAATTGCCGATATTATACGAAGCAATTGCCGATATTATACGAAGCAATTGCCGATATTATACGAAGCAATTGCCGATATTATACGAAGCAATTGCCGATATTATACGAAGCAATTGCCGATATTATACGAAGCAATTGCCGATATTATACGAAGCAATTGCCGATATTATACGAAGCAATTGCCGATATTATATGAAGCAATTCCCGATATTATACGAAACAATTGCCGATATTATACGAAGCAATTGCCGATATTATACGAAACAATTGCCGATATTATACGAAGCAATTGCCGATATTATACGAAACAATTGCCGATATTATACGAAGCAATTGCCGATATTATACGAAGAAATTGCCGATATTATACGAAGCAATTGCCGATATTATATGAAGCAATTGCCGATATTATACGAAACAATTGCCGATATTATACGAAGCAATTGCCGATATTATATGAAGCAATTCCCGATAATATACGAAACAATTGCCGATATTCTACGAAGCAATTGCCGATATTCTACGAAGCAATTGCCGATATTATACGAAGCAATTGCCGATATTCTATTATACGAAGAAATTGCCGATATTATACGAAGCAATTGCCGATATTATATGAAGCAATTGCCGATATTATACGAAACAATTGCCGATATTATACGAAACAATTGCCGATATTCTACGACGCAATTGCCGATATTCTACGAAGCAATTGCCGATATTTTACGAAGCAATTGCCGATATTATACGAAACAATTGCCGATAATATACGAAACAATTGCCGATATTCTACGAAGCAATTGCCGATATTCTACGACGCAATTGCCGATATTCTACGACGCAATTGCCGATATTCTACGACGCAATTGCCGATATTCTACGAAGCAATTGCCGATATTCTATTGTACGAAGAAATTGCCGATATTCTACGAAGCAATTGCCGATATTCTACGACGCAATTGCCGATATTCTACGAAGCAATTGCCGATATTCTACGACGCAATTGCCGATATTCTACGAAGCAATTGCCGATATTCTATTATACGAAGCAATTGCCGATATTCTACGACGCAATTGCCGATATTCTACGAAGCAATTGCCGATATTCTACGAAGCAATTGCCGATATTCTACGAAGCAATTGCCGATATTCTATTATACGACGCAATTGCCGATATTCTACGAAGCAATTGCCGATATTCTATTATACGAAGCAATTGCCGATATTCTACGTAAACACACGCACGACTTGTATTTTTGCAATCCATGCTTCAAACAGGAATATAATAGGCCCTACATGTGATACGCAAGTACTTTAGCATATCTAGATTACACCTAGCATGCACACATCCATTGTGACAGGTGCCCCTCACTTCCTTTTAATTACTCACCTTGGATGGGTCATAAATTTCCTAATTGGTTCAACCTTCTCGGGTTTGGGTTCAACACCGAAATGATCCTGATTGAATACGTATTATATTTAGCAAACGGTAAATCTCCATCCGTCTTACTTCTGCACCTTCTCCAAATGGGAATGTCGTCAAGCGTGATGTAACTTTCTCTTAATTGAATTTTCTCGAGAAATTACCGCGCACATTTGTAGATAATGAAATATTCAAAGCGGCTTCACTTGCACAATCCCATGTACACGGCAGACGAATAAAATGCAGGGGGCATAGAATTTGGGAGACCCGATATTGTTACGATTTTATATTTGTATATACAGTCTACATCCGTTATGTCAAAGTCGGTTATGTCGAATTCTCCGGTTATCTCGAAGTCGAATCAAAGTCCCGTTTCAGACACTATCATGTTACATATAACTGGCTCCGTTTATATCGAATTTCGTTAAGTCAAATTTCGGTTATGTCGAAGTATTTTGTTCGGTCCGACGGAAAATTCGACATAGCGGATGTAGACTGGATACATGTAATAGTATAGTAACGTGACACCAACATTTGCCAGAATAATTATGGCAATGTATATTTGGAGATCGAGACAATCTTGACGATGTTTATGGAATATTGCATTCGTCACCTCCAATATAGAACAGTATCAAATGGATCCTGGTATGATTTTGATTTTACACGCATCTGATAATTTCCAAATGGATTAAAAAAATATATTAAAAGTCTGATAAATTATGCAACTGTTTGCTAAATGTAAAAATATACCAAATAACATAGGATCAGTTGGGCACCCTTCTTAATCGTGGCTTTCGCTAATATTAAACGGATATGTTTCTCATCTAAATAAACAAGTTCTGTATCAACAATCTGTTACGTTCACCAGTACACAATGCAAGGGACAAAACTGCAGACAAACGTAAACGTTAATCAAGTCAGAGTTATGTACCATGAACTTGTTCACGAGTTGTGAAATATTGCGCCCTTTGATCTCGATCAAACACTTTGTACTCCATAACGGTATTGTCTGCGACTCTGTAATTCCCATGGGCCCGAAACCCAATCTGGCGCATCCGCACCATCAATATAAAAATGAACGATCGTGCGCCTAATGTAGGGATCTGTAGTACAGTGGTAACACGCTCAACTGGTAATCCAGGGATCGCAGGTTCGATCCCCAGTCTGACCCTAATAACATTAAGTCTTTCAGATGGGACTTTAAACAAAGGTCTCGTGTCGGTGCTGTACACCGTGCACGTAAAAGAACCAGAGGAGATTCTGGAATGGGTCTCTGTCTATATCATTGCACTATCCTCCAACAATCTACAATGACTAATCTCTTCAGGAGACGTCGCTCATATGGGCAACAGGTAGCGACGATAAATAAGCACTGATGATATGTCTGCAGCACAGCGAACATGAAACGGCATTGTTTTAAAACATTAACAGTATAACAGTGATGTGCCTTGTAGAAAGACACTACATACGTCACCCCCCCCCACCAGTATTGAACCATGTGTCCATCAATTCCAATGCCGTACCACTGCAGGCCTGTAGCCACACTGAGGCAGATGTCGCGGTTAAAATTTTCGAAGCAAAAAAAAATAAATGAAAAATTAAATAAATAAAATCCCTTTGCTGTATAAAATGTTGATTGCTTTAGAACTGAAAGGTCAGTACATAATTATACGTCTAAACTCGCTAAATCAGAGATCGCTTCAATACCCCCCCCCCAACACTTTTAAGGGGGAACACGCACCCGGGCCCCGCCCCTAGAAATTTGCCTCTGGCTACAGTATTGCACTGAAGTTACTCTCCCGTTATCCGATAGAGGTTATGGTTCAGTGCATACTTCCAAAATCTTACGATTACCCACATGTTATAAGTATTAATGTGGAATCCAAACTGGCTATATACACAAGAAATGTACGATTACCCACATGTTATACGTATTAATGTGGAATCCAAACTGGCTATATACACAAGAAATGTACGATTACCCACATGTTACAAGTATTAATGTGGAATCCAAACTGGCTATATACACAAGAAATGTACGATTACCTACATGTCACAAGTATTAATGTGGAATCCAAACTGGCTATATACACAAGAAATGTACGATTACCTACATGTTATACGTATTAATGTGGAATCCAAACTGGCTATATACACAAGAAATGTACGATTACGTTACAAGTATTAATGTGGAATCCAAACTGGCTATATACACAAGACATGTACGATTACCTACATGTTACAAGTATTAATGTGGAATCCAAACTGGCTATATACACAAGAAATGTACGATTACCCACATGTTATACGTATTAATGTGGAATCCAAACTGGCTATATACACAAGAAATGTACGATTACGTTACAAGTATTAATGTGGAATCCAAACTGGCTATATACACAAGAAATGTACGATTACCCACATGTTATACGTATTAATGTGGAATCCAAACTGGCTATATACACAAGAAATGTACGATTACGTTACAAGTATTAATGTGGAATCCAAACTGGCTATATACACAAGACATGTACGATTACCCATATGTTATACGTATTAATGTGGAATCCAAACTGGCTATATACACAAGAAATGTACGATTACCCACATGTTATACGTATTAATGTGGAATCCAAACTGGCTATATACACAAGAAATGTACGATTACGTTACAAGTATTAATGTGGAATCCAAACTGGCTATATACACAAGAAATGTACGATTATCCACATGTTATACGTATTAATGTGGAATCCAAACTGGCTATATACACAAGAAATGTACGATTATCCATATGTTATACGTATTAATGTGGAATCCAAACTGGTTATATACACAAGAAATGTACGATTACCCACGGGCTATATACACAAGAAATGTACGATTACCCACATGTTATACGTATTAATGTGGAATCCAAACTGGCTATATACACAAGAAATGTACGATTACGTTACAAGTATTAATGTGGAATCCAAACTGGCTATATACACAAGAAATGTACGATTACCACATGTTACAAGTATTAATGTGGAATCCAAACTGGCTATATACACAAGAAATGTACGATTACCCACATGTTACAAGTATTAATGTGGAATCCAAACTGGCTATATACACAAGAAATGTACGATTATCCATATGTTATACGTATTAATGTGGAATCCAAACTGGTTATATACACAAGAAATGTACGATTACCCACGGGCTATATACACAAGAAATGTACGATTACCCACATGTTATACGTATTAATGTGGAATCCAAACTGGCTATATACACAAGAAATGTACGATTACCTACATGTTACAAGTATTAATGTGGAATCCAGACTGGCTATATACACAAGAAATGTACGATTACCCACATGTTACAAGTATTAATGTGGAATCCAGACTGGCTATATACACAAGAAATGTACGATTACCCACATGTTACAAGTATTAATGTGGAATCCTGACTGGCTATATACACAAGAAATGTACGATTACGTTACAAGTATTAATGTGGAATCCAAACTGGCTATATACACAAGACATGTACGATTACATACATGTTACAAGTATTAATGTGGAATCCAAACTGGCTATATACACAAGAAATGTACGATTATCCATATGTTATACGTATTAATGTGGAATCCAAACTGGCTATATACACAAGAAATGTACGATTACCCACATGTTATACGTATTAATGTGGAATCCAAACTGGCTATATACACAAGAAATGTACGATTACCTACATGTTACAAGTATTAATGTGGAATCCAAACTGGCTATATACACAAGAAATGTACGATTACCCACATGTTATAAGTATTAATGTGGAATCCAAACTGGCTATATACACAAGAAATGTACGATTACCTACATGTTACAAGTATTAATGTGGAATCCAAACTGGCTATATACACAAGAAATGTACGATTACCCACATGTTATAAGTATTAATGTGGAATCCAAACTGGCTATATACACAAGAAATGTACGATTACGTTACAAGTATTAATGTGGAATCCAAACTGGCTATATACACAAGACATGTACGATTACCCATATGTTATACGTATTAATGTGGAATCCAAACTGGCTATATACACAAGAAATGTACGATTACCTACATGTTACAAGTATTAATGTGGAATCCAAACTGGCTATATACACAAGAAATGTACGATTACCCACATGTTATACGTATTAATGTGGAATCCAAACTGGCTATATACACAAGAAATGTACGATTACCCACATGTTACAAGTATTAATGTGGAATCCAAACTGGCTATATACACAAGAAATGTACGATTACGTTACAAGTATTAATGTGGAATCCAAACTGGCTATATACACAAGAAATGTACGATTACCCACATGTTACAAGTATTAATGTGGAATCCAAACTGGCTATATACACAAGAAATGTACGATTACGTTACAAGTATTAATGTGGAATCCAAACTGGCTATATACACAAGAAATGTACGATTACCACATGTTACAAGTATTAATGTGGAATCCAAACTGGCTATATACACAAGAAATGTACGATTACGTTACAAGTATTAATGTGGAATCCAAACTGGCTATATACACAAGAAATGTACGATTACGTTACAAGTATTAATGTGGAATCCAAACTGGCTATATACACAAGAAATGTACGATTACCCACATGTTACAAGTATTAATGTGGAATCCAAACTGGCTATATACACAAGAAATGTACGATTACGTTACAAGTATTAATGTGGAATCCAAACTGGCTATATACACAAGAAATGTACGATTACGTTATACGTATTAATGTGGAATCCAAACTGGCTATATACACAAGAAATGTACGATTACCCACATGTTATAAGTATTAATGTGGAATCCAAACTGGCTATATACACAAGAAATGTACGATTACGTTACAAGTATTAATGTGGAATCCAAACTGGCTATATACACAAGAAATGTACGATTACGTTACAAGTATTAATGTGGAATCCAAACTGGCTATATACACAAGAAATGTACGATTACCCACATGTTACAAGTATTAATGTGGAATCCAAACTGGCTATATACACAAGAAATGTACGATTACGTTACAAGTATTAATGTGGAATCCAAACTGGCTATATACACAAGAAATGTACGATTACCCACATGTTACAAGTATTAATGTGGAATCCAGACTGGCTATATACACAAGAAATGTACGATTACGTTACAAGTATTAATGTGGAATCCAAACTGGCTATATACACAAGAAATGTACGATTACCAACATGTTATACGTATTAATGTGGAATCCAGACTGGCTATATACACAAGAAATGTACGATTACCAACATGTCACAAGTATTAATGTGGAATCCAAACTGGCTATATACACAAGAAATGTACGATTACCCACATGTTACAAGTATTAATGTGGAATCCAGACTGGCTATATACACAAGAAATGTACGATTACCTACATGTTACAAGTATTAATGTGGAATCCAAACTGGCTATATACACAAGAAATATACGATTACGTTACAAGTATTAATGTGGAATCCAAACTGGCTATATACACAAGAAATGTACGATTACCCATATGTTATACGTATTAATGTGGAATCCAAACTGGCTATATACACAAGACATGTACGATTACCTACATGTTACAAGTATTAATGTGGAATCCAAACTGGCTATATACACAAGAAATGTACGATTACCTACATGTTATACGTATTAATGTGGAATCCAAACTGGCTCTATACACAAGAAATGTACGATTACGTTACAAGTATTAATGTGGAATCCAGACTGGCTATATACACAAGACATGTACGATTACCCACATGTTATAAGTATTAATGTGGAATCCAAACTGGCTATATACACAAGAAATGTACGATTACCTACATGTTATAAGTATTAATGTGGAATCCAGACTGGCTATATACACAAGAAATGTACGATTACCCACATGTTATAAGTATTAATGTGGAATCCAAACAGGCTATATACACACGAAATGTACGATTACGTTACAAGTATTAATGTGGAATCCAAACTGGCTATATACACAAGAAATGTACGATTATCCACATGTTATATGTATTAATGTGGAATCCAAACTGGCTATATACACAAGAAATGTACGATTACCCACATGTTACAAGTATTAATGTGGAATCCAGACTGGCTATATACACAAGACATGTACGATTACCCACATGTTATAAGTATTAATGTGGAATCCAAACTGGCTATATACACAAGAAATGTACGATTACCTACATGTTACAAGTATTAATGTGGAATCCAAACTGGCTATATACACAAGAAATGTACGATTACCCACATGTTATAAGTATTAATGTGGAATCCAAACTGGCTATATACACAAGAAATGTACGATTACGTTACAAGTATTAATGTGGAATCCAAACTGGCTATATACACAAGAAATGTACGATTATCCACATGTTATATGTATTAATGTGGAATCCAAACTGGCTATATACACAAGAAATGTACGATTACGTTACAAGTATTAATGTGGAATCCAAACTGGCTATATACACAAGAAATGTACGATTACCCACATGTTACAAGTATTAATGTGGAATCCAAACTGGCTATATACACAAGAAATGTACGATTATCCACATGTTATACGTATTAATGTGGAATCCAAACTGGCTATATACACAAGAAATGTACGATTATCCATATGTTATACGTATTAATGTGGAATCCAAACTGGTTATATACACAAGAAATGTACGATTACCCACGGGCTATATACACAAGAAATGTACGATTACCCACATGTTATACGTATTAATGTGGAATCCAAACTGGCTATATACACAAGAAATGTACGATTACCTTCATGTTACAAGTATTAATGTGGAATCCAAACTGGCTATATACACAAGAAATGTACGATTACCCACATGTTACAAGTATTAATGTGGAATCCAGACTGGCTATATACACAAGAAATGTACGATTACCCACATGTTACAAGTATTAATGTGGAATCCAAACTGGCTATATACACAAGAAATGTACGATTACCCGTTACAAGTATTAATGTGGAATCCAAACTGGCTATATACACAAGAAATGTACGATTACCCACATGTTACAAGTATTAATGTGGAATCCAAACTGGCTATATACACAAGAAATGTACGATTACCCACATGTTACAAGTATTAATGTGGAATCCAAACTGGCTATATACACAAGAAATGTACGATTACCCACATGTTACAAGTATTAATGTGGAATCCAAACTGGCTATATACACAAGAAATGTACGATTACCCACATGTTACAAGTATTAATGTGGAATCCAAACTGGCTATATACACAAGAAATGTACGATTACGTTACAAGTATTAATGTGGAATCCAAACTGGCTATATACACAAGAAATGTACGATTACCCACATGTTATACGTATTAATGTGGAATCCAAACTGGCTATATACACAAGAAATGTACGATTACCCACATGTTACAAGTATTAATGTGGAATCCAAACTGGCTATATACACAAGAAATGTACGATTACCCACATGTTACAAGTATTAATGTGGAATCCAAACTGGCTATATACACAAGAAATGTACGATTACGTTACAAGTATTAATGTGGAATCCAAACTGGCTATATACACAAGAAATGTACGATTACCCACATGTTATACGTATTAATGTGGAATCCAAACTGGCTATATACACAAGAAATGTACGATTACCACATGTTACAAGTATTAATGTGGAATCCAAACTGGCTATATACACAAGAAATGTACGATTACCCACATGTTACAAGTATTAATGTGGAATCCAAACTGGCTATATACACAAGAAATGTACGATTACCACATGTTACAAGTATTAATGTGGAATCCAAACTGGCTATATACACAAGAAATGTACGATTACGTTACAAGTATTAATGTGGAATCCAAACTGGCTATATACACAAGAAATGTACGATTACCCATATGTTATACGTATTAATGTGGAATCCAAACTGGCTATATACACAAGAAATGTACGATTACCACATGTTACAAGTATTAATGTGGAATCCAAACTGGCTATATACACAAGAAATGTACGATTACCACATGTTATACGTATTAATGTGGAATCCAAACTGGCTATATACACAAGAAATGTACGATTACGTTACAAGTATTAATGTGGAATCCAAACTGGCTATATACACAAGAAATGTACGATTACCCACATGTTATAAGTATTAATGTGGAATCCAAACTGGCTATATACACAAGAAATGTACGATTACCTACATGTTACAAGTATTAATGTGGAATCCAGACTGGCTATATACACAAGAAATGTACGATTACCCACATGTTATAAGTATTAATGTGGAATCCAAACTGGCTATATACACAAGAAATGTACGATTACGTTACAAGTATTAATGTGGAATCCAAACTGGCTATATACACAAGAAATGTACGATTACCCACATGTTACAAGTATTAATGTGGAATCCAAACTGGCTATATACACAAGAAATGTACGATTACGTTACAAGTATTAATGTGGAATCCAAACTGGCTATATACACAAGAAATGTACGATTACCCACATGTTATACGTATTAATGTGGAATCCAAACTGGCTATATACACAAGAAATGTACGATTACCCACATGTTACAAGTATTAATGTGGAATCCAAACTGGCTATATACACAAGAAATGTACGATTACCCACATGTTACAAGTATTAATGTGGAATCCAAACTGGCTATATACACAAGAAATGTACGATTACGTTACAAGTATTAATGTGGAATCCAAACTGGCTATATACACAAGAAATGTACGATTACCCACATGTTATAAGTATTAATGTGGAATCCAGACTGGCTATATACACAAGAAATGTACGATTACCAACATGTCACAAGTATTAATGTGGAATCCAAACTGGCTATATACACAAGAAATGTACGATTACCCACATGTTACAAGTATTAATGTGGAATCCAGACTGGCTATATACACAAGAAATGTACGATTACCTACATGTTACAAGTATTAATGTGGAATCCAAACTGGCTATATACACAAGAAATGTACGATTACCTACATGTTACAAGTATTAATGTGGAATCCAAACTGGCTATATACACAAGAAATGTACGATTACGTTACAAGTATTAATGTGGAATCCAAACTGGCTATATACACAAGAAATGTACGATTACGTTACAAGTATTAATGTGGAATCCAAACTGGCTATATACACACGAAATAGGGAAGACACGACTTGGGAAAAAAACCAATATCAGGACCAACAGATCTATATTTCAATCATTACAAAGAATTTCCTGACTAAAAAAAACTCATTACAAATTATTGGCCGTGTAACAGGTAACAGTAGAGTTTACTGTATAAGAGTGGGGGAAATGGCAGTGTGGGTCAGAGAAGAGACGGTGTATTATAAGCGGCGAAAGGGTTAGATACAGTAGGAGGTATTTGGGGGTTATCCCCTAGAAAATGTTGATAACTTATGATTGACTGGTAATTATGCTCGATCAAAAAGGTGTGAGTTTTACGTTTATTTATCGTCGCTACCGGTTGCCCATATGAGCGACGCCTCCTGAAGAGATTAGTCATTTTAGATTTTTGGAGGATAGTGCAATGATACAGACAGAGGCCCATTCCAGAGTCTCCTCTGGTTTTTTACGTGCACGGTGTAAAGCACCGACATGAGACCTCGGTTTACAGTCCCATAACTGTTAATTTTATTAGGGTCAGACGGGGGATCCAACATGCGATCCCTGGTTATCAGTCAAACGTGTTAACCACTGGACTACAGATCCGTGGGCAGGACATTGCTATATATATATATATATAACCACTGAACTACAGATCAACCAAAAAGTTGATTTGAGTACGAGTTGAGGTCTGCCCGCCGCCTGAAGGCATTAACAACACTCTTCGAGGCTTTTAAAAAAAGGCAACTAGAGGGAAATAAACGGCGTGGGGTGGCGAAACATGGGCAGGGCGGGGCACACGGTCATACCGTTATAGAACAAACCCAAGAACAGGCTTATATCTCTGGCTATAAACTAATTTCTGGTATGATAAAACACAACTAAGCCCACCATCAGCGTTACTATTTTTTTCCTTAAAGTATAAACTTTATACATTTTATAACAATTGCGAAACAAGCTTTAACAATTTATATTAATCATTCTCGGTTGGCGCAGTTGGTCATTTGTGTGGGCTATTAAAACCAGAGTACCAGAAGAAAACCTGCCTGTTCGATTTGGCAACCACTGTACCATCTCACAAACTATCCCGGTTCGAGGATCAAACCCGGGTTGCATTGGTGAGAAGTGAACATGATATTAACTAATTGGACAGCCTGATCACGTTTGAAGTCTCACTACATTTATGCAATGAAGTTTAGTGTGGTCATAATTTTTGTTGTTATAGCTTGTTTCAGTTATACATATACATGCGAATACAAAATTAACTAATGCAATGAAACGCAAAAGTGTTGGGCCACAGGTTCTAGCAACAGTTACATTAATAGCACCCAGGGAGGCCCATAGCTAATGTTAAGACGTGTGACCTAACTAACCCACTTGCTTCAACATATATTGATTCCTTGTGCAAACTACGCCAAGAATCGTATATCATATACAAGTATAAAAGCTTGTTCGGTTATTCCTGATGGGTGCTTAACTGTATTATTGGTAGTCGTGATGGCGCAGTGGTAGCGTGTTCGCTTCAGGTGCGAAAGGCCCGGAGTTCGAGCCCCGCTGGAGCCGTTACGATTGTGTCCTTAAGCAAGACATTTAAATTCCACATTGCCTCTTCTCTCTCCCTCATGACGATGGATTCCATCACGAATGAGATTTCGAAAGTGATTAATATAAGTTGTAAGAAATTGTTTCACAATCGAGCTAAAATAAATTTGTATAAATTAAACTGTACTTGGTAATTTCACAGTCGGAATAAATAACAAGTTCAGATCTGTACATTACTGGCAATGATAAGTAACAATATCATGTTACTACAGTCTGACTACAGTCTGACCACCTCCGAATACAGACAACCATTTACTCTATTATTACAGACAAGAAATCATGAGAAGCCACCACCAAACAGGAGGTCCAGCGCAGCTTGCAGGTCACCATTGGTTGCCTGAAGAGCTTGTCTCGCCACGCTCTCATCTGTTATCCCCATCTCTCGCATCTGCTGAACTTGCCCCTGCAATGTAGAATACACAAGTGTTAAAAAATGAGTTCAAATCAGGCAGCGATTGATCGACGTTTTAAAATTTTGCATACAGGGCTATTGCACGAGGTTGTCGTTTCTGTAGAAGGAATGACAATTGCAACACATCGCTCTAATTATATCGACGCAGTCATAGATGACGATTGTAACGTTTGGATTGTAGCGAATGTTCAGTGGTGTCACAATGTGTTGTAACTTTGTAAATTTCACAAACCAGCAGCTCTCGTCGAGTACCATATTGCCACCTGCCACGTCTGATCGTACAAACACTCCTGGAATATTAAGCACAAATCGCTTGGCAGTACAAAAATGTAAAACTAATGTATAAACACAGCATATAAGGAATAAATGAATCTACATACGTGTATGTTAATTATACATTCAATAAACGGTACTTGTCGTTGTGTAACATAACCTATAATGGGATACGGGGGGCGGAGGAATTGGCACAGTTGTCTAACAATGGCAGCGGTGATAAAAAGGCTGATGACGCATCATTATTTTATTCATGCTAATTTACATACGGGACTGGCCAATTCAACAATCTCGGCAGCTTCGTGTCATTCCGTGGAAGTCACAACCACGCGAAGCCTTCACTTCGGTTCATGTATTGATACAGTTTGAGACCCCATATTGACAACAAACATGTACATTCCGCTTGCAACAATAGATTTGATTATTGTGAATGCATTAATCACTATTATAAGACAATAGTCCTATTAGTGCAGTGGTTAGCATGCACGCTTCTCACCAATGCGAGTATGCGAGATGGTACGATGGTCGATATATCGGACAGGTGGGTTTTCTCTGGGTACTCAAGTTTCCGCCCACATGAATGACCACATTTACGCTTTCATCCGCGCCAACGAGAGTGATTAATATAAGTTGTTAAAACTTGCTTCGCAATCGTTGTAAAATAAATAAAGTTTTAACTTTAAATAAGACAATAACCTATTTTTCTAATTATCCATTCTACTGCTACAAATATTATTTAGCGGAAGAAACAATACAGAATGTTCAGGACACAAAGTTTATAATCTTACCATCTGACATGTGAAGTAGTCACCATATCTATCCCACCTCCATAGATATTACTGGGACTTCATATATATAGTGATTTAGGTTAATATACTATTATATCTCCATACAAATGACACCCATTTAGCTACCATGCAGTGGATAAGTAGTCACCATATCCATCCCACCTCCATAGAAATTACTGGGACTACATAGAGATTTAGGTTAATATACTATTATATCTCCATACAAACGACAGCCATTTACCTATCATGCAGTGGATAAGTAGTCACCATATCTATCCCATCTACATAGATATTACTGTGACAGGAGATTCTGGCCTTTATATGAGCATTGATTTGGCTACTACATTGTCAATGTATGTCGTATTGGTAATGACGTCAAGAGGTGCTTCTATGGGGGGAAGGGTTAAAATATAGATACAGTGAAACTCCTCTAAACTCCAAACGGCCACCGGACAAGAGGCATAGTTCGGTTTGGAGGGTTTACAGGGTTATTCATACATGCTAGTGGGGTAGATTTCTCCTAAATTAACAATTCAACCCTGCAGTACTTAGAAGGAGGCTAAGACATATAGATTGACAATTAATAAAGAACTACTTGAATTTAGTTGTATATTCTGAAAATAGCTGGAAGTTGTATGCTTAATAGATTTAACATTATATTTCGGGTTTTACACCTGCATCAGCACCATTTCGGGCTATATCGCCGGCGGGCAGTTTACTTAACAACACATTTCCTGGGCAGGCTCCAGCGGTTAACCAGTACTTGGGTGCACTAACCTCCGGAAGAAACTGCCAACTTTTTCATATAAATGAGACACGGCCTAAGCGGGGCTCGAACCCGTGACGATCAGTTATGATAGGTTACAGTGGTAAGGTCAGCGACCTTAACCACGGAGGTGGCCGTATGCTTAATAGAATATAGTCAAGTTTCATAATTGATCAGGACAAGTTGCTGTTCGGTTTACAGGGGTAAATTACAGTTGATTGTTCAGTCACGGAGGTTTCAACAATTCTGATTAGGGTCTGTTAAAGTGGGAGAAACCCACCCATAAGCAGATGGCATGTGTATTATATATTTTATTTTAGCTCGAACAACATTATATTAATCAATCTCAAGAACTAATTTCTGAGAGAGAGAGTGAGAGGAGAGAGAGGCAACGTAGAATTTAAGTGCCTTGCCTAAGCATACAATCGTAACAGCTACAGCTGGGCTTGAACTCAGAGCCTCTAACACCAGAACACACCTGTGTAATACCCAAAGACTCGTAACAGTGGGAAATAATAGAAAGTAGCTTAATAAACTCCACAGATTGGCCGGCAATGACGCTACCGACTTGGCTGTTGATCGATACCATCATGTACAACATGTACTTACAGACATAGCATCTCTCTGGGCCTCTATGATGGCCTGCTGGAAGAAATCTGACGATATAACACTGCCACCTGTACCCTCACTCTCGGAGTTCTACAAGCAATATATAACCATAGATTCACAAATCCACTAGCAGACAGATATATGTTCATTTTATGCTTACCAACAAGCAATATATAACCATAGATTCACAAATCCACTCGCAAACAGATATATGTTCATTTTATGCTTACCAACAAGCAATATATAACCATAGATTCACAAATCCACTAGCAGACAGATATATGTTCATTTTATGCTTACCAATGAAACATAGAAATTTATCAGTGAAATCAGATGGTTGAAGGCAGGGTAGAACACATTTATTTTCATTAGTTTACGATTATAGTTTCAAGCTACTGTAGTTTGATATATTGTCAACAACAACAAAGTTTATTTAGCAAATCGACATAATACATGCCTTTGGCTAATTAACAGTTATTTATTTATATTTCGGGTTTTACGACTGCATCAGCACCATTTTGGGCTATATTGCCGGAGGGCAGTTTACCTAACAACACCTTTCCTGGGCAGGCTCCAGCGGGTTAACCAGTACTTGGGTGCACCAACCTCCGTAAGAAACTACCAACTTTTGATATATATGAGACACGGCTTGAGCGGGGCTCGAACCCGTGACCATCAGTGATGATAGGTTACAGTGGTATACAAGTCAGCGATCGTAACCACTCGACCACGGTGGCAGGCTACTAATGAACAGTATAATCATATATATATACTTATAATCACAAACAAATATGAAATAATCCTTCGTGAATATGCTAGTTTACATATGATATATGTGTACACACTTACATTACAATATAGTAGTTTACATATGATATATGTATACACACTTACATTACAATATAGTAGTTTACATATGATATATGTGTACACACTTACATTACAATATAGTAGTTTACATATGATATATGTATACACACTTACATTACAATATAGTAGTTTACATATGATATATGTATACACACTTACATTACAATATGGTAGTTTACATATGATATATGTATACACACTTACATTACAATATGCTAGTTTACATATGATATATGTATACACACTTACATTACAATATGCTAGTTTACATATGATATATGTATACACACTTACATTACAATATAGTAGTTTACATATGATATATGTATACACACTTACATTACAATATGCTAGTTTACATATGATATATGTATACACACTTACATTACAATATAGTAGTTTACATATGATATATGTATACACACTTACATTACAATATGGTAGTTTACATATGATATATGTATACACACTTACATTACAATATGCTAGTTTACATATGATATATGTATACACACTTACATTACAATATAGTAGTTTACATATGATATATGTATACACACTTACATTACAATATAGTAGTTTACATATGATATATGTATACACACTTACATTACAATATGCTAGTTTACATATGATATATGTATACACACTTACATTACAATATGCTAGTTTACATATGATATATGTATACACACTTACATTACAATATAGTAGTTTACATATGATATATGTATACACACTTAAATTACAATATGCTAGTTTACATATGATATATGTATACACACTTACATTACAATATGCTAGTTTACATATGATATATGTATACACACTTACATTACAATATGCTAGTTTACATATGATATATGTATACACACTTACATTACAATATGCTAGTTTACATATGATATATGTATACACACTTACATTACAATATAGTAGTTTACATATGATATATGTATACACACTTAAATTACAATATGCTAGTTTACATATGATATATGTATACACACTTACATTACAATATGCTAGTTTACATATGATATATGTATACACACTTACATTACAATATGCTAGTTTACATATGATATATGTATACACACTTACATTACAATATGCTAGTTTACATATGATATATGTATACACACTTACATTACAATATGCTAGTTTACATATGATATATGTATACACACTTACATTACAATATGGTAGTTTACATATGATATATGTATACACACTTACATTACAATATGCTAGTTTACATATGATATATGTATACACACTTACATTACAATATGCTAGTTTACATATGATATATGTATACACACTTAAATTACAATATGTAGTTTACATATGATATATGTATACACACTTATATTAGCTAGTTTACATATGATATATGCTAGTTTACATATGATACTTATACTAATTACTATGCTAGTTTACATATGATATATGTATACACACTTAGATTACAATATGGTATTTACATATGATACATGTAACACACTTAGATTAGAATATGGTAGTTTACATATGATATATGTAACCACTTAAATTACACTATTTGATTGCTTAACACATAGGCTTCCTTTAAACATTTACAAATATTTACAAGAACTCTTCTTTTATCGGTTGACATAACACAATTAAATTTCTTTAAATTCGGCCAAGATACGGTTGGCATGTATTTAGATCGAATATCAGAATATTTCTGGCATACAATTGTCAATGGGAACATATTTGGACACACGCTACTGGTGTTTAGTGCATGCTTGCATCATTTTTAAACACACTTTTCAGCCTATAATAAAAAGAAAATTTGTTTGATTGAGTGAATGAACATAGCACGCTATTACTACGGTTCTGGCTACCCGTTATCATACACTGAAACAACATATATCCTCTATCTATACAAGACAGTCCACTCAAATATACACATAGTTTCACCAACAAAGATATTAATATACACATAGGTTCTTACATTCTTGCCAGTTTTGGAATTTTGCTATTAAGCCAGCCTGTTGTCGAGCTTATTTGCTTAACAGCAAAATTCCAAAACAAGTTTCATAAACTATGGTATGTAATTACCGGTTGCGCATATGAGCGACGCCTCCTGAAAAGATTAGTCATTTTGGATTTTTGGAGGATAGTGCAATGATACAGACAGAGGCCCATTCCAGAGTCTCCTCTGGTTCTTTGACGTGCACGGTGTACAGCACCGACACAAGACCTCAGTTTAAAGTCCCATGTGAAAGATTGTTAATTTCATTAGGGTCAGACAGGGGGATCGAACCTGCAATCCCTGGATTACCAGTGCATCGTGTTACAACTATATGTGCTAAGCAAGGTAGCCCACTTAAATATAAACATAGTTTGACTAACAAAGACATGTATGTATTAAAGCACCGTTACGTCCGCCTGTGTTATTCGCTTGTAGTGATTGCATGACCAACATATAACAACATTCTATTGACATTACGATTATAGACAAACCTCTGTTGATGAACCTGTGGCTGCTGCCAATGCTGCTGCTAGCTGATTGGCTGTGATTGCCTGGCCACCACTCTGAAAACAGTCAATTATATGTCTAAGTAGAACGTGCTGAACACCGAGATATTCAAGCTAGCTCATATTTACAAATCGAGATTACTGCCTTATATTTCCATTTTTCAATAATAAGTTAATTTTGATTATATGTCAAATTAGCATTTCTCAAATTAATATTTTTTAAATTACTTCCCTTTATGGATATTTACAAAATAATTAACAACAATAAAATTGTAAACTTATTAAAGTAAATACTAGGATAAATTTGATTAAGAATAATAGATTTAATTTTCCATTTAAAGAAACAAGACACCAATGATCAACATTCTAAAACTATCACAACCGTAAGAGACATCAATGATCAACATTCTAAAACTATCACAACCGTAAGAGACATCAATGATCAACATTCTAAAACTATCACAACCGTAAGAGACATCAATGATCAATAATCTAAAACTATCACAACCTTAAGAGACGTCAATGATCAACATTCTAAAACTATCACAACCTTAAGAGACGTCAATGATCAACATTCTAAAACTATCACAACCTTAAGAGACGTCAATGATCAACATTCTAAAACTATCACAACATTAAGAGACGTCAATGATCAACATTCTAAAACTATCACAACCTTAAGAGACGTCAATGATCAACATTCTAAAACTATCACAACCTTAAGAGACATCAATGATCAATAATCTAAAACTAACACAAGAGTAAGAGACGTCAATGATCAACATTCTAAAACTATCACAACCTTAAGAGACGTCAATGATCAACATTTTAAAACTATCACAACCTTAAGAGACGCCAATGATCAACATTCTAAAACTATCACAACCGTAAGAGATGTCAATGATCAACATTCTAAAACTTTCACAACAATCAAATTATATCTATATTGGCCTAGAAACACTCAGAAATCCATAGCAAACACCAACATCTTTGTATCCACTGAGTGTATTACTGTCTTCCTAAACACTCCTATCATAGACTACCAAACACCATCATGTCACGCTATTCACTACATCATTTACTGGTCCGGTAATCTCATCGTCATCATCAGACATCTGATCCAGTATGTATGCTACAGTGTAAACTCTCCACTACTATCTAACTCTACAACACTTACTGGTCCTGCTCATTGTCAGACATCTGATCCAGTATGTATGCTACAGTGTAAACTCTCCACTACTATCTAACTCTACAACTCTTACTGGTCCTGCTCATTGTCAGACATCTGATCCAGTGTGTATGTTCCAGCATAAACTCTCCACTACTATCTAACTCTACAACATTTACTAGTCCAGCAGTTTCATCGTCATCGCCAGACATCTTATCCAGTGAGTATGTTCCAATGTGTATGATTCACTACCATCTAACTCTACATTACTTACTGGTCCAGCAGTCTCATCGTCCTCGTCAGACATCTGATCCAGTGAGTATGTTCCAATGTGTATGATTCACTACCATCTAACTCTACATTACTTACTGGTCCAGCAGTCTCATCGTCCTCGTCAGACATCTGATCCAGTGAGTATGTTCCAATGTGTATGATTCACTACCATCTAACTCTACATTACTTACTGGTCCAGCAGTCTCATCGTCCTCGTCAGACATCTGATCCAGTGAGTATGTTCCAATGTGTATGATTCACTACCATCTAACTCTACATTACTTACTGGTCCAGTAGTCTCATCGTCCTCGTCAGACATCTGATCCAGTGAGTATGTTCCAATGTGTATGATTCACTACCATCTAACTCTACATCACTTACTGGTCCAGCAGTTTCATCGTCATCGTCAGACATCTGACCCAGTATGTATGTTCCAGTGTATGATTCACTACCATCTAACTCTACATCACTTACTGGTCCAGCAGTTTCATCGTCATCATCAGACATCTGGTCCAGTGAGTATGTTCCAGTGGAACTGTGGGTATAGTCTCCGCTACTAACAGCCTCCTTCACAGAAGTTGCAATCTTGTGTGCCACTTGTGGAAAACATGGATGAGCTTCTATAACTCTATAAAATTAACCACAGATATTTCAAGTTTCATCAGATAAACTCTCTATACTTGGATCATGAATCGACTTCCTATAAAGCTTGAATTAGCAAGTGGTTTAGTCCGGACACGGAACAAATGACACAGTTGAGACAAAACCGAATAACCACATGGCATTATAGGCCCATGTAGATCACTGCACGAAATGGGACTGCATCACCTTACAACATGAACAAGTCAAGTGACTGTCACTGTGAACCAATCCTAACTGTGCTGTTGCAACTATTCCTATGTTATTTACCATTCTTGAATAAAATATTGTTAAAATTATAAGTGACTATCAATACATGATAAATTTGGTTTATGTAAACATTCCAAACGCGCAATTTAGTCCGTAAAAAATCTTATTATTATATAAAAATCTCCTGTAACTTCTCAAAAACAATTGCATTGGTAGGTCGGATTTTTGTCCATACTTGTATATTTGTACAAAGTTCATTGTATATTTATCTTCAAGAAAGTCAGCATTCCCTTCAGGTGCGAAAGGTCCGGAGTTCGAACCCCGCTGGAGCCATTATGATTGTGCCCTTAGGCAAGGCATTTAATTTCCACGTTGCCTCTTCTCTCTCCCTCGTGGTGATCATGAACGAGGTCTCGAGAGTGATTAATATAAGTTGTAAGAACTTGTTTCACAATCAAGCTAAAACAAATTTGTATAAACTAATAGAACTGGTTCTGTCATCAAGCCCTGACATTATATAAACGACAATACTTTTGCATCCATTGAAGTGTAATCTCTGCCGTGATTAATAGGGACCTATTGCCAGGTGAAGTGGACCTGGTGGTTTTGAGGGTATTTTGAGGGGTGTTGGGAGTTGGATAGGATAATTGATCATTTTTGTCACCTTAAATATGGTTGGCGCTGAAAAATGATCATCAGTCAATTTACAGGAACAAGGAAACACCCTTTAGGCCTAAGGTATGTTATAAAACAAACACCCTTTAGGCCTAAGGTAAGTTATAAAACAAACACCCTTTAGGCCTAAGGTATGCTATAAAACAAACACCCTTTAGGCCTAAGGTAAGTTATAAAACAAACACCCTTTAGGCCATAGGTATGTTAGATAATTGTCTTAACCCTTTCAACACCACAGACCTCTAAATAGGCTTACAAAAAGTGTAGATCCAGATGAGCCGGCTCGTGACGAGCCGTCTCATCAGGATCTGCACTTTTTGCCAGTGATATGACTATTTTTAGACATAATTACCCATTTTGATAAATGCACTTGTCCAAATGTGATTTTCTGATTCATTTATTGGTTTATGAATATCATTGACCAGTCCATGTGAGTTACTTGGTGTTGAAAGGGTTAATGATTTTTTGGGTGATACGATATTTATCGCCGCTCCCTGATTAATTGGGGCGGTGCCTCTAGAAGTATATTAGTCATTTTATTTTTCGGCTGATAGCGGTTCATTGTTTGGCTGATAGCGGTTCATTGTTTGGCTGATAGTGCTTCATTGTTTGGCTGATAGCGGTTCATTGTTCGGCTGATAGCGGTTCATTGTTTGGCTGATAGCGGTTCATTGTTTGGCTGATAGTGGTTCATTGTTTGGCTGATAGCGGTTCATTGTTTGGCTGATAGCGGTTCATTGTTTGGCTGATAGTGCTTCATTGTTCGGCTGATAGTGCTTCATTGTTTGGCTGATAGCGGTTCATTGTTTGGCTGATAGTGGTTCATTGTTTGGCTGATAGCGGTTCATTGTTTGGCTGATAGCGGTTCATTGTTTGGCTGATAGTGGTTCATTGTTTGGCTGATAGCGATTCATTGTTTGGCTGATAGCGGTTATTGTTTGGCTGATAGCGGTTCATTGTTTGGCTGATAGCGATTCATTGTTTGGCTGATAGTGGTTCATTGTTTGGCTGATAGCGGTTCATTGTTTGGCTGATAGCGTTTCATTTTTCGGCTGATAGCGGTTCATTGTTTGGCTGATAGTGGTTCATTGTTTGGCTGATAGCGGTTCATTGTTTGGCTGATAGCGGTTCATTGTTTGGCTGATAGCGGTTCATTGTTTGGCTGATAGTGCTTCATTGTTTGGTTTGGTCATACAGCGACTCTCCGGCTAGCATTGGTGAAGGAAGACCCTGGGTGCTCCTTCGAGCAGTATTACAGGCACTGGCACCCGGGTACCCCCACTGACCTTCCACAAGCCAGCTGGATAGTCTCCTCACATGAAAGAATTTGACACCCCAAGTGGGATTCGTACCTACAGTGGTGAGGGACCATAAGTGGGATTCGTACCTACAGGTGAGGGACCATAAGTGGGATTCGTACCTACAGGTGAGGGACCATAAGTGGGATTCGTACCTACAGGTGAGGGACCATAAGTGGGATTCGTACCTACAGGTGAGGGACCATAAGTGGGATTCGTACCTACAGCGGTGAGGGACCATAAGTGGGATTCGTACCTACAGGTGAGGGACCATAAGCTTATTTACAATGTAGTCTACAACGATTGTGAAACAAGTTTCAACAACTTATATTAATCACTCCCGTTGGCGAGGATGGAAGCGTATATGTGGTAATTCGTGTGGGAGGAAACCGGAGTTCTAAGAAAAAACCCACCTGTCCAATCTGGTGACCACCATACCATCTCAAATACTTCCCGGTAGGGGGGATCGAACCAGAGTTACAATGGCCAGAAGCGAGCATGCTAACCACTGCGCTAACCGGACAGCCAAGATTAAAATAACAAACACTGTTATGGGATATATACTGATATATATTTCCCTCATAGAAGCACCTCTTGATGCCATTACCAATACCACATACATTGACAATGTAGTAGCCAAACCAATGTTCATAAACCCTTTCCCTCATAGAAGCACCTCTTGATGCCATTACCAATACCACATACATTGACAATGTAGCAGCCAACCAATGTTCATAAACCCTTTCCCCATAGAAGCACCTCTTGATGCCATTACCAATACCAACCATACATTGACAATGTAGTAGCCAAACCAATGTTCATAAACCCTTTCCCTCATAGAAGCACCTCTTGATGCCATTACCAATACCACATACATTGACAATGTAGTAGCCAAACCAATGTTCATAACCCTTTCCCTCATAGAAGCCCCTCTTGACGCCATTACCAATACCACATACATTGACAATGTAGTAGCCAAACCAATGTTCATAACCCTTTCCCTCATAGAAGCACCTCTTGACGCCATTACCAATACGACATACATTGACAATGTAGTAGCCAAACCAATGTTCATAACCCTTTCCCTCATAGAAGCCCCTCTTGATGCCATTACCAACACCACATACATTGACAATGTAGTAGCCAAACCAATGTTCATAACCCTTTCCCTCATAGAAGCACCTCTTGACGCCATTACCAATGTAGTAGCCAAACCAATGTTCATAATAAGGCCAGAATCTCATGTAGTGCCAGTAATATCTATGGAGGCGGGATAGATATGGCGACTACTTATCCACTGCATGATAGCTAAATGGCTATCGTTTGTATGGAGATATAATAGTATATTAACCTAAATCTCATGTAGTCCCAGTAATATCTATGGAGGTGGGATAGATATGGCGACTACTTATCCACTGCATGATAGCTAAATGGCTGTCGTTTGTATGGAGATATAATAGTGTATTAACCTAAATCTCTATGTAGGAAAGGGTTAAATGGCTGTCGTTTGTATGGAGATATAATAGTATATTAACCTAAATCTCTATGTAGGAAAGGGTTAAATGGCTGTCGTTTGTATGGAGATATAATAGTATATTAATTTGAATCTCTATGAAGGAAAGGGTTAAACACAAGATACCTTTTTAGGTTTCCTGGATGGGCCAAGATGGATAGTAATTCATGGTCCATGAACAATGCTGCAAATACACAGTTACAAGAAAATGTTGTAACACATACAAGCTGATAAAAACACTTCATAAAAAACAACAACCAATCAAATGGCCAGAGTTATGATGTATCTAGTGTAATGTGGCGAGTAATCAAACTTGGCCCCATCACAAACATTGTGACCAAGTTATGTACTGGTGTGTAGTCGAGTAATACATTGTTTGGGAATCACATTGAAACAGAGAGAAACATGTTTTTTAAATCAAGGACCATTTATTTTAGCTCGATTGCGAAACAAGTTCTTACAACTTATATTAATCACTCTCGATATCTCATTAGAAGAACATTAGATGAACATAACTTGTTATTGCCAATAAAATGCTTTAACTTGACTCTACACTGAACCATAGTCATGCAGAGGTTTATCATTGTTATATATGTATAATTATGTTAGTAATATTATGATTACAGACGGATCTGTAGTCCAGTGGTAACACGCTGGACTGGTAATCCAGGGATCGCAGGTTCGATCCCCCCATCTGACCCTAATAAAATTAACAGTCTTTCAGATGGGACGTTAAACCGAGGTCTTGTGTCGGTGCTATACACCGTGCACGTAAAAGAACCAGAGGATACTCTGGAATGGGTCTATGTCTGTATCATTGCACTATCCTCCAAAAATCTAAAATGACTAATCTCTTCAGGAGGCGTCGCTCATATGGGCATCCGGTAGCGACGATAAATAAACGTAAAACACACACACTGTGGTATAACAAAACTTACTTAGAGTTGAAGGACTGGTGTCTAAACCAGGTATGTCTTGAGCAAGGTCATGTAACAGGTCTGGTGTAGTGACTATCTTTTCTACCTACAATCAAACACACAATGTCATAATGATTCAAAGTCAATTAATGCATTTTGTTTATTTAACCCTTTCCTACATAGAGATTTAGGTTAATATACTATTATATCTCCATACAAACAACAACCATTTAACCCTTTCCTTCACAGAGATTTAGGTTAATATACTATTATATCTCCATACAAACGACAGCCATTTAGCCCTTTCCTTCACAGAGATTTAGGTTAATATACTATTATATCTCCATACAAACGACAGCCATTTAACCCTTTCCTTCACAGAGATTTAGGTTAATATACTATTATATCTCCATACAAACGACAGCCATTTAACCCTTTCCTTCATAGAGATTTAGGTTAATATACTATTATATCTCCATACAAACGACAGCCATTTAACCCTTTCCTTCATAGAGATTTAGGTTAATATACTATTATATCTCCATACAAACGACAGCCATTTAACCCTTTCCTTCATAGAGATTTAGGTTAATATACTATTATATCTCCATACAAACGACAGCCATTTAACCCTTTCCTTCATAGAGATTTAGGTTAATATACTATTATATCTCCATACAAACGACAGCCATTAACCCTTTCCTTCATAGAGATTTAGGTTAATATACTATTATATCTCCATACAAACGACAGCCATTAACCCTTTCCTTCATAGAGATTTAGGTTAATATACTATTATATCTCCATACAAACGACAGCCATTTAACCCTTTCCTTCATAGAGATTTAGGTTAATATACTATTATATCTCCATACAAACGACAGCCATTTAACCCTTTCCTTCATAGAGATTTAGGTTAATATACTATTATATCTCCATACAAACGACAGCCATTTAGCTATCATGCAGTGGATATGTAGTCGCAATATCTATCCCACCTCCATAGATATTACTGGAACTTCATAGAGATTTAGGTTAATATACTATTATATCTCCATACAAACGACAGCCATTTGGCTATCATGCAGTGGATATGTATTCGCAATATCTATCCCACCTCCATAGATATTACTGGAACTACGTGAGATTTAGGTTAATATACTATTATATCTCCATACAAACGACAGCCATTTAGCTATCATGCAGTGGATATGTAGTTGCAATATCTATCCCACCTCCATAGATATTACTGGAACTACATGAGATTCTGGCCTTTATTATGAACATTGGTTTGGCTACTACATTGTCAATGTATGTCGTATTGGTAATGGCGTCAAGAGGTGTTTCTATGAGGGAAAGGGTTAAATATAAAAATACAACTATAAATCACATAGCAATTTCATCCAGGTGTTATCTTTAGTAATCCACAATATACAAAGTTACTGATGATTGTGTAGATAAATATTCATATTTAAATTGAGTGGCTGGTCTCAAAAAACAGGTCAGGCGTAACATAAAACATTTGGACCGTTAAAACAGGGAGAAGCTTAAGGTATAAGGGTGAAAAGTTTGATTGACTCGGCCAAATGTCCATAAGTGGCTTAACAGGGTTCATTCTAGGTCAGAATGTTTGGGAGAAGTGAGAAAGCGCGTGATCGCTTCCTTTAATGGTGTTTTTAATATACTTCTGCAAAATAGGGTTAAAATGCACAGTACAACCATTAAATACAACATTTGAATACGAGTGTTTTATAATGGGCCAGTGTATCTTACTTACTAGACAAAATTTTGTTCGAAAATCATAAAAGTGGGGCCCCCAGAGGGCGAAGTCAGGGTCCCTAGGACGACAATTTCGCCCACATCTCCCTCTAAACTGATCCTTGGCTTAAAATAGGAAGTAAGGAAGTTAAGTCAGCTACGGATGACTATTTCACCCAGATCTCCTGAGTCCATGCTGCTTCCAATTCAGTAGTGGGGCGATCATCCCCTACCCAGCGGGTCCTCAGGTGGCGGATAGGGGAACGGCCCTCAGATATGGGGGTTAGCTGTGAATCAAATAAGCAGTCCCGGACCATATGGCGGTGTACCTACCAGGACGGGGCAGGATAGCACATGGCAAAGCTACTCCTATTAAATACTCCACGTGTCCCACAACGGGCGCATCAGGCGAATATATGGACCGCCTTAAAAGTCCTAGCCTAAGGGTGAGGTAACCCCAACAGAAACCTCGAATGCTGAAGCGCATTCTAATAAACCACGGCACTACGCATAAACACAAAATGAATCACCAAGATCTCACTCTACATATAGCTACAGCCCTGGATGAGAAATCAACCAATTCATTTATAACCATCTAAGTCTGGCTACTTACCGTTGATTTATAAGCAGGACTCTTCAATGTAGTCTGCAACACGCTCAGTAATTGTTTCATCTCTGCATTGCCAATATCCGCTATAATCAAACATAAATTATTTCAGCATTACATTTCTATTGCGCACAAAATAAAAACTTCAAAGAGACATATTACACAATACCATGCCAACAGATGAAGACAAGCCTTGCACGTCAACCTCAACCTGGGCAGGATCTTTTGGGTTGTCACGATGGGGTAATCTCATTAGTTCTCAGCCGTGCCGAGATTTTATCAACTTACTGACGAAATGTTAGCAGAAAAAGTTTATTAGAAACCAACAGTTGTTTCCATTGAAATATCGTAGCCAAATTATATTGAGGTAGTGACGTTTTTTTTATTGCAATATATTTTATGACATGGTTCCACCGGATTTACAAAAGTTATCGAAACAATTTGTGTGCTCTATTTTGTGAACAAACATAAATAGCGTACGTTTTGGTGTATCCATGTTCTACTTAGTTAACCCATTCAACACCAAGTAACTCACATGGACTGGTCCATGATATGCATAAACCAATAAATGAATCAGAAAATCACATTTGGACAAGTTCATTTATCAAAATGGGTAATTATGTCTAAAAATAGTCATATCACTGGCAAAAAGTGCAGATCCTGATGAGACGGCTCGTCACGAGCCGGTTCATCTGGATCTACACTTTTTGTAAGCCTATTTAGAGGTCTGTGGTGTTGAAAGGGTTAACTGTGTCACGAAATATAAATTAAATGTCGCATACGAGAAACCCTGTTATCTACATCAGAATCTGTAGTCTATATCTATCTAGGTTCCTGACTGTGGGGGATGGGGGTAATAAATCCACAGTCCACAGGCTGTCCAATTAGCACAGTGGTTAGCATGCACGCTTCTCACCAATGCAAACCGGGTTCGATCCTCGGACCGGGAAGTATGTGAGATGCGCCAACGAGAGTGATTAATATAAGTTGTTAAAACTTGCTTCGCAATCGTTGTAAAATAAATAAAGTTTAAATCCACAGAGTATAAATAGAATGCAATATATGTGTACATCATTTAATTAACTTAAACATGTATGTATGCCTTGCATCAGGAACCTGGATGTGTGATATATAGACAATACAAAAATTGATTTTCTCTCACAAAGATAACACTAACAGGATTTCTCGTATATACGTAAACCATCGGCTATCCGTTGGTGTAGATAAGCGCATTATTTTTCAATAAAAACATAATATTTCGAATAAATTTGCATAAAAGCAAAAAAGGACCTGTTTTCGGACAACCAATCAAATTACATGTTAACAGGAATTGTGTTTTCCTGCATTTTCACATGACTGGTATGTGACTCGGTACAGTAAACCATGAGGTTTCCCTCGTTACAAAAACAAATATTTATACATGAATACCTTTGCTTAAAGAGATGCTTAGGGTACACCCCAGAAATGTCTGATGGTATCATTGCATGGGAGGCGTGAAGCACCGAATTGTTCAATATGGATGTTAAATGGTACATTCTGACGTATACTAAACCAAGCAATTCCACTGTATAAATGTAATTTAAAACATAAAATTTATCATTCCTTTTATTAATAAATGTTTACAGGTACATTAAATTATATAGACACAGAAGGAGGATATATAGATACAACATATATACACAGGACGTTCATTAGACACGAGCTCCCATATTTTGACTCATGAAAATCACTCAAGACGTTTGTTTGACTCTTGGTGAAAATGAATAGCGAGTCAACAGTTACTTTTACCTAGGGTAAATATCCTAACCTGCCTGTGGAATACAATCGGTGGGGGTGGAGTACGACTAAAAACATACGCCACGACTTCGGCCAATGAACGAAGATGAACACATTTTTTCATTCAATTTTATGGAACATAAACTGTGACATTGCAATTTTTCGTTTATCACTTTTAGACTTTTAGTACTATCCATTTATTATGTTTTCTCTTTATTAGGTTTTCTCTAAAACAGTTCCCTTTAAAATTGTATTATATTGTTTGTACTTTATTCATGATAGTATTGTAAATTTTTTATGCCCTAGGGTGATGTCTTTAATTTCGATTATCCTTCCATTTCTTAAAGTTTGTATCATATGTTGTAGTTTTAATCTATAATTTCTTATTTTGTGTATCTACCGGTAATGTACAATCCATATTTTAAAGTGTACCATTTAAAACATGTAAAAATCGAAACTATATAAAAATATTCCCATACTTTTATCACATGCTACTTTTACCCTGCATTCTACATTTTGTACTCTTTTGATTTTATTGTAATATGTGTGTTATGTTACATGTTTATGTAAAGCGCTTTTACACATGTAATTTGTGCTCAATAAGAATGGTATAATAATAATGTCTGAAACATGAAACTTGTACTCATATTAAGGAGTCATATATAGATAATTATGGATCCATTTTTGGCAGTGAAAACTGGAACATTACCAGTTTTTGATGGTGACTGTCCCTTTGGTATTCGTGCTATGAGGTGTAAAGTTGACCCTTGATGAACTCCACTCGATTCCAGACTAGCACCTTCTTTCAAACACTGACCGCAGTACACAATATCTGAAACAATAATTCAAAATTTGTAACATAGATTTGGGTGATGGAACATACATAGTTAGTAGTTACTGGCCAAATGTCATTGCCGAGTATGTATGTATGTTCCATTATTGTCAAACCTTTTGCTGGGGACATAGACATGTTTTCCTGGGCAGGGTTAGCTGACCTAAGCGGATTACCAGTACTAAGCAATGTGTGTAAGGTGCCTTGCTCAATGACACTATATATGTGGCCTGACCGAGTATCAAACCCGGAACTGTTCCGATTCAAAATCCAACGTTCTACCACTGGATGCCACAATATTGAACCAACATTGATTCTAAATGCAATGCTCTACCACTGGATCACGGATACCACATTAATTTAGCTTCTTGTATATATATTGTATATTGAACTCACAGCCCTGAGATAGTGATAAAAGTTGTGTAACTTCTATTGATGGTCAGCTAGATCATTCAGCCATGGACAGATGAGGACTCCTTTTCCAAGCACACTTCATTCCCCGACTCGAGTAATCTCGAAGTGGGTGACTTTAAATAGCTTGTCGAGGACAACATATTGCATTTGAATTGAAATAAAAAACTACCATATGTACAGGTTAAAAACGTATTGTAGTGTATTTTTGCGTGGGTAGAACATCGCCCCGGCTGGCTCAGTTGGTAGAGATGTCCGACTAGTGTTCCGGAGGTCGTGGGTTCGAGTCCAACGTCGGGTCATTAACTTTTCCACTCTTTCTTTGCTTGGTCACTTTAATGGCAACGAGGATATATGGTATGGGTAAAGGAGTAGAGGTGCGGCTCTAGGGATCGGAGTGTGGCTCCTAAAGAATAAAAGCGGGAAGAGTGTAGTGTATTTCGGCATGGGTAGAACATCGGCTAGCTCAGTTGGTAGTGTCGTACGACTAGTATTCGGGAGGTTGTCGGTTTTAGTCCGACGTCGGGTAACTAATTGTTCCGCTCTTTCTTTGCTTGATCACTTTAGTATAAAGTCTAAAGTGTGGTGTACGTGGTCCAGTGGTAGAGCGTCGGATTTGGAATCGACCAGTACTGGGTTCGATACTCAGTCAGGCCATGTATGTAGTGTCATTGAACAATGCACTTCACACACATTGCTTAGTACTGGTTAATCGCTTAGGTCGGCTAAGCCTGCCAAGGAAAACATGTCTAGGTCCCCATGAGCAGTTTGACATTAAAGGGAACATACACACAACATATAAACACCATGTCACACATGTGTGTCTAGGAAACGTCATCAGCATCGCAGACTTGAAGCCCTCGATGGCACTGGCTGCTGCCATATATGTGCAGACTGGATGTCAGCATAAAACAATAACTGATGTAAAACTATTGGTGACTAACACACAATCAGGCATTATGGAAACATAGGACTCAAGTGTTGTATCCGAACTTTTGTTCTAACCAAATACTTGAAAGGAGTATCGATATATGGCATGTGACTAATTATCTCTATCAGCATTTACCGAATAAATTTTCTGCAACATTTATGTCTGCTGATATTTTCTCCTTCAGATTTTTTACATCCTGTCCTAGCTTAACATCATTCAGACGTGTCTTGCCATTATTTCCCTGAATAATTCTGTTACAAATGTTGACAGACGCCATGTTCGTTTATGTGGAAGACTCTAAATGCCGTTCAAGTACGTGTTTTTCCTCTCCGTGTTATGTATGTATATAGGCCATGTATGGATTGAACTCACAGCCCTGAGATAGATAGTGATAAAAGTTGTAACTTCTATTGATGGTCAGCTAGATCATTCAGCCATGGACAGATGAGGACTCCTTTCCCAAGTACACTCATTCCCCGACTCGGGAAATGATATGTTCCATTAATGTCAAACCCCTTGCGGGGACCTAGACATGTTTTCCTGGGCAGTCTGAGACGACCTAAGTGGTTAACCAATACTAAGCAATGTGTGTGAGGTGCCTTGCTCAATGACACTACATACGTGGCCTGACCCAGTATCGAACCGGGGATCGTTTGTTTCCAAATCCGACGCTCTACCACTGGACCATGGACGCCACACATGCTATGTTATGCACTGTATTGGTACTAGATCACTCCACTGACATGATAAATTGTCAACAGCATGACAAAAAGGAGGAACACATTGCCTTCGGTCATTTAGGTTAAACATTATTTAATTCAGTATATGATACATGTAATAATTGTACATATAATGTAATAGCAGTAGACGGAAAGGGAATAAGCTGTCCTCAATTTGTAATGTCAACTTCGGTCATTTAAATAGGTCCTTAAAGCGACACTACATCTGTGAAAACGCAAATGTCTGCAGAATGGAAATTGCTATTATCAATATATGGTATATATTTTCTCCAAATAGTTGCCTCAAAAACTGCGTATTTCAACAAATAAACAAACGTCGTATACGCAGTTTGTTGACATAACAAAATAATGTAAATAGGGTCGACATTCATGTGTAATACAACGCATTTATCCTGACTAGCATGAGGTATGGTACATATTTACCGTGATATCTCACATGTGTGCCTATAAATATTTATGTGTAGACTAATCTTAATTAAATTATCTCTAATCGAAAGTATCGCATGTTTAGGATTGACAAACAAATGTCAATTCAGGAGCGCGGATGACCGTTATATGAAATCCTACTTTCACTTTTGAAAGTTTGTATACCAGAAAAACACTGTTTATTGATTCAATGTTAGTGTTCGAATGCATTCAGAAGAATGTGTAGTAGCAATGCATTTATACATGAAAAAAGTGCATTTTATTTGCTTTTTGCAATGTAATGTCGCTTTAGCACCACACAATACGTTCACATGGGATCCAATTAAAATACCACATTGGTACATGCCTGCTAACGTATTCAATTTGTCAATAACCTCCGATACGATTACCATGTACATTGGATGGCTCAACTGGGTAATTGTCACCAACCTCCAAGAATACTGTTTCATTATCTATGTATGATTCACGTGGACAATTGTCAAGCCGTCAGTGGTCCAGTGGTAGAGCGTCAGATTTGGTCCGATCACGTATGTAGTGTCATTGAGCAACGCACATCACACACATTCCTTAGTACTGGTTAACCGCTTAGGTCAGTTAGGCCTGCCCAGAAAACATGTCTAGGTCCCCAATAGGGATTTTACATTAATGGAACATACATAAATTTCTGAGTTGTAAATGATCATCGTGTACAAGGTTGGAGTATTCTACCAGTTCTAGCATAGTATATATTGTGTTAATACATGTATTATTAACGTCACATATAATGTCTCACATAGTGACCAGCCAAGAACTAACTGATGATAATAATACTCCCTAAGAGAATGAAGGTCTTACACTGAACGTTATGGTACCTGATACCGGAAAATAAAAAGTCATACAAGTGCTTGACTGGCACACATTTGTTACATCGCCCGCTAATATATTATAGTAAAGTCAAGTGATACAGTCTTGTTACTAGTGTATACAAATGGCGGACAGATGTGTTTTTTACTATTATCTTCTATCTTCCTTTTATGTCGAACCCCTCGCGGGGACCTAGACATATTGCGTGTCAAAAACTATTTATTTGATAGTTAATCATTTATATTAATAAGATGGGGACAAGTTCAAGCAGCAGCATAAAAACTATTCACATTGAACAAAACAATGATCCGTAAGTCTATTTTAGTATTTAGCAATTTGATGAAGTTGAGCAACTTGAGGAAATATTTTCAAGAACAATTTTTGTCTAGAACGTGTGGCATCCATAGTCCAGTGGTAGAGCATTGGATTTGGACTAGATCGGTCCCGGGTTCGATACTCGGTCAGGCCACGTATGTAGTGTCATTGAGCAAGGCACCTCACGCACATTGCTTAGTATCCTGGGTATACTGATAACCGGTGACATAAGCAATAGCCTGTGTATTTTTGTTCCAAAACGAGGCTGTGCAAATAAAGTTCACTATCAATTAAGCATAATCATATTTATTTTATTGTATGCAATATTAGTTAGTAAGAAATAAATCATAATTAAATCAAAAACAAAGTGAAAGCAACAGCACATGCCTCCATCTTTTATTTATGCGGTGATACCAATAACCGGTGACGATGTAAATTCACCTCACAAGTTCATACCAATAAATGCCATATAAGGCAAGTGTAAGAGGAAAAAACAAGTTTTTAATAAATTACGGTAAATTTACCCGTAGAAATGACATTTCAGCTAGTTTTTGCTATGGACGGAAATTGTCAATAGTAAACACAAAATGACCATGTGCGGTTCAGTTGGATTAATTCTGATATCACCGCTTATTAGTATTCACCGATATTAGGGTCATTGGGGATACTGGTTAACCACTTAGGTCGGCTAGGCTTGCCCAGGAAAACATGTCTACGTCCCCGCAAGGGGTTTGACATTAATGGAACATACATACATACATACATAGAACAGTGTAAAGTGACCAAGCAGAGAAGGAGCGGAAAAGTTAGTGACCGGACGTGGGACTCGAACCTACGACTCCCCCGAATACTAGTCGGACAGCTCTACCTACTGAGCTAGCCGGGCCGATGTTCTACTGACGCCGGAATACACTACAGTCTTCCCACTAATTCTTTAGGAGTCGCACTCCGATTCCTGGAACCGCACTCTACTCCTTTGCCCGTGCCATATAGCCTCGTCACCATTAAAGTGACCAAGCAAAGAAAGAGTGGAAATGGGACTCGAACGCATGACCCCCCTCCCCGAACACTAGTCGGACAGCTCTACCAACTGAGCTAGCCGGGCCGATATTCTACCCACGCCGGAATACACTAAAAGTGGAATATGGTTGAATTATCGTCAATAGTCCTATTTCTGCACTCCACATGTTTTTGAATTTGTTTGCAAATGACTGCTTCGCTGTCAGTAGCAGGTGTCTGTTGTCTATTGGTAGAGCGTCGGATTTGGAATCGAATGGTCCCAGGTTCAATACTCGATTAGGCCACGTATGTAGTGTCATTGAGCAAAGCACCTTGTACATATTGCTTAGTACTGGTTAGCTGCTTAGGGCGGCTAAGTCTGCCTAGCAAAACATGTCTAGGTCCCCACAAGGTGTTTGACATTGAGGCAACATCTTCAGAAGTAGCATCAGTTGTGCAGTGGTAGGGCGTCAGATTTGGAATCGAAGGGTCTCGTGAACGATACTTGGTCAGGGCATGTATGTAGTGTCGTTTAGCAAGGCACCTCACATGTCACGTAGACTTTTTTGTGTTTAAAAACAACCTGATTCCAGCTACATTTACTTAATAATGCATGCCCAATAATTTGCAGAATTGGTTTCAAATGAAGATGAACTTACTATAATATACTATTTTGAAAATTTATTTTATTGTTCCTAGGGTAAATTATGATAGACAATTTAAATTATGGAGCCTCGGACATCATTATTCATTATTCTAACATGACCCAGCTAATAACATACATACGTCTAGAGTAAAACCAAGCTCAGGTTATTCTGCAATATACCTACCTTGAACTATGCTGCACGCGCACCGTGTTTTGGCTACGTCATTTTTGCAATGCGTATACAGTTTTATGAATGAAAGTCACGCGATGTTTGTAAAAAATACCATTGGAATTCACGGAAGTGAGCTATTTTTAGAATCAGATAATCTCTTGTCCATCTTGTTTTTCTGTTAAGTAACGTTTCAGTTACTATTCTGTACAGTTTTATTTGACAAAATAAATAAAATTATTGATCAGTTACAACTTTTGTTCATTTATGCACTAGATTGATATTTTCTATTAAAAAATAACGTCATCACCCCTTTACGCAGGAGGAAATTTCGAAAGCCAAATGCAGCTGCGTTTGAAGAAAATACTCCTTTAAAAATTATTAGAAGTAAGTCGTGTTAGAATCGAAATAATAAGTATCAACCGTGGTATATCGCAGAATAACCCGAGTTTGAAGTTCTTATGCGTAGAAATATATCACGAAGGCCGAAGGGCAAGTGTCCAATGACCAGGGCAATGAGAGTGGTTAATATGTTCTCTATCACGTTCAACTGATAATAATTGTATATGAGAATGTTTTCCAGCCGTAGAGGACAGCAAAAATGTGACTTCTTTAGGTTTAAACTTTATTTATTTTACTACGATTGAGAAACAAGCTTTAACAACTTATATTAATCACGCTCGTTGGTGCAGATGATAGCGTAAATGTGGTTATTCGTGTGGGAGGAAACCGTTGTACACAGAGAAAACCCACCTGTCCGATCTGGCGAGCACCGTACCATCTAACATACTACCTGGTCTGAGGATTGAACCCGGATTGCATTGGTGAGAAGCAAACACGCTAACCACTGCGCTAATTGGGCATCTTGAACATTGATGTACCCTATTTATAACATCAGTTCTGTTGATTTAGTTTATACAAATTTTAGATCGATTGCAAAACAAGTTTAATGTTAGATTAATTGCTCTTGAGACCACTTTCTCACATGTTGGAATCCAACGCCATGAGGGAGAGAGAAGAGGCAATGTGGAAATTCAGTGCCATTCCTACGGGCACAATCGTAACAGTTGCAGCTGGGCGCAAATTCCAGGCCATTCGCACTTGAAGCGACCGCGCTACCACATCAGTTCTGTTCATGTGTGTAAATGATACATTGTTTTTTACTATCAAACATATTAAAAGGAATATAAAATTCTGCAATTTATATTTTCAGGGTTCAAGCTTTGTCGAGAAAGAAACGGAGAGATGCTACTAGCGACAGAGATAAATTACATACTGAGGTATATTGAAATAAAATGCATCTGATCATAACGATAGAGTTTTAATAAATGTAAAATTCTGAGAGAGTTTTTACTAGTAAATACTCCCAATTGGCAACATTTCCATTAATAGAGAAGTATATCAAATGATGGGAAATTTAAAAAGAAACATGTATATTCAAATGAGTTTCATAAAATACAACACTTTTATGTTATATTATATTTCGGGTTTTACGCCTGCATCAGCACCATTTTGGGCTATATCGCCGGCGGGCAGTTTACCTAACAACACCTTTCCTGGACAGGCTCCAGCGGTTAACCAGTACTTGGGTGCACCAACCTCTGTAAGAAACTGCCAACTTTTTCATATAAATGAGACACGGTCTGAGCGGGGGCTCAAACCCGTGACCATCAGTGATGATAGGTTACAGTGGTATACAAGTCAGCGACCTTAACCACTCGACCACGGATGCGGACTCAACACTTTTAAACATTGATTTGCAATAAAATATGATCAAACTAAAATAAAATACAGCTGGCGCTTATGGGATCACCTGTACATTTCAAGAAATAGAGTCAACATAATTTTGAGTTTTTGAGTTCATTAGAAACATAATGATAGACATCTCTAATTTTCTATTATCTCCCTTGGCAGATAAAGTCTGATTTATTCCAAAATGTGAATAGGTCCTTTTAGTTAGAATCCTTTGTTTTTACTGTTGTTCCCTAACCAGATGTTGCGGATGATAAATGTGATTTTATCAAAATCTTGTTAATTAACTTATAGCAATCTTTTACAAATAAGTAGTAAGTACCCATTGCATATACTGTATTAGATCTGTCGATATAGTAATTTAAAACTCATAAAAAGCGATAGTGGATTCAAATTGCTAGGATGTTGTGCAAAGAAAATGATAAAAACAGAGGAAAACACTTAATAGGACCTATATACGTTTCGGGAGTATTCAGGGGCAGTAACTCACCAATGTCTCTCAATGTACTCCCAAGTAATTAATTTGATCACTGATCATTATTCAATAGTTGTGCAGTTACTATACAAATATCTGGCTTAAGGATGATTGAAAACACAGTCAAACAAGAAATTGGTGAAAGTTGTCTGCTTAAACAAGTTTGGTATTAATAGAAGTGAGCACTGAGACTGGTGAGAGTTGTCTGCTTAAACAAGTTTGGTATAGAAGTGAGCACTGAGACTGGTGAAAGTTGTCTGCTTAAACAAGTTTGGCATTAATAGAAGTGAGCACTGAGACTGGTGAGAGTTGTCTGCTTAAACAAGTTTGGTATTAATAGAAGTGAGCACTGAGACTGGTGAGAGTTGTCTGCTTAAACAAGTTTGGTATTAATAGAAGTGAGCACTGAGACTGGTGAGAGTTGTCTGCTTAAACAAGTTTGGTATTAATAGAAGTGAGCACTAGTTTCTTTCATTGATTATTTATAAAATTTATGAAAAAATCACTCTCGTTGGCGTGGATGAAAGCATATATATGGTCATTTGTGTGTGAGGAAACCAGAGTACCGATCTGGCGACCACCACACCATCTCACATACTTCCCGGTCTAAGGATCGAACTCGGGTTGCATTGGTGAGAAGCGAGCGAGCTAACTGACCACTGCGCTAATTGGACAGATTTATAAAGCTGACTTGCCTTGAGGAATACTTATTTTGTGTCTGTAGTGTTGGCTTACACATCCTATGCATAACAGAGATAGTTTGGTTTTTGGGGTTTAAAGTTGATGTCATAATTATGATGCCCATGCGCAGTATTTCAGGTACGGACGGGCATCCAGGTAGAACCATCAGTTGGATAGCCTACTCACATTGAAGAATTCAACACCCTCAGTGGGATTCGAACCTACAGCGGTGAGGGGCAAGTTATTTGAAATCAACGACCGTAACCGCTCATCCACGGAAGGCCCGACAGAGATAGTAAACTTGGACATCTCATATGAATATATGCCTCAAATAGCATGTAACTCTTGTCACTATTGTTGTTGTTGTATGCATACAAATACATAGCATTTATATAGCGCAAAAATTAAAAATTGTTCTATTGCGTTTCACAATTACAGATGCAATTTTAAACATTTACACATGACAATAATATATGGAAATATAAATAAATATTTATGCATATGAGTGTCCATTATTAACGGTATAATTGATCATTTCTTCATTGCATAAGTCAAGTTTTATAGTCATCATTTTATATAGAAGTTTGTTTCAAATTTGTATATGTTTATATGTCATAATGGAAATTTGCTTATTAAACTCATCAAGAGTTCCATTGATAATAAACACTCGTAAAGAATTCCATTCATACGGGATACATGTTTAAAATTCATCAACAATTCCATTGATGTTGTAGGAGAGGGCAGAATCGGTTAACACAAAGAAAGATGAGGATCAGGGCCAGATAGAGGCATTAACGAAGCAATTATGTGAGAGCGAGAGCCAGCGCCTTGATCTAGAAGACCATGTGGAAACTCTAACGAAGGAGTTGAACTATGTAAACTCAGAGACGCTTGTCAGGGAAGGAGAAGAACAGACATGTGAAGAGACTGTCCATGCAAAGGATCAGTATATTATTAAACTCGAGAAAGAGACAAAAGACCTGGAAGCAGTAGTTAAAAAACTGGTTGGTATTCACCATCACTAAGCAAGAGAAGTGGATGTCGTGATAGCGCAGTAGTAGCGCGTTCTCAGGTGCAAATGGTCCGGAGTTCGAGCCCCGCTGCCCTTAGGCAAGGCATTTAAATTCCACATTGCCTCTTCTCTCTCCTTCATGGCGATGGATTCCATCAAGAATGAGGTCTCGAGAGTGATTAATATAAGTTGAAAGAATTTGTTTCGCAATCGAGCTAAAATAAATTTGTATAAACTAAACTAAACAAGAGACACAGCTACCGTGTTCTTTGAGACCATCGTCACTTTCAAATAATAAAATACTACCCAGTAACAATCAATCTAAACTCTATGTATGCAGTCAGTTGAATTGACCACATTATAGGCATGTACTTATTTAACCATTGATAACAGCGTTGGTGTTTATTACAATGTTTTTAGGGCAATAATTGAAGCAACACTTATTTGAACAACACATACCAAATGATATATATACGCGTAATTATAAGGAAGAGACACAGGGTTCATTCTAGGTCAGAATTTTTGGGAGAAGTGAGAAAGCGCGTGATCGCTTCCTGAAATGGTGTTCTTTAATATACTTCTGCAAAATAGGGTTAAAATGCACAGTACAACCATTAAATACAACATTTGAATAGAAGGAGTGCTTTATAATGGGCCAGTGTATCTTACTAGACAACATTTTGTTTGAAAATCGTAAAAACCAAAAAATATTTTTTTTTTAGGGAGAAATGGGCCCCCCAGAGGTTGAAGTCAGGGTCCCTAGGGAGACAATTTCGTCCACATCGCCTTCTAGAATGATCCCTGGAGACATCCCCGTTATAGTATAAATTGCCTTAGGATGCAGCACAATTGGGTTGTCTGCCTCCATGGTCGAGTGGTTACGGTCACTGACTTGTATACCACTGTAACCGATCATCATTGATGGTTACATGTTCGAAACATAGTCACATGTTCAGATCCCACTCATGTGTGTGTCTCTTTATATTAAAATGTTGGCAGTTTCTTACGGATGTTGGTGCACCAAGTACTGGTTAACCACTGAAACCTGCCCAGGAACTGTGTTGTTAGGTAAATTGCCCTTTAGCCGTTTAACCGTTAGCGACGTTAAATAAACTTAAAAAAAGAAGTACAACTGGGTTCCAGTCTCACTCTGTCGATTTCCCACCTCTTTTCTACTAGCACATAGATACATATTTTTTATATTTATCTATTTTCTCAAATGCATACTACAAAAAACAGTATTCATGCACCTATTATTTGATATCATATCTTGGCATGTACAGTGGTATCAGCAAGTTGTTTATTAACCCTTTGCCTGCTGAATAAATAAAATCACATTTGCAAACAACATAGATCCAGATCAGCCATGGCGTAACGCCACGTCTGATCAGGATCTATGTTGTTTGCTATTCAGCCAAATGTTTCAGCTCCATTATCCGAATAGCAAACAGCATAGAGCCTAATCAGACGGCATATTCTGTGCTGTCTGATCAGGATCTATGTTGTTTGCAAAAGTGATATTATCTGTCGCTAGCGTGCAAAGGGTTAATAAGTGAATGCTAAATGAATGCTAAATGGATGCTAAAAGTTAACTATATTTGCACGTTTCATTTATAATTGTTGTATAATTATCGTACATGACATCCAATTGTATTTGCTCAAAGTATGTGTTGCCATCAATAACAGTAACGTTACATTCATTTCTTACGGAGTCTCACTGATGGTCATGGGTTCGAGCCCCGCTCAGACCGTGTCCCATTTATATGAAAAAGTTGGCAGTTTCTAATGGAGGTTGGTGCACCCAAGTACTGGTTAACCGCTGGAGCCTGCCCAGGAAAGGTGTTGTTAGGTAATCTGCCCGCCGGCGATATAGCCCAAAATGGTGCTGATGCAGGCGTAAATCCCGAAATATAATTCTTACGGAGTCACGCTGCCTGATTAGATGTCGTCTTCTAGATACAAATCGCTGCCGACACATTACGTGTTTATTTATAATGTGCTGCACACACTATTTATAATATGCTGCACACACTATTTATAATGTGCTGCACACACTATTTATAATGTGCTGCACACACTATTTATAATGTGCTGCACACACTATTTATAATGTGCTGCACACACTATTTATAATGTGCTGCACACACTATTTATAATGTGCTGCACACAATATTTATAATGTGCTGCACACACTATTTATAATGTGCTGCACACACTATTTATAATGTGCTGCACACACTATTTATAATGTGCTGCACACACTATTTATAATGTGCTGCACACACTATTTATAATGTGCTGCACACACTATTTATAATGTGCTGCACACACTATTTATAATGTGCTGCACACACTATTTATAATGTGCTGCACACACTATTTATAATGTGCTGCACACACTATTTATAATGTGCTGCACACACTATTTATAATGTGCTGCACACACTATTTATAATGTGCTGCACACAATATTTATAATGTGCTGCACACACTATTTATAATGTGCTGCACACAATATTTATAATGTGCTGCACACAATATTTATAATGTGCTGCACACAATATTTATAATGTGCTGCACACAATATTTATAATGTGCTGCACACAATATTTATAATGTGCTGTACACACAGATATTCTACGGAGAGAATGCTTAGAAATCATGATCATTTATTCAGATATTAGATAAATGTAACATTTTGAGGATCTGGTGGTAACAGTTGAACATTTTACAGGCAGTATTAAAGAGGATCTGGTAATAGTTGAACATTTTACAGGCAGTATTAAATTTGATAAAATACTGCCTTTTAGAGTTTAGAGACATTTATTTACAAAGTCACCAATAGTGAATACCCGTGTAAATATACATGTATGGTAGTTTGTTTATCAAAGTTAACACTGGGATAAACATGCACAAGGATAATGATTTTACTTTTCAACATGCATTTACAGACTTCAATTGCGTATTTTAAGTTGATCCCCTAATTGAGCATATATATTGGTCCAGAGGTAGAGCGCCGTACTTGGAATCGAGGAGTCCCGGGTTTGATACTTGATTAGGGCACGTATGTGGTGTCATTGAGCAAGCTGCTCACACACATTGCTTAGTACTGGTTGACTGCTTAGGTCAGCTAAGCCTGCCCAGGAAACATGTCTAGGTCCCACCGCAAGGCGTTTGACATTAATGGAACATACTATAATTAATATTTAGAGATCAATCTTAGCTTGGTACATGTAACAGGGTCCGCCTCCGTGGTCGAGTGGTTACAGTCACTGACTTGTATACCACTGTAACCTATCATCACTGATGGTCACGGGTTCGAGCCCCGCTCAGACCGTGTCTCATTTATATGAACAAGTTCGCAGTTTCTTGCGGAGGTTCGTGCACCCAAGTACTGGTTAACCGCTGGAGCCTGCCCAGGAAAGGTGTTGTTAGCTAACTGCCCGCCTGCGATATAGCCCAAAATGGTGCTGATGCAGGCGTAAAACCCGAAATATAACATAACATGTAGCAGGGGTATATATTTTTGATTTGTTGCCACCTAATGCAGTAAACATTTGTACATGTTTTCAGAGACAGCGACAACGTCGTAGGCAGAAGCAATTTAACATTCAGATGGCAGAATACAAACAGGAGGTTAACTTCCAGATGATGGAGCTTAGAGAGGACGTCAGCAATTTGAAACTCAAAAATCAGACTTTACAAGGTATGTCATTGCAGCTAACCTCAAAAACAACACATTACAAGGTATGTCATTGCAGCGAACCTCAAAAACAACATATTACAAGGTATGTCATTGCAGCTAACCTCAAAAACAACACATTACAAGGCATGTCATTGCAGCTAACCTCAAAAACAACACATTACAAGGCATGTCATTGCAGCTAACCTCCAATACAACACATTACATGGCAGGTCATTGCAGCTAACCTCAAAGCCAACACATTACATGACAGGTCATTGCAGCTAACCTCCAATACAACACATTACATGGCAGGTCATTGCAGCTAACCTCCAATACAACACATTACAAGGCAGGTCATTGCAGCTAACCTCAAAGCCAACACATTACATGACATGTCATTGCAGCTAACCTCAAAGACAATACATTACATGGCAGGTCATTGCAGCTAACCTCCAATACAACACATTACATGGCAGGTCATTGCAGCTAACCTCCAATACAACACATTACATGGCATGTCATTGCAGCTAACCTCAAATACAACACATTGCAAGGCAGGTCATTGCAGCTAACCTCCAATACAACACATTGCAAGGTATGTAATTGCAGCTAACCTCAAATACAACACGTTACAAGGCAGGTCATTGCAGCTAACCTCAAAGACAACACATTACATGGCAGGTCATTGCAGCTAACCTCCAATACAACACATTACATGGCAGGTCATTGCAGCTAACCTCCAATACAACAAATTACATGGCAGGTCATTGCAGCTAACCTCAAACACAACACATTACATGGTATGTCATTGCAGCTAACCTCCAATACAACACATTACAAGGCAGGTCATTGCAGCTAACCTCAAAGACAACACATTACATGGCAAGTCATTGCAGCTCAACTCCAATACAACACATTACATGGCAGGTCATTGCAGCTAACCTCAAAAACAACACATTACATGGCAGGTCATTGCAGCTAACCTCCAATACAACACATTACATGGCAGGTCATTGCAGCTAACCTCAAAGCCAACACATTACATGACAGGTCATTGCAGCTAACCTCCAATACAACACATTACATGGCAGGTCATTGCAGCTAACCTCCAATACAACACATTACAAGGCAGGTCATTGCAGCTAACCTCAAAGCCAACACATTACATGACATGTCATTGCAGCTAACCTCAAAGACAACACATTACATGGCAGGTCATTGCAGCTAACCTCCAATACAACACATTACATGGCAGGTCATTGCAGCTAACCTCCAATACAACACATTACATGGCATGTCATTGCAGCTAACCTCAAATACAACACATTGCAAGGCAGGTCATTGCAGCTAACCTCCAATACAACACATTGCAAGGTATGTAATTGCAGCTAACCTCAAATACAACACATTACAAGGCAGGTCATTGCAGCTAACCTCAAAGACAACACATTACATGGCAGGTCATTGCAGCTAACCTCCAATACAACACATTACATGGCAGGTCATTGCAGCTAACCTCCAATACAACACATTACATGGCAGGTCATTGCAGCTAACCTCAAACACAACACATTACATGGTATGTCATTGCAGCTAACCTCCAATACAACACATTACAAGGCAGGTCATTGCAGCTAACCTCAAAGACAACACATTACATGGCAGGTCATTGCAGCTAACCTCCAATACAACACATTACATGGCAGGTCATTGCAGCTAACCTCAAAAACAACACATTACATGGCAGGTCATTGCAGCTAACCTCAAAGACAACACATTACATGGCAGGTCATTGCAGCTAACCTCCAATACAACACATTACATGGCAGGTCATTGCAGCTAACCTCCAATACAACACATTACATGGCAGGTCATTGCAGCTAACCTCCAATACAACACATTACATGGCATGTCATTGCAGCTAACCTCAAATACAACACATTGCAAGGCAGGTCATTGCAGCTAACCTCCAATACAACACATTGCAAGGTATGTAATTGCAGCTAACCTCAAATACAACACATTACAAGGCAGGTCATTGCAGCTAACCTCAAATACAACACATTACATGGCAGGTCATTGCAGCTAACCTCAAATACAACACATTACATGGCAGGTCATTGCAGCTAACCTCAAAAACAACACATTACATGGCAGGTCATTGCAGCTAACCTCAAAGACAACACATTACATGGCAGGTCATTGCAGCTAACCTCAAAGACAACACATTACATGGCAGGTCATTGCAGCTAACCTCCAATACAACACATTACATGGCAGGTCATTGCAGCTAACCTCCAATACAACACATTACATGGCAGGTCATTGCAGCTAACCTCAAATACAACACATTACATGGCAGGTCATTGCAGCTAACCTCAAAAACAACACATTACATAGCAGGTCATTGCAGCTAACCTCAAAGACAACACATTACATGGCAGGTCATTGCAGCTAACCTCAAAGACAACACATTACATGGCAGGTCATTGCAGCTAACCTCAAAGACAACACATTACATGGCAGGTCATTGCAGCTAACCTCCAATACAACACATTACATGGCAGGTCATTGCAGCTAACCTCCAATACAACACATTACATGGCATGTCATTGCAGCTAACCTCCAATACAACACATTACAAGGCAGGTCATTGCAGCTAACCTCCAATACAACACATTGCAAGGTATGTAATTGCAGCTAACCTCAAATACAACACATTACAAGACAGGTCATTGCAGCTAACCTCCTATACAACACATTGCATGGCAGGTCATTGCAGCTAACCTCCAATACAACACATTACAAGGAAGGTCATTGCAGCTAACCTCAAATACAACACATTACATGGCAGGTCATTGCAGCTAACCTCAAATACAACACATTACATGGCAGGTCATTGCAGCTAACCTCCAATACAACACATTGCATGGCAGGTCATTGCAGCTAACCTCCAATACAACACATTACAAGGAAGGTCATTGCAGCTAACCTCAAATACAACACATTACATGGCAGGTCATTGCAGCTAACCTCAAATACAACACATTACATGGCAGGTCATTGCAGCTAACCTCCAATACAACACATTACATGGCAGGTCATTGCAGCTAACCTCCAATACAACACATTACAAGGCATGTCATTGCAGCTAACCTCAAAGACAATACATTGCATGGCAGGTCATTGCAGCTAACCTCCAATACAACACATTACAAGGCAGGTCATTGCAGCTAATCTCCAATACAACCCATTACATGGCAGGTCATTGCAGCTAACCTCCAATACAACACATTACAAGGTATGTCATTGCAGCTAACCTCAAAGACAACACATTACATAGCAGGTCATTGCAGCTAACCTCCAATACAACACATTACATGGTATGTCATTGCAGCTAACCTCCAATACAACACATTACAAGGCAGGTCATTGCAGCTAACCTCCAATACAACACATTACATGGCAGGTCATTGCAGCTAACCTCAAAGCCAACACATTACATGACAGGTCATTGCAGCTAACCTCAAAGACAACACATTACATGGCAGGTCATTGCAGCTAACCTCCAATACAACACATTACAAGGCAGGTCATTGCAGCTAACCTCAAAGCCAACACATTACATGACAGGTCATTGCAGCTAACCTCAAAGACAACACATTACATGGCAGGTCATTGCAGCTAACCTCCAATACAACACATTACATGGCAGGTCATTGCAGCTAACCTCCAATACAACACATTACATGGCATGTCATTGCAGCTAACCTCAAATACAACACATTGCAAGGCAGGTCATTGCAGCTAACCTCCAATACAACACATTGCAAGGTATGTAATTGCAGCTAACCTCAAATACAACACATTACAAGGCAGGTCATTGCAGCTAACCTCAAATACAACACATTACATGGCAGGTCATTGCAGCTAACCTCAAATACAACACATTACATGGCAGGTCATTGCAGCTAACCTCAAAAACAACACATTACATGGCAGGTCATTGCAGCTAACCTCAAAGACAACACATTACATGGCAGGTCATTGCAGCTAACCTCAAAGACAACACATTACATGGCAGGTCATTGCAGCTAACCTCCAATACAACACATTACATGGCAGGTCATTGCAGCTAACCTCCAATACAACACATTACATGGCAGGTCATTGCAGCTAACCTCAAATACAACACATTACATGGCAGGTCATTGCAGCTAACCTCAAAATCAACACATTACATGGCAGGTCATTGCAGCTAACCTCAAAGACAACACATTACATGGCAGGTCATTGCAGCTAACCTCAAAGACAACACATTACATGGCAGGTCATTGCAGCTAACCTCCAATACAACACATTACATGGCAGGTCATTGCAGCTAACCTCCAATACAACACATTACATGGCAGGTCATTGCAGCTAACCTCAAATACAACACATTACATGGCAGGTCATTGCAGCTAACCTCAAATACAACACATTACAAGGCAGGTCATTGCAGCTAACCTCAAAGACAACACATTACATGGCAGGTCATTGCAGCTAACCTCCAATACAACACATTACATGGCAGGTCATTGCAGCTAACCTCAAAAACAACACATTACATGGCAGGTCATTGCAGCTAACCTCAAAGACAACACATTACATGGCAGGTCATTGCAGCTAACCTCCAATACAACACATTACATGGCAGGTCATTGCAGCTAACCTAAAAAACAAAACATTACAAGGCAGGTCATTGCAGCTAACCTCCAATACAACACATTACATAGCAGGTCAGTGCAGCTAACCTCAAAAACAACACATTACAAGGCATGTCATTGCAGCTAACCTCAAAAACAACACATTACAAGGCATGTCATTGCAGCTAACCTCCAATACAACACATTACAAGGCATGTCATTGCAGCTAACCTCAAAGACAAACATTCATGGCAGGTCATTGCAGCTAACCTCCAATACAACACATTACAAGGCAGGTCATTGCAGCTAACTCCAATACAACCATTACATGGCAGGTCATTGCAGCTAACCTCAATACAACACATTACAGGATGTCATTGCAGCTAACCTCAATACAACAATTACATGCAGGTCATTGCAGCTAACCTCCAATACAACACATTACATGGAGTCATTGCAGCTAACCTCCAATACAACACATTACAAGGCAGGTCATTGCAGCTAACCTCCAATACAACACATTACAGGCAGGTCATTGCAGCTAACCTCCAAAACAAACATTACAAGGCATGTCTCATTGCAGCTAACCTCCAATACAACACATTACAAGGCAGGTTATTGCAGCTAACCTCAAAAACAACACATTACATGGCAGGTCATTGCAGCGAACCTCAAAAACAACATATTACAAGGTATGTCATTGCAGCGAACCTCAAAAACAACATATTACAAGGTATGTCATTGCAGCGAACCTCAAAAACAACATATTACAAGGCATGTCATTGCAGCTAACCTCCAATATAACACATTACAAGGCAGGTCATTGCAGCTAACCTCAAAAACAACACATTACAAGGCAGGTAATTGCAGCTAACCTCCAATACAACACATTACAAGGCAGGTCATTGCAGCTAACCTCCAATACAACACATTACATGGCAGGTCATTGCAGCTAACCTCCAATACAACACATTACATGGCAGGTCATTGCAGCTAACCTCAAAAACAACACATTTCATGGCAGGTAATTGCAGCTAACCTCCAATACAACACATTACACGGCAGGTCATTGCAGCTAACCTCAAAACAACACATTACATGGCAGGTCATTGCAGCTAACCTCAAAGACAACACATTACATGGCAGGTCATTGCAGCTAACCTCAAAGACAACACATTGCAAGGCAGGTCATTGCAGCTAACCTCAAAAACAACACATTGCATGGCAGGTCATAGCAGCTAACCTCCAATACAACACATTACATGGCAGGTCATTGCAGCTAACCTCAAATACAACACATTACATGGCAGGTCATTGCAGCTAACCTCCAATACAACACATTACAAGGCAGGTCATTGCAGCTCACCTCAAAGACAACACATTACAAGGCAGGTCATTGCAGCTAACCTCAAATACAACACATTACATGGCAGGTCATTGCAGCTAACCTCAAAAACAACACATTACATGGCAGGTCATTGCAGCTAACCTCAAAGACAACACATTACAAGGCAGGTCTATGCAGCTAACCTCAAATACAACACATTACATGGCAAGTCATTGCAGCTAACCTCAAAAACAACACATTACATAGCAGGTCATTGCAGCTAACCTCAAAAACAACACATTACAAGGCAGGTCATTGCAGCTAACCTCCAATACAACACATTACATTGCAGGTCATTGCAGCTAACCTCAAAAACAACACATTACATGGCATGTCATTGCAGCTAACCTCCAATACAACACATTACATGGCATGTCATGTCATTGCAGCTAACATCCAATACAACACATTACAAGGAAGGTCATTGCAGCTAACCTCCAATACAACACATTACATGGCAGGTCATTGCAGCTAACCTCAAAGACAATACATTGCATGGCAGGTCATTGCAGCTAACCTCCAATACAACACATTACATGGCAGGTCATTGCAGCTAACCTCAAATATAACACATTACATGGCAGGTCATTGCAGCTAACCTCAAAAACACCACATTACATGGCAGGTCATTGCAGCTAACCTCCAATACAACACATTACAAGGCAGGTCATTGCAGCTAACCTCAAAGACAATACATTGCATGGCAGGTCATTGCCGCTAACCTCCAATACAAACATTACATGGCAGGTCATTGCAGCTAACCTCAAAAACACCACATTACATGGCAGGTCATTGCAGCTAACCTCAAAAACAACACATTACATGGCAGGTCATTGCAGCTAACCTCAAATACAACACATTACATGACAGGTCATTGCAGCTAACCTCAAATACAACACATTACATGGCAGGTCATTGCAGCTAACCTCAAAAACAACACATTACATGGCAGGTCATTGCAGCTAACCTCAAATACAACACATTACATGGCAGGTCATTGCAGCTAACCTCAAAAACAACACATTACATGGCAGGTCATTGCAGCTAACCTCAAAAACAACATATTACAAGGCAGGTCATTGCAGCTAACCTCCAATACAACACATTACATAGCAGGTCATTGCAGCTAACCTCAAAGACAACACATTACATGGCAGGTCATTGCAGCTAACATCAAAGACAACACATTACATGGCAGGTCATTGCAGCTAACCTCAAAAACAACATATTACAAGGCAGGTCATTGCAGCTAACCTCCAATACAACACATTACATAGCAGGTCATTGCAGCTAACCTCAAAGACAACACATTACATGGCAGGTCATTGCAGCTAACATCAAAGACAACACATTACATGGCAGGTCATTGCAAATAACCTGGAGGACAAACATTTTTCAATGTAGGTCGTAGCAACCAAATTCAATGATAAAACATTAGAAGATAAGCCAGTACAGCTACCCTCAAGAATTAAGCATTAACATAGCAGCTAAACATACATGAGAAAATGCTGCAAGATAGGTCAGGTCAGTTAACCTCAAGAATTGAACATCAATAAGTAGGTCATTGCAGCTAAGCTGGAGGATAAACATTGTTTCAATGTAGGTCAAATTGGATGATAAAACTTAACAAGATAGGCTAGGGCAGCTAACCTCAAGAATTGAACATTAATAAGTAGGTCATAGCAACTAAGCTGGAGGATCAAAATTTACAAAGTAGGTCATTGCAGCTAAATTGGAGGACAACACTTTACAGTGTGAGCGGACATTGCAACCAACTAAGCTGGTGGACACAGTTTTACGAGTCAGATTAATGGAGTTGAACTGAGGTTTCAAACGTTTCCGGCTAACTTAGAATCATACTATTATCACTTGTCCCTCACCTAGGCGGATTTGATCATCACTTGGGGGTGAATAGTTGATTTGAGAAAGTTATCCAGATAAATTGGATAACGAAAGTGGTTCTATCCGGATACCCAACCATGTATACAACAAATCTTGGGAGGACCACCCTGGGGTCTTCCACCAGCACATGGAAAGTTGCAATGTGACTATAGTTGTTAGTGTGATGGTAAATCCAAATGAAAGACATACATGTAGATCAAATCAATAACTGTTGTATGAATTTCTCTTCATAGAAGCCAAAGCAGAGTCTAAGGGTACTGCGACAAAACTGGTAAAAGTTGAGACGACACAGATGCTAGCTGGTGGAGAGAAGATGACATTGATTTTGGATCTGTCTCAGCAAGTTACAGAACAGCAAGATAAGATAGCTAAGCTTGAACGCATTGTGGAAGATAAAGATCAAGTTGTTGGGGAACTGAGAGCCAGAATGAAAAATAATGCGCAGTACCTTAGCGCTTTGAATAAAACAGATGCAACACAAAGAAAAGGAAGAGTTCAGTCATATTCCATTGGGAATGGAGATGGAAACACAGAGTTAATAGATGCTGTTGCAAATGTTGGGGATACTACAGTAAATTTAAAAGTCGGTACTGATAATTCTAGTTTAAGGAATGAAAAGATCCAATTTAAAACTGACCATGGTAATGATGGTCTGTTTACTGTAGATGAGGAGAGCTCGGGAAATGAAGAGGATGATAGTTTAAAAAAGTTGTCATCACTTTTGAAAGACGTTAAAGTCGATAATGACAAAGCACCAGCGAGTGTTGACAGTTTTAATGAGAACAATGATTATATTCCTGATAACAGCGGAGATATGGCCGGACTATTTGAAGAGCTAGAAACTAATAATGGTAGGGACTCCGGTCTAGGATCTGCAGGAAAACGAGAAGATGAATACGGAAGAAAAACAGGACAAAATAGACCTTGGCACCGAACTGGCTCAGATGGGAAAGATGTTTCTCTTTCAATGGATTCTGGTTCAGGGCTTTCCGATTCCGATTTCGAACCATATGGTCCAGCTCAAAGTAAAATAGCTAGTGCTCCACCAAAATTGCAAACTGATGGAGGTGCAAAACTTAAAAAGAAGTCGAATAGTTTGAGAAAGCGAGCATCAAATATGAAAGATGATAAACCGCCAAGGCCGGGAGTGGCATTCGTGAATTCTGCTGAAAGCATGCATAGGGATGATAATCTAATGAGCAAACTGTCACCAATTATAAGCCCAGTTGAAGTTTCCTGATACCTGTTCATGTTTTTACATGAATATTTTCATAGTATTATCAAAAACCGTTTATTTGTACAGTTTAAAAATTGTTCGTAGACATGAATGAGTCTTTGGTACATATATTTAATTTTGTTACATTGAGAACAACTTTTTTTAATGTTTATACAAATTTATTTTAGCTTGATTGCGAAACAAGTTATTTCAACTTATATAAATCACTCTCGAGAACTCATTCCTGATGGAATCCATCGCCACGAGGGAGAGAGAAGAGGCAACGTGGAATTTAAATGCCTTGCCTACGGGCACAATCGTAACGGCTCCAGTGGGGCTCGAACTCCGGACCTTTCGCACCTGAAGCGAACGAGCATCCACTGCACTATCACGACTCCCACTTTTTTTAATGTGGAAATGGATGAACACATGAAAGCTTGAGCAAAAATATATCTATATATAACCAGCCAATGGCTTCACAGAAGGTGGCTGCTTAGCACAGGGGACTGATCAATTGTATAATAAAACAGCATTTTGGTAAAATGGGAACTGGCTGCTTAATACAGGTTGGCTGCTTAACGGAGGTGACCATTAACACAGGTTTGACTGTAGAATATAATTAATGACGCAGTTAATTAATGATATAGTTAATATATACAGTTGAGCATGTTAACCCTTTCAACACCACAGACCTCTAAATAGACTTACAAAAAGTGTAGATCCAGATGAGCCAGCTCGTGGCGAGCCGTCTCATCAGGATCTGCACATTTTGCCAGAAATGTTACGATATTTAGACAAAATTACCCATTTTGATAAATGAACTAGTCCAAATGTAATTTTCTTATTAATTTATTGGTCTAACATTATCATGGACCAGTCCATGTCAGTTACTTGGTGTTGAATGGGTTAAGCAGATTTGTATAACACTTCATTAGACGTATCCCGATACTTACCAGCTTGTTTCGTGTTATAATTATTAGTTCATCAAACAACTAGATCAGCAGGTCAAATTAATGAAAATCGTATAATGGACATCTCCTCTGAATCAAATGGATAAAATATGATGAACCTAGATATGGGAAATCCTGCGGATGACATATTCCAAATTTGATCAAATTAGGTCAGTTTATTAAATATCTAGGCCACTAGGTCAAAGGCATTAAATGACATTACATTACAATTATACACACAATGAAATACGTAGAAAAAATAATATGAAATTATATTAGGATTTATTATTAATGCTGTATACGATTTAATCTGGGGAAAAAAGCAAATGGGTTGGGCTACACCATGACAACATTATATACAAGCCCTTCCCATCTTCTCTAAGACTAATGGTCAGATTTTAAACAAATATAGCTTGACCTTCAATAATTATGTTACGGTCAGGTCAATTCAGTAAATTAAGAAGAAAATGCGTTTTTTCAGATCGTGCTGTATCGTTTCTCTTTAAAATCTGTTCATTAATGGAGCAATTGTTATTTTATGAAATGTTTGGTTAAAACTGAGTTCAAGTGTTCTTAAAGGCATAGATACAATTTATATGTATTTTATTTATTTAAGTTTATTTAACGTCGCTACTGGTTTATATGCAATACAATCTATATGTATATCCATATTGTTATGTTTTTGTTTATGCAATGAAACATTTTGTCTGTTGAAATTGATTCACTTTATTTTAATAAATGAATTATGTTCTAGTTTTGGTCTGACCTGACCTTGACCTCAATGTCGTCGACGTTTATTTGTGATCCGGCATATGGCGTATGATGTTGCATTTTGTTCTAGTTTAGACTTCAAATCACATGCCCCTCATCGCTGTATGTTCGAATCGCACTGGGGATGTCGAATTCTTTCAAGTGAGGAAGCTATCCAGCTGGCTTGTGGTATGTCGGTGGTTTATACCAAGGCACCCGGGATCTTCCTCCAATAATAGCTGGAGAGTCACTGTATGACCTAAATAATTCTGTCCAATTAGCGCAGTTGTTAGCATGCTCGCGCACCAATGCAACCCGGGTTAGATCCTCTGACCGGGAAGTCACGGTGGTCGTCAGATCGAACAGGGGTTTTTTCTCTGGGTACTCCGGTTTCCTCCCACACGAATGACCACATTTACGCTTTCATCCTCGCCAACGAGAGTGATTAATATAAGCTGTTAAAACTTGCTTCGCAATCGTTTTAAAATAAATCAAGTTTAAAAATGACTTCAAATCACTTGCCCCTCACAGCCGTAGGTTCGAATCCAACTTCTTTGTTTTCTTTTACGTTTAATTATCGCCGCTACTGGTTGCCCATATGAGCAACGCCTCCTGAAGAGATTAGTCATGTTAGATTGTTGGAGGATAGTGCAATGATACAGATAGAGACCCATTCCGGAGTCTCCTCTGGTTCGTTTACGTGCACGGTGTATAGCACCGACACGAGACATCTGAAAAACTGTTAATATTATTAGGGCCAGACAGGTGATCGAACCTGCGATCCCTGGCTTACCAGTCCAACGTGTTAGCCACTGTACTACAACAGGTCCGTCTGTTATATGGATGTTTTGTGTGTGTTTTACGTATTTATCGTCGTTACCGGTTGCCCATATGACGACGCCTCCTGAAGAGATTCATTTTAGATTTTTGGAGGATAGTGCAATCATACAGACAGAGACCCATTCCAGAACCTCCTTTGGTTCTTTTACGTACACGGTGTAAAGCACCGACACGAGACCTCGGTTTAACGTCCCATCAATATTATTAGATCAGACGGGGTATCGAACCTGGATTCCAAGTCCAACGTGTTACCACTGGACGACTTATCCGTCTGTAAGGGCTTTGATCACGGATTACCCGTGGCCTAGTGGTTAAGGCGTCCGCCTACGGAGCGGGAGGTCGAAGCTTCGAATCTCGCCAGTGGTTCGTTCTGATATGGCCGGTTGGTGAGCCGCCAGCTAGTTAAATATTGTTAATCTTACTTTAATTCTAGTAAATTGTTTACACATATTAAAAGTTATTTATATGTACGATTATAAAATCATTGCTATTATGATTTGTAACTTAGAAACGTAGCTACGCAGAGTACCGAACGATAAAAACACTAACCTTGGCAAAATAAGATGTTATAGTTTCAAGTACATTAACCATTTACACATTTTTGATGTTTTTGTGAAAATTTTATTTTATTTACTCATCAGGCAAAGGGTTAACACTATACTAAACTTAAAGGTATATTACCAATGTACTAAACTTAAAGCTACATTAACAATGTACTAGACTTAAAGGTACATTAACAATGCACTAGACTTAAAGGTACATTAACAATGTACTAGACTTAAAGGTACATTAACAATGCACTAGACTTAAAGGTACATTAACAATGTACTAAACTTAAAGGTACATTAACAATGCACTAGCCTTAAAGGTACATTAACAATGTACTAAACTTAAAGGTACATTAACAATGCACTAGACTTAAAGGTACAATTCCAATGTACTAAACTTAAAAGTACATTAACAATGTACTAGACTTAAAGGTGCATTAACAATGTACTAAACTTAAAGGTACATTAACAATGTACTAAACTTAAAGGTGCATTAACAATGTACTAAACTTAAAGGTGCATTAACAATGTACTAAACTTAAAGGTACATTAACAATGTACTAAACTTAAAGGTGCATTAACAATGTACTAAACTTAAAGGTGCATTAACAATGTACTAAACTTTATGGTGCATTAACAATGTACTAAACTTAAAGGTACATTAACAATGTACTAAACTTAAAGGTGCATTAACAATGTACTAAACTTAAAAGTACATTAACAATGTACTAAACTTAAAGGTGCATTAACAATGTACTAAACTTAAAGGTGCATTAACAATGTACTAAACTTAAAGGTACATTAACAATGCACTAAACTTAAAGGTGCATTACCAATGTACTAAACTTAAAGGTACATTAACACTGTACTAAACTTAAAGGTATATTATTAAAATTGCTGACCTAATAAGTGGGACACTTGCATACACTGAACTTATTCTGAATAGGAATATAGTATTACAACTGAATGATTTAGTTTAAAGCGACACTACATAAGTGAAAATATATCTACATAATGTAATTGCCTGATAGATGGAATAATGTTTTTTTCTCGAAATATTTATCACCGAATCTGAGTATTGCAACTACAATGTACATGTAATAAACAAACATCGTATATTTACATAACAAAATAATATAAATAACGTCAACATTCATGAGTAATACAAGAGGTGTATCATAACTAGCAACATATATGGTACGTACAGTCTACATCCGCTATGGAAGTCGTGATGGTGCAGTGGATGCGCGTTCGTTTCAGGTGCGAAAGGTCTGGAGTTCGAGCCCCGCTGGAGCCGTTACGATTGTGTCCTTAGGCAAGGCATTTAAATTCCACGTTGCCTCTTCTCTCCCTCGTGGCGATGGATTCCATCAGGAATGAGGTCTCGAGAGTGATTTATATAAGTTGAAAAAACTTGTTTCCCAATCGAGCTAAAATAAATTTGTATAAACTAAACTACATCCGCTATGTCAAAGTCGGTTATGTCGAATTCTCTAGTTATCTCGAAGTCGGATCAAAGTCCCGTTTCAGACACTATAATTTTACATATAAACTCTGTTTATATCGAATTTCGTTACGTCAAACTTCGGTTATGTCGAAGTATTTTTTCGGTCCGACGGAATTCGACATAACGAATGTATACTGTATTACCATTATATCTCACATTTGTGACTGTGCATATTTATTTTTAGACTGACCATGTTTAAAGTATCTCTAAAGGACAGTATCCAGGGATCGCAGGTTCGATCTCCCTCTGGAATGGATGTCTGTATCATGCACTATCCTCCAACATCTAAAATGACTAATCTCTTCAGGCGGCTCGCTCATAATTATATGGGCAACCGGTAGCGACGATAAATAAACGTAAAAAGGGGACAGTATCACACGTTTAGTATAGACTCCAACAACATGCCAATTCAGGAGCGTGGCTGACCGTTATATGAAATCCGACTTTCACTTTTGAGAGCTTGTACAACTGTTGAAGAATGGGTAGTAACAATGTTATTTATCCGTAAAATAGGTTTGTATTTGGTGTGAACGGGGACTTTTTGCGATGTAATGTCGCTTTAAGCGTAAACTCTAGACAGAACACTAGACAGGGGGATGTACAGAATTATGAAGCGTATCGAAGATGAATGGATAAATGCGAGCATATTATACTAGTTCTCTAGATTTACATATTTCTGTACCACCAAGCACGGATGGGTGAATTTTAAATAAAATCCCCGTTGATATACTTTTACGTGATTAAATCTGATAACTTCAAATTGGTACTTCCTTGTCGGTGACGTAGTATAAAAACAAAATGCTGAAGTCATTTGAGACCAAACTTTCGTTGCGATTGGATATAAATTGGATATAAACAAAATGATTCTGATAACCTGATAACGTGTGAATACAGTAACGTATTGTATAACCTAGTTATAAAACGTAACCAACATTGAATTTTTATGAGATAAAATAAGTTGACATTTTACCTACCAACGGTTGGACCTGTGCAAATGCCTTTAATAGAGGCTAATTTAAAAATTACATTGGAGATTGCAAGCCAAAAAAATATATTCTTGATCAATATGTGTTTGTGTAAAGTACTGTAAACTATTTCAGCCCACTATTATCGAGTAGGCTTAAAGACGAGGTGTGACACTAGTTGTTTAGTGTGATATATTTTATTGTGGATTTGTAACGGTAGTGTATATATGCGTCATACAGATCGTTATTTTATATTTGACTTTTATTGAATGATAAGTATTACCTTTAACCACTGCGTGAATTTAAATCTAAAACATGTCCGACGGTAGCGTACATATGAGAAATGCCAGGAACCATACAATGTGCTCAGGATGGCTGGAACACAAAGCCCATAGAGAGGTAGGTGGATCTTAAGTTACTTCTAGTATTGGTAATGGTGCGAGACATTGAATTAGTTCTGAATTAGTTGGCTGTCCGATTAGCGTAGTGGTTAGCGCGCTCGCTTCTCACCAACGCAACCCGGGTTCGATCATCGGACCGGGAAGTATGTGCGATTTATACAAATTTATTTGAGCTCTGAAACAATATGTCTGCTGAGGTTTCTTTACCCAAGAGAAGAAATTCTTTCTATATACAGTGGGTGAGAGTCTATATTCATCCAAGATGGCGGCCTTGAGGGTATCGTAATTATTAGCGTCTTGGACAGGAAGAGTGGCATATATATTTCTGGCCTTGTCGGACAACTTGTCTATAATATGGCCCACCCATGTTTGTTTGGCGACCTGGCTAGCTTCGAACAGTCTCTCACATGTTGCGAAGAATTTATCTGGCCTCATAGTCTGGGTCCAAATAGGAACAGAAATGTTTGTCTTAGAGGGCCTATTATCTGTATGGAGGGGGTTATTTTGCTGAGATTCCTGATCTCTCTGGATTTCTCTCAGGCGAATCTCCATCTGCATTTTCTCCCTTTGCATTCTTTCCTCCCTGTCCCTTTCTTTCTCTTCTCTTTCCCTCTCTCTTTCTTCTCTTTCCCTCTCTCTTTCTTTTTTTTTCTTTCCCTCTCTCTTTCTTCTCTTTGTTTTACTTCTTCCCTCTCTCTTTCTTCTCTTTGTTTTATTTCTTCCCTCTCTCTTTCTCTCTCTCTTTCTTTCTGGTAAATCTCACCCTGACGTTCCAGATTTGCCTGATTAAAGAAGGGAAGTCTCATTAATTTGTCCCATATCTCATCACCTGTGGTCTGCAAGTCGGGGTGAACCGGCCCCTCAGTTTCCTTATTAGCACTCCTAGTTGTAGCCATTTTATTTTTTTATTTTTAATTTTTAATCCCCAGAATGTATCTCCAAATGTATTATAGAATTGAGTTCAATAAAAGGAAGTAAATCACTAATATAATTTTAATGATAATATTAAGCCTCTATGAAAAGAAAACTGGTACTTACCGAAGTCTGTCTCGTCCGTTAATCCAATATATAATTTATCACATATTCAAAGTTTGCACATTTCCAATAATTTAATCCATTTCATTAATTTAATAATTCGTTGACGTCTTTCACTTATTTCCCAATTCTAACACTGTCTCGCATGCACTTCTGTTTTCAATAGTCCCTTGTATTCTTCATGTATAAATCCTAGTGTCCGTCACAATATTCCATATATAAATTCTAGTGTCCTTCACAATATGTCACGATATGTCACTTCTTCTTTATTGTATTTTATTATCTCATGCAATAAAATGTTTTGTATTGTATTGTATTTCCAATCCCGGACGAGCGTCCCAATTGTCGCAAACTCTCCTTTATCTTCTTGTATGTATATGACTCAGTTGCTTCGGCTCTTACCAGGGTCTATCCTATTGTAGACTCGCTGGAGTTGTCTAGGGGGTTTCTTCTTCGATATATGTATTAATGATAACTCAACACAGTCTTACATTTCTTCTATATAATATCTTGTCTAAATTGGCATCAGAGATCTTCATATATATAATCACCTTAGTTTAACAGACGGATCTGTAGCCCAGTGGTAAAACGCTGGACTGGTAATCCAGGGATCGCAGGTTCGATCCCCCGTCTGACCCTAATAAAATTAACAGTCTTTCAGATGGGACGTTAAACCGAGGTCTCGTGTCGGTGCTTTACACCGTGCACGTAAAAGAACCAGAGGAGACTCTGTAATGGGTCTCTGTCTGTATCATTGCACTATCCTCCAAAAATCTCAAATGACTAATCTCTTCAGGAGGCGTCGCTCATATGGGCAACCGGTAGCGACGATAAATAAACGTAAAACACACACATGAACTTTAACCTTAGTTTATAATAATATAAGTGCTAACTAAACGTCTTAGTACGCTCGCCCACAATATTCGTCGGCGGCGAGGGTCAATAACATCATCATTACATTTTATTTCAAAATACTTAGATTCGTATATTTTTTTATACAACTTTATTTTAGCTCGATTGCGAAACAAGTTCTTTCAACTTATATAAATCACTCTCGAGACCTCATTCCTGATGGAATCCATCGCCACGAGGGAGAGAAGAGGCAACGTGGAATTTAAATGCCTTGCCTAAGGACACAATCGTAACGGCTCCAGCGGGGCTCGAACTCCAGACCTTTCGCACCTGAAGCGAACGCGCATCCACTGCACCATCACGACTTCCACGCTGGGTGGAATCCGTTCGTTTAACGTTCACTGTACATCGCTGGTACGATCCTACCATGACCTCATTCATGAACATTTACCATTATAGATGCTCGCCCATATGGTTTACCGGCGGCGAGGGTAAATAAACTGAATCATCATCATACCATTATAGAGGGCTAGTTGAACCGTGTGATTCTGTATTGAACCTACATTTAATAACAAGAGCGATATGTCTGGTACGCTGTTAACTGTGTCATCGGTGAATGCTAGTTTTGTTTTGTAATCCTGACAAGATATACACGAATTTATGAAATGACTGTACTACACTGGATACAAGCAACGTTATGTGATAACACGTGTATATGTGATTCACAATTGACTGTAACGCATTGATTAACTCTTTCAGCGCCGAATAAATTCAGAGCATGTGCAAACAACATAGATCCAGATCAGCCGCGGCGTAACGCCGCGTCTGATCAGGATCTATGTTGTTTGCTATTCGGACAAGTGCTTCAGCTCCACTGTCTGAAGAGCAATCAGCATATAGCCTGATCAGACGGCATGTTCTATTCTGTCCGATCGGGTTCTCTTTTATGCGACATTGGCGGTGAAAGAGTTAAACTGGTCAGTTTTTGTTTCTAATGTGCAATATTATTGTTGAGTAGAGTCTGTGTATGCAAGATTGTATTTGTTACGCACTATTTGCATACAATTATAGCCAGTATTGTAGGATTATTGTACCCAATCTGACTGACAGAAATCTACCATTCCTCAACCGTTACTTGATTCAGTGTTTTTTTCGCGAACTTCGCAAATCTACTGAACTTACTGGAATTTACCAATATATGTATCCGAAAACGATCCAATATGCGCCGAAGACAGTACCAATAGTTTACATATTGGATCGTTTGAGACTTATATCTTACTTAAAACACACACAAAAAACAATATCTTATTTTAATAATTAAAATTGTTAATTTCGTACACGTACGTGTAGGAGTTAATATAACAACAACAACAATAATTTATTGCATAAAACATAGTCATATGCTTATAGCAAATATAATACTCTGGCCTTTGACAGCAGTCCAATATTAATAATAATGGACTGCAAGTACAAAATGTATGACGGGGTTCGAGCCCCGCCCAGGCCGTGTCTCTTTATATGAAGTAGTTGGTAGTTTCTTACGAAGGTTGATGCACTAAGTACTGGTTAACAACTGGAGCTTGTCCAGGAAAGGTGTTGTTAGGTAAGCTGCCGGCCGCAGATATAACCAAAATTGTTCTGGTGAAGGCGTAAAACCTGACAAAACAATTTTACAAACATTGTAGCAACTACGCGTGTAAAATTATTGAAATAATAGAGAATTGTCAAGAATTTGCTACCAAAGTCAGCATTCCTGAGCACATTCTTATAAAATGTAAAATGCATTGTTCGGATTTATTTTATTGCCATGTTTATTGTTTTGCTGAAAACTTGTGAAATTGTTGATGAAACCAGATTGAGTAAGCCCTATTTAGTGGCATGTGTAAAATCGTCTGCTGTTTCACACATGCACACTGACAGCTTGTATAACATAGTCACAACTGATTACTTAATTATCCTATGTTTGTACAACAACGGGTCATTGCCACTATGTTTGAAATACAGACGGATATGTAGTCCAGTGGTAACACGCTGGACTGGTAATCCAGGGATCGCAGGTTCGATCCCCCGTCTGACCCTAATAAAATTAACAGTCTTTCAGATGGGACGTTAAACCGAGGTCTCGTGTCGGTGCTTACACCGTGCACGTAAAAGAACCAGAGGAGATTCTGGAATGGGTCTCTGTCTGTATCATGCACTATCCTCCAAAATCTAAAATAACTAATCTCTTCAGGAGGCGTCGCTCATATGGGCAACCGGTAGCGACGATAAATAAACGTAAACTAAAAAAAAAAAAAAATATGTTTGAATTCAATTCTCAATTGAAGATGGTTATTTTGTGTGTGCGTGTACGTGCGCGCGCGCGCGCGCGTGTGTGTGCAATAGTAATACTATTTGGAATGCTCAGCCCGACCATAGATTACAGGTACAGTAAATGTACTGACACTATACATTTTGGTGATTGTAATCTAATCTATGGCCGGGCTGAGCATTCAAATAGTATTACTAATGCACACAAAATAACCACCTTAGTCTATAAAATATGAGTGCTGACGTCTTAGTACGCTCGCCCCTATTTTGTTATTAGTTTATTTTTCTCTCCAACATTTACATGTACACTCGCGCATTCCCCCACTGCTCACGGCCTGGTGTATAAAACTGGAATGAGTCGCTCTCAGCTAAATCTCGTGTGTGTGTTTACGTTTATTTATCGTCGCTACCGGTTGTCCATGAGTAGCCTCCTGAATAGATTAGTCATTTTAGATTGTTGGAGGATAGTGCAATGATACAGACAGAGACCAATTCCAGAATCTCCTCTGGTTCTATTACGTGCACGGTTTAAAGCACCGACACGAGACCTCGGTTTAACGTCCCATCTGAAAGACTGTTAATATTATTAGGGTCAGACGGGGGATCGAACCTGCGATCCCTGGAATGCCAGTCCAGCGTGTTAGCACTGGACTACATATCCGTCTCGTTGCTGAAGTTAAGCCTAATTGAGAGACATCGGTCAGTTACTTCCCCTGAATACTTACTAAAAGTAGATAGGTCCTATTAAGTGTTTTCCTCTGTTTTTATCGTTGTTTTCTTTGCACAAGAAGCTAGCATTTGTATTCCACTACCGCTTCTTTCGAGCATTAAATTACTATATCTCAACATATCCTATACAGTATATGCAATGGGTACTTATTTGTAAAAGAATATCAGTTAATTAACACGATATTATAAAATCACATTTATCATACCCAACATCTGGTTAGGGAACAACAGTTCAAACAAAGGATTCTAACTAAACGGACCTATTCACATCTTGGAATAAATCAGACTTTAGCTGCCAAGGGAGGTAATAGAAAAATAGAGATGTCCCAACCGACCATTAAACAATTTTCGAAATATAAAATATCCAAATTTTATTTTATTAAGAATAAATACAAAACCTTTTTTGGGCAGAATTTGCATTTACACATCATTCACTACTAGAAGAAAACGCTCATTGGATTCCACTACTCACTGTACAGTACACTGCTCGCTGCCAACTGTACACTACTCACTGTACAGTACACTGCTCGCTGCCAACAGTACACTACTCACTGTACAGTACACTGCTCGCTGCCAACTGTACACTACTCACTGTACAGTACACTGCTCGCTGCCAACTGTACACTACTCACTATACAGTACACTGCTCGCTGCCAACTGTACACTACTCACTGTACAGTACACTGCTCGCTGCCAACTGTACACTACTCACTGTACAGTACACTGCTCGCTGCCAACTGTACACTACTCACTGTACAGTACACTGCTCGCTGCCAACTGTACACTACTCACTGTACAGTACACTGCTCGCTGCCAACTGTACACTACTCATGTACAGTACACTGCTCGCTGCCAACTGTACACAACTGTACACTACTCACTATACAGTACACTGCTCGCTGCAAACAGTACACTACTCACTGTACAGTACACTGCTCGCTGCAAACAGTACACTACTCACTGTACAGTACACTGCTCGCTGCAAACAGTACACTACTCACTGTACAGTACACTGCTCGCTGCAAACAGTACACTACTCACTGTACAGTACACTGCTCGCTGCCAACAGTACACTACTCACTGTACAGTACACTGCTCGCTGCAAACAGTACACTACTCACTGTACAGTACACTGCTCGCTGCCAAAAGTACACTACTCAATGTACAGTACACTGCTTGCTGCCAACAGTACACTGCTAACTTCACCTACATCAATACAAATGCAACACAGTGTGATAAGACGGAATCATGCCTACATATAGGTGTTAAAATGCACGAGAGTTCATGACACAATTCCAAATAAATCTTTTAGCTTATTTAATTCTTCCAGCATATTTAATTATTTTAGCTTATTTAATTCTTCTAGATTATTTAATTATTCTAGTTTATTTAACTCTTCTATCTTATTTAACTCTTCTATCTTATTTAACTCTTCTATCTTATTTAACTCTTCTATCTTATTTAATTCTTCTATCGTATTTAATTCTTCTATCTTATTTAACTCTTCTATCTTATTTAATTCTTCTATCTTATTTAACTCTTCTAGCTTATTTACCGTACTTATTTAAGTCACTCTAAAGTATACCCCAAAAGCAGCTATGTATTTAACATGCATGTCTAAACAGCAATAGAATCCCTGATGATCACATCTCCGACTCCCACCTGAGACGATAACAAAACTTCAATGACAAACAGTATCAACGTCAAATATAATTTCTAGTTTAATATTCGTCGAAAAAAAAATCACCTATTTTAATATAAATTACCCCAAAAAATCCAGGGGAAAACCCCCACCGCGTGGAGAGGGAAGTCTAGATATACAAATTATCAATTTGATCCGATCTATGGTCTGATTGATAAATCAATATTTCAGGTTTAATACATATATCTAAAGATCTTATATACCACGGTTATATACAACATTAATTATGCACACGACAGGGTGATCTTTAAGAATCCCACTGAGAAAATAATAATGAGCGAATCCAGGGATCGCAGGATCGAACCAGGGATCGCAGGTTCGATCCCCCGTCTGACCCTAATAAAATTAACAGTCTTTCAGATGGGACGTTAAACCGAGGTCTCGTGTCGGTGCTTTACACCGTGCACGTAAAAGAACCAGAGGACATTCTGGAATGGGTCTCTGTCTGTATCATGCACTATCCTCCACAATCTAAAATGACTAATCTCTTCAGGAGGCGTCGCTCATATGGGCAACCGGTAGCGACGATAAATAAACGTAAAACACACATAATAATGAGCGGAAATGTATCCCGATTCCGTACAGCATATGGACAACCACAGCAGTGCCGTAACCAGTTTATACAAATTTATTTTAGCTCGATTGCGAAACAAGTTCTTTCAACTTATATTTTATTCACTCTCGAGACTTCATTCCTGATGGAATCCATCGCCATGAAGGAGAGAGAAGAGGCAATGTGGAATTTAAATGCCTTACCTAAGGGCACAATCGTAACGGCTCCAGCGGGGCTCGAACTCCGGACCTTTCGCACCTGAAGCGAACGCGTATCCACTGCGCTATCACGACTGCCGTAACCAGACTCTGAAAGTAACCGAGACGAACCCCCCTCCCTGGATGCTTGTCTGTGCATTCTGAAAGCAGTTTTATCAGAATGTTCTTATACGTGTCGTTACTTGCCAAATTCTAACCTAGACGAGTGCCTCATTTACCTCACTGGGGCTACGGACACGCACAGCCTCACTGAACCTTCAAACGCGCTGCAATTTCAGTTTCAATGACATCCTGTTGAGTACAATTATGAGACTATAGTAAGTTGTTATGGTAAATAGGTACAGATACAGGAGCACAACGGACCTTCTAACCACAATGCAGAGGATGACGCTGTACTAATAATTGTGTATGTTATGTATACGTGAGATTTACGCAAACGTGATATTTAGTGAAGCTTGACGTGTGATACCTCATTACACTTCGGATGTGGGGGTAGCGTGAGGGGTGAAGGTCGTGGGATTTAACCAATAATGAAACATGTCAGATTAATAATACTATAATAATAATAATAATTAATAATAATAATACATAATACATAATACATAATAATACATAATACATAATACATAATACATACATAATACATACATAATACATAATACATAATACATAATACATAATACATAATACATATACATAATACATACATAATACATACAT
>CM026399.1:16181974-16208549 GCA_014843695.1 Archivesica marissinica | reverse complement strand
AAATACTCGACATAACTGTATAAATGAACCCTAAGGCCCTCCAAATACTCGACATAACTGTATAAATGAACCCTAAAGCCCTCCAAATACTCGACATAACTGTATAAATGAACCCTGATGTGTTTCAAATAATACAGTACTTCCCGTGACATACAATATGCTACATTTACATGGAACACAGCCATCAATACAAAGCGCTCCAAATACTGACCAAAACGTTTAAATAACTGTTCTAAATCACAGGACTGGTGAAATATAATTTGCTACATTTATACGACAGAGTAACATAACCATAAAACGCGAGATGGTTCCAAAACCTGATAATGTTTTCATCGGACCTGTCAAAAGAGAAGATGAAAAATGTGTTTTATTACAGAGTCATGTTCGCAATATTCAGATAAGCCGATGAGAGATCGGTCATCTATTATAGTTCCCTGTATTTCCTCGGTGTTAATGCAAATAAACGGGATCGCAACACACGATCAGAGGTCTGGCGAGAGGATCAAAATGCCAGTAGCGGAATAAATTGGCTAGAGGAGTGAATATGTTTCTGAATAAAAGAAAAACATAACGCGATGTGCGCAATATTTCTTTTCTTATTTTTGTTCTTCAAATTGGACACTTGCATATACACGATATTATGTGGGTCCTTCGTGTCCTGTGTTGATGTTATTTCGAGTGAATTGTTTTGTTGTTAAAAGTCACACTAACAGATTAGGTCATATGGCGGCTCTCCAGCTGTTGTTAGTTTATACAAATTTATTTTAGCTCGATTGCGAAACAAGTTCTTGCAACTTATATTAATCACTCTCGAGACCTCATTCCTGATGGACTCCATCGCCACGAGGGAGAGAGAAGAGGCAACGTGGAAATCAAATGCCTTGCCTAAGGGCACAATCGTAACGGCTCTAGCGGGGCTCGAACTCCGGACATTTCGCACCAGAAGCGAACGCCCTATCACTGTGCTATTGTTGGCGGAGGATGGCCCCGGGTGCCTATCCAAGCAGTATTTTCGCATGGACGGGCTCCCGGGTCTAACCACCGACCTTCCGTAAACAACTGGATAGCCTCCTCCCATGAAACAGTTCCACCAATTCCAATTGGTTATAAAAACATTTTTTTTAAATTCGGTCTGTGGCGAAACAAATTCTTCATTAGTTTAATTGATCTCGAGACATAATTCCGTTATGGAATCCATCTCCACGAGCGACAGAGAAGACACAGTGCGGATTGTGGAATCCATCTCCACGAGCGACAGAGAAGACACAGTGCGGATTGTGGAATCCATCTCCACGAGCGACAGAGAAGACACAGTGCGGATTGTGGAATCCATCTCCACGAGCGACAGAGAAGACACAGTGCGGATTGTGGAATCCATCTCCACGAGCGACAGAGAAGACACAGTGCGGATTGTGGAATCCATCTCCACGAGCGACAGAGAAGACACAGTGCGGATTGTGGAATCCATCTCCACGAGCGACAGAGAAGACACAGTGCGGATTGTGGAATCCATCTCCACGAGCGACAGAGAAGACACAGTGCGGATTGTGGAATCCATCTCCACGAGCGACAGAGAAGACACAGTGCGGATTGTGGAATCCATCTCCACGAGCGACAGAGAAGACACAGTGCGGATTGTAGAATCCATCTCCACGAGCGACAGAGAAGACACAGTGCGGATTGTAGAATCCATCTCCACGAGCGACAGAGAAGACACAGTGTGGATTGTGCCTATGCATGCATAATAAAAGTGTTTGTCAAAGGGGCGAGGTCTCTGGCGGGGAGGCTCTTATAACCGATTCACATGTGAGGCGGACACAGCAGATGATGGACTATATATCCGACATCAAATTGATGAGCGCATATTATCTCAACGACTGTCTGTAGCACCATTAAACGTCATAAACTCCGCTAAACGTCATAAGACCGCTAAAAGTTATACACTATTTCGCTATACGTCATAAGATCGCTAAACGTCATAAAACATTCCGCTATATGTCATAACATCGCTAAACGTCATAAAACATTCCGCTATATGTCATAAGATCGCTAAGCGTCGTAAAACATTCCGCTATATGTCATAAGAACGCTAAACGTCGTAAAACATTCCGCTATATGTCATAAGACCGCTAAACGTCGTAAAACATTCCGCTATATGTCATAAGACCGTTAAACGTCGTAAAACATTCCGCTATATGTCATAAGATCGCTAAGCGTCATAAAACATTCCGCAATATGTCATAAGACCGTAAGCGTCATAAAACATTCCGCTATATGTCATAAGATCGCCGCTAAACGTCGTAAAACATTCATCTATATGTCATAAGAACGCTAAACGTCGTAAAACAGTTCGCTATATGTCATAAGATCGCTAAACGTCATAAAACATTCATCTATATGTCATAAGAACGCTAAACGTCGTAAAACATTCCGCTATATGTCATAAGATCGCTAAACGTCATAAAACATTCCGCTATATGTCATAAGACCGTAAGCATCATAAAACATTCCGCTATATGTCATAACATCGCTAAACGTTATAAAACATTCCGCTATATGTCATAAGACCGTAAGCGTCATAAACATTCCGCTATATGTCATAAGATCGCCGCTAAACGTCGTAAAACATTCCGCTATATGTCATAAGAACGCTAAACGTCGTAAAACATTCCGCTATATGTCATAAGATCGCCGCTAAACGTCGTAAAACATTCATCTATATGTCATAAGAACGCTAAACGTCGTAAAACAGTTCGCTATATGTCATAAGATCGCTAAACGTCATAAAACATTCATCTATATGTCATAAGATCGCTAAACGTCGTAAAACATTCATCTATATGTCATAAGATCGCTAAACGTCGTAAAACATTCATATATATGTCATAAGATCGCTAAACGTCGTAAAACATTCATCTATATGTCATAAGATCGCTAAACGTCGTAAAACATTCATCTATATGTCATAAGATCGCTAAACGTCATAAAACATTCCGCTATACGTCATAAGACCGTAAGCGTCATAACACATTCCGCAATATGTCATAAGACCGCTAAACGTCGCAAAACATTCCGCTATATGTCATAAGATCGCTAAACGTCATAAAACATTCATCTATATGTCATAAGATCGCTAAACCTCGTAAAACATTCATCTATATGTCACAAGATCGCTAAACCTCGCAAAACATTCATCTATATGTCATAAGATCGCTAAACATCATAAAACATTCCGCTATATGTCATAAGATCGCTAAACGTCATAAAACATTCCGCTATATGTCATAAGATCGCTAAACGTCGTAAAACATTCATATATATGTCATAAGATCGCTAAACGTCGTAAAACATTCATCTATATGTCATAAGATCACTAAACGTCATAAAACATTCCGCTATATGTCATAAGATCGCTAAGCGTCATAAAACATTCCGCTATATGTCATAAGATCGCTAAACGTCATAAAACATTCCGCTATATGTCATAAGATCGCTAAACGTCATAAAACATTCCGCTATATGTCATAAGATCGCTAAACGTCATAAAACATTCATCTATATGTCATAAGATCGCTAAACGTCATAAAACATTCATCTATATGTCATAAGATCGCTAAACGTCATAAAACATTCATCTATATGTCATAAGACCGCTAAACGTCATAAAACATTCATATATATGTCATAAGACCGCTAAACGTCATAAAACATTCAGCTATATGTCATAAGACCGCTAAACGTCATACAACATTCCGCTATATGTCATAAGACCGCTAAACGTCATACAACATTCCGCTATATGTCATAAGACCGTAAGCGTCATAAAACATTCCGCTATATGTCATAAGACCGCTAAACGTCATACAACATTCCGCTATATGTCATAAGACCGCTAAACGTCATACAACATTCCGCTATATGTCATAAGACCGCTAAACGTCATACAACATTCCGCTATATGTCATAAGATCGCTAAACGTCATAAAACATTCCGCTATATGTCATAAGATCGCTAAAAGTCATAAAACATTCCGCTATATGTCACGTTCGATGCTGTTTTAAATTGTTTGGCATGTGCATTAGCTATTAACCTACAGTCTAAAAACATGTTATATTGTATGATCCCTCTCCGTGGGCTGGTGGGTAAGGCATCCGCATACAGAGCTTGAGGTCGAAAGTTCGAACCTCGTCAGGAGTTTATTCTGATATGGTCGGTTTGTGAGCCACCATCTAGTTAACTAATGGTTACTGGTTGCCTGATCAGCTTAACGCGTGGCATACTGTGCCGGCAGTTATCTAATGTTCTCAAAACTGGTGGCGCAAACCTTTGCATTTTCATACTATGTATTGTATCGTTCTGGGCATAACATTAAAGCGTCACTACATCGGTGAAAACGCAAAAGAATGCAGAATGTAATTTGCTATTATATGGTATAATTTCTTTCCAAATATTTGCCTAAAAACTGAGTATTTCAACAAATAAACAAACGTCGTATACGCGGTTTGTTGACATATCAAAATAATGTAAATAGGGTCGACATTCATGCGTAATACAAAGAGTTTATCCTGAATAACACGAGTTATGGTACATATTTACCGTGATATCTCAAATGTGTGCCTATGCATATTTATTTATACACTAATCTTAGTTAAATTATCTCTAAACGAAAGTATCGCATGATTAGTATTGACTGCAATGGCAGCAACCGTCAATTCAGGAACGTGGATGACCGTTATATGAAATCCTACTTTCACTTTTGAAAGTTTGTATACCACAAACCACTGTTTATTGATTCATGTTTCACTGTTGATTGGTGCTAAGTGTTCGAATGTATTCAGAAGAATTTGAAGTAGCAATGCATTTATACGTGAAAAAAGAATTTTATTTGCTTTTTGCGATGTAATGTCGCTTTAACTATTGATTTGCAATGAAAGATGATTAAACTAAAGACAAGAATGGGAATAGGGAAATACTGCTGTTCGCAAGAGGTGTCTCATAAGTTAGAAATGGCTGGCCCTTTCAAATGGGGGGACACTATATAACAAATACACACTTTACTATACGGTTCCTTTGGTACACTTACGCTCACTTCTCACCAATGCAACCCGGGTTCGATCCTCGGACCGGGAAGTATGCGAGATGGTACGGTGGTCGCCAGATCGGACAGGTGGTTTTCTCCGGGTACTCCGGTTTCCTCCCACACGAATGACCACATATGCGCTTTCATCCGAGCCAACGAAAGTGATTAATATAGGTTGTTAAAACTTGTTTCGCAATCGTTGAACAATAAAGTTTAAATTAATACTATTAAACGCACACACACATATATTAAAGGAAACACAACAAGAAGTATAACACTGCTTTTAATATGAAGTTATCTAATCATATTGAAGCTGTGAACGAATATTTTTAAAAGCTTCGAAATCGTTGTAAAATAAATACAGTTTTAAAAAAACTTTTAATACATTTACTAGCAATGCGATGTACATTGAGTTAATCTAAGTGGCGATGCTTAGAACCACTAATTAAAATTACTTAGAAATACTAATTACTGTCTTATATTTCCATTTTCAATTAGTGTATACACATATAATGTTTGGCTTGTGTGTTTTACGTTTATTTATCGTCGCTACCGGTTGCCCATATGAGCGACGCCTCCTGAAGATATTAGTCATTTTTTATTTTGGAGGATAGTGCATGATACAGACAGAGACCCATTCCAGAGTCTCCTCTTGTTCATTTACGTGCACGGTGTAAAGCACCGACACGAGACCTCGGTTTAACGTCCCATCTGAAAGACTGTTAATTTTATTAGGGTCAGACGGGGGAACGAACCTGCGATCCCTGGATTACCAGTCCAACGTGTTACCACTGGACTACAGATCCGTCTGTGATGATTGGCTTGATTGCGAAACACGTTTATACAACGTTAGATGAATCGCTATCGATACCTAACTCTTGGTGTAATCCATCGCAATGACACGGAGAGAGAAGATAAAATGTGGAATCTGTGCGTTGCCAGTGGTAACACGCTGGACTGGTTCGATCCACCGTCTGACCCTAATAAAAATTAACAGTCTTTCAGATGGGATGTTAAACCGAGGTCTCGTGTCGGTGCTTTACACCGTGCACGTAAAAGAACCAGAGGAGGCTCTGGAATGGGTCTATATCTGTATCATTGCACTATCCTCCAAAATCTAAAATGACTAATCTCTTCAGGAGGCGTCGCTCATATGGGCAACCGGTAGCGACGATAAATAAACGTATAACACACATTGCCTAAGGGCACAATCGTAACCCCTACAGCTGGGTGATAACCCCGGGAAGTTCACACCTGACGCGTACGTGCTACCATTTTTCAATAATAATTACATATAGGAATTATAGTTTTTTTTTTGTTTTCATTTGAAGAAAAGCAACGCAGTCACAGACTTTAAAATGTAACAAGAATAAAGGAGTAATATTGGTAATATTCTGTTCAATTGTATTTGTGTTGGGAACAATTCCGTTGTTGTTTCCATTGAGGATAAACAAACAATGAATGCGTGACTGTGGCCACAGGGGGAACGGTGGCATCACATTTTGACATCATATTACCACTACAAACTAAAGTGTTATCAGAACTATCGACCCAGGCAAACCTTATTCCTCAAAAGATCATCCTCTCTGACATAGGGCTATATCTCCCCAATAAATCATCCGATAAAATATTTCTGACAAGTTAATTCAGTGTGTTTATTGAGAGGCAGAAGATGATAACCAATAAAGCATCGCGTATATCCAACTTCGAAACGAAACACAGTGAAATGATCATCTCGTTACCATATTTGCATAGAAACAGAATTTCACACTAAGCCCTTTGAATAAGCTAAGCGACATCAGATGTGGTCCGGAATGCCCCGCGAGAGCCTGCCTGTAGGTACCGTTGATTCAGAATGTGCATACGATGTACAGTCTACACCCGTTATGTCGAATTCAGTCGGACCGAACAAAATGCGTCGACATAACCGAAGTTTGACTTAACGTAATTCGATATAAACAGAGCCAGTTATATGTAAAATTATAGTGTCTGAAAACGGGATTTTGATTCGACTTCGAGATAACCAGAGAATTCGACATAACCGACTTTGACATAGCGGATGTAGACTGTATATATATATTTACGTTTATTTATCGTCGCTACCGGTTGCCCACAGATAATTTGTTCAATTGCAAGGCGTTTATATCACAACATATAACAACTCCGAAATCACAACATAGCCCCTCCGAAATCACAATATAACCCCTCCGAAATCACAATATAGCCCCTCCGAAATCACAATATAACCCCTCCGAAATCACAATATAACCCCTCCGAAATCACAATATAACCCCTCCGAAATCACAATATAACCCCTCCGAAATCACAATATAGCCCCTACGAAATCACAATATAGCCCCTCCGAAATCACAATATAGCCCCTCCGAAATCACAATATAGCCCCTCCGAAATCACAATATAGCCCCTCCGAAATCACAATATAGCCCCTCCGAAATCACAATATAGCCCCTCCGAAATCACAATATAGCCCCTCCGAAATCACAATATAGCCCCTCCGAAATCACAATATAACCCCTCCGAAATCACAATATAACCCCTCCGAAATCACAATATAACCCCTCCGAAATCACAATATAACCCCTCCGAAATCACAATATAGCACCTCCGAAATCACAATATAGCCCCTCCGAAATCACAATATAGCCCCTCCGAAATCACAATAATTATAATCTTTCAAAATCACGATATCCCCTCCTACATGACATTAGAATGCCATCCGAAATGACATTAGAAGGACAACTAATTGACATTAATATAGAAAGACGCCCAAATTACATGCCGTATGCCGATATGACATTACTAAGACATCCGAAACGGCATTGCAAGTCCATCCGATATTACACTACAAGTCCGTCCGATATTACACTACAAGGTCGTCCGATATTACACTACAAGTCCGTCCGATATTACACTACAAGTCCGTCCGATATTAAACTACAAATCCGTCCGATATTACACTACAAGGCCGTCCGATATTACACTACAAGGCCGTCCGATATTACATTAGAAGGACGTCCGATATTACACTAGAAGGCCGTCCGATATTACACTACAAGGCTGTCCGATATTACACTACAAGGCCGTCCGATATTACATTAGAAGGCCGTCCGATATTACACTACAAGGCCGTCCTATATTACATTAGAAGGACGTCCAATATTACACTAGAGGGCCGTCCGATATTACACTACAAGGCCGTCCTATATTACATTAGAAGGACGTCCGATATTACACTAGAAGGCCGTCCGATATTACACTACAAGGCCGTCCGATATTTCATTAGAAGGACGTCCGATATTACACTAGAAGGACGTCCGATATTACACTACAAGGCCGTCCTATATTACACACGAAGGACGTCCGATATTACACACGAAGGCCGTCCGATATTACACTGCAAGGCCGTCCGATATTACACTATAAGGCCGTACGATATTACACTACAAGGCCGTCCGATATTACAAACGAAGGACGTCCGATATTACACACGAAGGCCGTCCGATATTACATTAGAAGGACGTCCGATATTACACTACAAGGCCGTCAGATATTACACTACAAGGCCGTCAGATATTACACTACAAGGCCGTCCGATATTACACTACAAGGCCGTCCGATATTACACTAGAAGGACGTCCGATATTACACTAGAAGGACGTCCGATATTACACTACAAAGCCGTCCGATATTACACACGAAGGACGTCCGATATTACACACGAAGGCCGTCCGATATTACACTACAAGGCCGTCCGATATTACACTACAAGGCCGTACGATATTACACTAGAATGACGTCCGATATTACACTAGAAGGACGTCCGATATTACATTACAAGGCCGTCCGATATTACACTGCAAGGCCGTCCGATATTACACTACAAGGCCGTCCGATATTACACACGAAGGACGTCCGATATTACATTAGAAGGACGTCCGATATTACACACGAAGGACGTCCGATATTACACTACAAGGCCGACCTATATTACATTAGAAAGCCGTCCGATATTACACTACAAGGCCGTCCGATATTACATTAGAAGGCCGTCCGATATTACACTACAAGGCCGTCCTATATTTCACTACAAGGCCGTCCGATATTACATTAGAAGGACGTCCGATATTACACTAGAAGGACGTCCGATATTACATTAGAAGGACGTCCGATATTACACTAGAAGGCCGTCCGATATTACACTACAAGGCTGTCCGATATTACACTACAAGGCCGTCCGATATTACATTAGAAGGCCGTCCGATATTACACTACAAGGCCGTCCTATATTACATTAGAAGAACGTCCGATATTACACTAGAGGGCCGTCCGATATTACACTACAAGGCCGTCCTATATTACATTAGAAGGACGTCCGATATTACACTAGAAGGCCGTCCGATATTACACTACAAGGCCGTCCGATATTACATACGAAGGCCGTCCGATATTACATTAGAAGCACGTCCGATATTACACACGAAGGACGTCCGATATTACACTACAAGGCCGACCTATATTACATTAGAAAGCCGTCCGATATTACACTACAAGGCCGTCCGATATTACATTAGAAGGCCGTCCGATATTACACTACAAGGCCGTCCTATATTTCACTACAAGGCCGTCCGATATTACACTAGAAGGACGTCCGATATTACACTACAAGGCCGTCCGATATTACACACGAAGGACGTCCGATATTACACACGAAGGCCGTCCGATATTACACTACAAGGCCGTCCGATATTACACTAGAAGGACGTCCGATATTACAGTACAAGGCCGTCCGATATTACACTACAAGGCCGTCCGATATTACACTACAAGGACGTCCGATATTACACTACAATGCCGTCCGATATTACACTACAAGGCCGTCCGATATTACACACGAAGGACGTCCGATATTACACACGAAGGCCGTCCGATATTACACTACAAGGCCGTCCGATATTACACTACAAGGCCGTCCGATATTACACTAGAAGGACGTCCGATATTACACTACAAGGCCGTCCGATATTACACTACAAGGCCGTCCGATATTACACTACAATGCCGTCCGATATTACACTACAAGGCCGTCCGATATTACACTACAAGGCCGTCCGATATTACACTACAAGGCCGTCCGATATTACATTACAAGGCCGTCCGATATTATACTAGAAGGCCGTCCGATATTACACTACAATGCCGTCCGATATGACACTACAAGGCCGTCCGATATTACACTAGAAGGACGTCCGATATTACACTACAAGGCCGTCCGATATTACACTACAAGGCCGTCCGATATTACACTACAAGGCCGTCCGATATTACACTACAAGGCCGTCCGATATTACATTACAAGGCCGTCCGATATTACACTACAATACCGTCCGATATGACACTACAAGGCCGTCCGATATTACACTAGAAGGACGTCCGATATTACACTACAAGGCCGTCCGATATTACACTACAAGGACGTCCGATATTACACACGAAGGACGTCCGATATTACACTACAAGGCCGTCCGATATTACACTACAAGGCCGTCCGATATTACACACGAAGGACGTCCGATATTACACTAGAAGGAAGTCCAATATTACACTACAAGGTCGTCCGATATTACACTAGAAGGACGTCCGATATTACACTACAAGGCAGTCCGATATTACACTAGAAGGACGTCCGATATTACACTACAAGGCCGTCCGATATTACACTACAAGGCCGTCCGATATTACACTACAAGGACGTCCGATATTACACTACAAGGCCGTCCGATATTACACACGAAGGACGTCCGATATTACACTAGAAGGACGTCCGATATTACACTACAAGGTCGTTCGATATTACTCTAGAAGGAAGTCCGATATTACTCTAGAAGGACCTCCGATATTACACTACAAGGCCGTCCGATATTACACTAGAAGGACGTCCGATATTACACTACAAGGCCGTCCGATATTACACTACAAGGCCGTTCGATATTACACTACAATGCCGTCCGATATTACACTACAAGGCCGTCCGATATTACACTACAAGGCCGTCCGATATTACACTACAAGGCCGTCCGATATTATACTAGAAGGCCGTCCGATATTACACTACAATACCGTCCGATATGACACTACAATGCCGTCCGATATTACACTAGAAGGACGTCCGATATTGCACTACAAGGCCGTCCGATATTACACTAGAAGTCCGTCCGATATTACACTAGAAGGACGTCCGATATTACACTACAAGGCCGTCCGATATTACACTACAAGGACGTCCGATATTACACTAGAAGGACGTCCGATATTACACTAGAATGACGTCCGATATTACACTACAAGGCCGTCCGATATTACACTACAAGGCCGTCCGATATTACACTAGAAGGCGGTCCGATATTACACTACAAGGCCGTCCGATATTACACTACAAGGCCGTCCGATATTACACTAGAAGGACGTCCGATATTACAATACAAGGCCGTCCCATATTACACTAGAAGGACGTCCGATATTACACTACAAGGCAGTCCGATATTACACTAGAAGGACGTCCGATATTACACTACAAGGCCGTCCGATATTACACTACAAGGCCGTCCGATATTACACTACCAGTACGTCCGATATTACACTACAAGGCCGTCCGATATTACACTAGAAGGACGTCCGATATTACACTACAAGGCCGTCCGATATTACACTACAAGGACGTCCGATATTACACACGAAGGACGTCCGATATTACACTACAAGGCCGTCCGATATTACACTACAAGGCCGTCCGATATTACACACGAAGGACGTCCGATATTACACTAGAAGGAAGTCCAATATTACACTACAAGGTCGTCCGATATTACACTAGAAGGAAGTCCGATATTACACTAGAAGGACGTCCGAATGACATTAGAAGACTATTCGAACTGACATTAGAAGACCTTTTGAACTGACATTAGAAGACCATTGGAACTGACATTAGAAGACCGTTTGAACTTACATTAGAAGACCATTGGAACTGACATTAGAATATCTTTTGAACTGACATTAGAAGAAATGTTGAACTGACATTAGAATAACTTTTGAACTGACATTAGAAGACCCTTTGAACTTACATTAGAAGACCTTTTGAAATGACATTAGAATACCTTTTGAACTGACATTAGAAGACCTATTGAACTTACATTAGAAGACCATTGAAACTGACATTAGAAGACCGTTTGAACTTACATTAGAAGACCATCAGAACTGACATTAGAAGACCATTTGAACTGACTCTAGAAGACCCTTTGAACTGACACTAGAATACCTTTTGAACTGACATTAGAAGACTATTCGAACTGACATTAGAATACCATTGGAACTGACATTAGAAGACAATTGGAACTGACATTAGAAGACCTTTTGAACTGACATTAGAAGACCTTTTGAACTGACATTAGAAGACCATTCGAACTGACATTAGAATGCAGTTTTGAAATGAAATCAGAATGATGACAACATGTCATTAGAATGGAATAGGAAATGGCACTAGAAGTTGGTTCAAAATGATGTTAAGAGTGCAACATTGAGCCACATCAGTTCAGGGTCAACGACACACTACAACAACGTCCATGCCTGCATTACCGGGGTCTTCCTCCTCCAATAATAGCTGAAGAGTCGCCATATGACCTAAGCTGTTGGGGCGACTTTAAACCCCGAAACATGTGTGTGCTTTACGTTTATTTATCGTCGCTAACGGTTGCCCATATGAGCGACGCCTCCTGAAGAAGTTAGTCATTTTAGATTTTTGGAGGATAGTGCAATGATACAGACAGAGAGCCATTCCAAAGTCTCCACTGGTTCTTTTACGTGCACGGTGTACAGTAACCTGGGAACAGGCGTCGATATATTTTGCCTGGTCAGTCAAATAAATATAGTTTAACACCGATACTATTAATTGGGCTGTATTGAGTTTCTAATAATATCAATGTCATTTGGCCAGAAGTTAAAAGTGAAAAATTGACATACTGACACCCAGGCTAGACTGACCAGGCAAACTATATCAACGCCTGGAACCCAGGCTAGGTATACAGCATCGACACGAGACCTCGGTTTAAAGTCTCATCTGAAAGACTGTTAATTGTATTAGGGTCAGCGAAAAACATACACACAAACACTTTTATACCTCGTCGATGGTATGACATTAGGCTCTATAAACACGCACCGTGCGGTGGTACGAGGCAATCATAGAGAAGTCTAAAATATAAATGATTTCTTTTTCAAAACTCATAATCGTAAAAAGCTATCATCTAATTGAACAGACAAAATCATCATGCCCTTTTCATTGAGAGGAGACATTTCTCTACGGGTACATAAATTTCTACGTCTGCATTTTGTCCAACTGTCAAAGCATGATTACAAAGCGAAACAATTCTCGGAAACTCTGCTTACTTTTAATCAGACTCCGTCATTTGTTCACTTTTGCATTTGATAACATTCTATTGACATACTGGTTGTACGCCACAAAAACAGGATCAAAATATCACGGCCTTAGTGATTCCCTGGGCTCCGAGTCTTGTATTCGCCCCCATCAACATCGACCCGTGTTATTGTCTGGAAATGCTGCGTAATTTACTGTCCACTTTTCAATGCTGCTTTCATGAAAAACATGTCAGGGGTTTCAATCATTTCGCGATGGAAAGCTGACAAGAGCTTTTTAATGTTGCCTCATTTGATTATTGGTATTCGGGTTTTTGCCCATCATTCGCCTGTCAAAATGTGATCGCATCGCTATTCAGCAACGAAGACCAGAAATAATTTAATATTTTCTAGAATAATCTGTCCAAACTAAGATCTTTGCTCTCGTGAGATATCCATACAGGCATGAAATGAGATAGCACATACACATAGCGCTATGGAAAGGAAAAGCACAAATAAAGCGTTATTGTATTCATTTTCGTTTGCATTGTTTTTCGCAATAAAGGGTAACCATTGGAGTCTGAGCATCACATTTGGTCCGTTTAGTTCTGGTAATCACATGCAATAGATACGTAACATTAAGGTCAATATAGACGGTTCAGTGGTCCGTTAAACAGCATGCCTGAGATTTCATTTGTTTACATGCACACACAATATTGCTTCAGATAGTATTATTGAACACCTTAATATTACGTCTGATTGGATGCATGTATACCAAACATTACGTCAGATTGCATGCACATTACGTCATATTGTATACATGGGTACAATAACATTACGTAAGAGTGTATGCATAGATACCATAACATTACGTTATATTGTATACATGGGTACAATAACATTACGTCAGATTGCATGCACATTACGTCATATTGTATACATGGATACCATAACATTACGTAAGATTGTATGCATGGATACCATAACATTACGTCATATTGTATACATGGATACCATAACATTACGTCATATTGTATACATGGATACCATAACATTACGTCATATTGTATACATGGGTACAATAACATTACGTCTGATTGCATGCACATTACGTCATATTGTATACATGGATACCATAACATTACGTAAGATTGTATGCATGGATACCATAACATTACGTCATATTGTATACATGGATACCATAACATTACGTCATATTGTATACATGGATACCATAACATTACGTCATATTGTATACATGGGTACAATAACATTACGTCTGATTGCATGCACATTACGTCATATTGTATACATGGATACCATAACATTACGTAAGATTGTATGCATGGATACCATAACATTACGTCTGATTGCATGCACATTACATCATATTGTATACATGGGTACAATAACATTACATAAGATTGTATGCATGGATACCATAACATTACGTCAGATTGTATGCATGGATACCATAACATTACGTCAGATTGTTTGCATGTATACCAAAACATTACGTCAGATTGTATGCATTGATGCTATAACATTACGTCAGATTGTATGCATGGATACCACAACATTACGTCAGATTGTATGCATGGTTCATAACATTACGTCAGATTGTATGCATGGATACCATAACATTACGTCTGATTGCATGCACATTAGGTCAGATTGTATGCATGGATACCATAACATTACGTCATATTGTATGCATGGGTTCATAACAGTACGTCAGATAGTATGCATGGGTTCATAACATTACGTCATATTGTATGCATGAATACCATAACATTACCTCAGATTGAATACATGCATACCATAACATTACGTCAGATTGTATGCATGCATACCATAACATTACGTCAGATTGTATTCATGGATACCATAACATTACGTCAGATTGTATGCATGGATACCATAACATTACGTCAGATTGAATACATGCACACCATAACATTACGTCAGATTGTATGCATGGATACCATAACATTACGTCAGATTGTATTCATGGATACCATAACATTACGTCAGAGTGTATACATGGATACCATAACATTACGTCTGATTGCATGCACATTAGGTCAGAGTGTATACATGGATACCATAACATTACGTCTGATTGCATGCACATTACGTCATATTGTATTCATGGGTTCATAACAGTACGTCAGATGGTATGCATGGGTTCATAACATTACGTCATATTGTATGCATGAATACCATAACATTACGACAGATTGTATGCATGCATAACATAACATTACCTCAGATTGAATACATGCATACCATAACATTACGTCAGATTGTATGCATGTATACCATAACATTACGTCAGATTGTTTGCATGTATACCATAACATTACGTCAGATTGTATGCATGTATACCATAACATTACGTTAGATTGTCTACATGGATACCATAACATTACGTCAGATTGTAAGCACATTACGTCAGAGTGTCTACATGGATACCATAACATTACGTCAGATTACATGCACACGTCAGATTGTATGCATGGGTACCATAACATTACGTCAGATTACATGCACATTACGTCAGATTGTATGCATGGGTACCATAACATTACGCCAGATTGTCTACATGGATACCATAACATTACGTCAGATTGTAGGCACATTACGTCAGATTGTCTACATGGATACCATAACATTACGTCAGATTGTAAGCACATTACGTCAGAGTGTCTACATGGATACCATAACATTACGTAAGATTACATGCACATTACGTCAGATTGTATGCATGTGTACCATATCATTACGTCAGATTGTCTACATGGATACCATAACATTACGTCAGATTACATGCACACGTTAGATTGTATGCATGGGTACCATAACATTACATCAGATTGTTTACATGGGTACCATAACATTACGCCAGATTGTATGCATGGATACCACAACATTACGCCAGATTGTATGCATGTATACCATAACATTACGACAGATTGTTTGCATGTATACTATAACATTACGTCAAATTGCATGCACATTACGTCAGATTGTATGCATGAGTTCATAACAATACGTCAGATTGTATGCATGGATAGCATAACATTATGTCAGATTGTATGCATGAGTTCATAACATTACGTCAGATTGTATGCATGGATACCATAACATTACGTCAGATTGTATGCACATTACGTCACATTGTCTACATGGATACCATAACATTACGTCAGATTACATGCACATTACCTCAGATTGTATGCATGGGTACCATAACATTACGTCAGATTGTCTACATGGATACCATAACATTACGTCAGATTACATGCACACGTCAGAGTGTATGCATGGGTACCATAACATTACGTCAGATTGTATGCATGGGTACCATAACATTACGTCAGATTGTATGCATGAGTTCATAACATTACGTCAGATTGTATGCATGGATACCATAACATTACGTCAGATTACATGCACAATACGTCAGATTGTATGCATGGGTACCATAACATTACGCCAGATTGTATGCACATTACGTCAGATTGTCTACATGGATACCATAACATTACGTCAGATTGTAAGCACATTACGTCTGAGTGTCTACATGGATACCATAACATTACGTCAGATTACATGCACATTACGTCAGATTGTATGCATGGGTACTATAACATTACGTCAGATTGTCTACATGGATACCATAACATTACGTCAGATTACATGCACATTACGTCAGATTGTATGCATGGGTACCATAACATTACGTCAGATTGTATACATGGGTGACATAACATTACGTTAGATTGTATGCATGGATACCATAACATTGCGTCAGATTGTATGCATGGGTACCATAACATTACGTCAGATTACATGCACACGTCAGAGTTTATGCATGGGTACCATAACATTACGCCAGATTGTATGCATGGATACCACAACAATACGTCAGATTGTATGCATGGATACCATAACATTACGCCAGATTGTATGCACATTACGTCAGAGTGTATGCATGGATACCATAACATTACGTCAGATTGTATGCATGGATACCATAACATTACGCCAGATTGTATGCATGGATACCATAACATTACGTCAGATTGTATGCACATTACGTCAGATTGTCTACATGGATACCATAACATTACGTCAGATTACATGCACATTACGTCAGATTGTATGCATGGGTACCATAACATTACGCCAGATTGTCTACATGGATACCATAACATTACGTCAGATTGTATGCACATTACGTCAGATTGTCTACATGGATACCATAACATTACGTCAGATTACATGCACATTACGTCAGATTGTATGCATGGGTACCATAACATTACGTCAGATTGTATGCATGGGTACCATAACATTACGTCAGATTGTATGCACATTACGTCATATTGTATTCATGGATACCGTAACATTACGCCAGATTGCATGCACATTACGTCATATTGTATGCATGGATACCATAACATTACGTCAGATTGTATGCATGGATACCATAACATTACGTTAGATTTTATGCATGGATACCATAACATTACGTCAGATTGTATGCATGGATACCATAACATTACGTTAGATTGTTTGCATGGGTACTATAACATTACGTTAGATTGTATGCATGGATACCATAACATTAGGTCAGATTGTATGCATGGGTACCATAACATTACGTCAGATTGTATGCATGGGTACCATATTATTACGTTAGATTGTATGCATGGATACCATAACATTGCGTCAGATTGTATGCATGGGTACCATAACATTGCGCCAGATTGTATGCACATTACGTCACATTGTCTACATGGATACCATAACATTACGTCAGATTACATGCACATTACCTCAGATTGTATGCATGGGTACCATAACATTACGTCAGATTGTCTACATGGATACCATAACATTACGTCAGATTACATGCACACGTCAGAGTGTATGCATGGGTACCATAACATTACGTCAGATTGTATGCATGGGTACCATAACATTACGTCAGATTGTATGCATGAGTTCATAACATTACGTCAGATTGTATGCATGGATACCATAACATTACGTCAGATTACATGCACAATACGTCAGATTGTATGCATGGGTACCATAACATTACGCCAGATTGTATGCACATTACGTCAGATTGTCTACATGGATACCATAACATTACGTCAGATTGTAAGCACATTACGTCTGAGTGTCTACATGGATACCATAACATTACGTCAGATTACATGCACATTACGTCAGATTGTATGCATGGGTACTATAACATTACGTCAGATTGTCTACATGGATACCATAACATTACGTCAGATTACATGCACATTACGTCAGATTGTATGCATGGGTACCATAACATTACGTCAGATTGTATACATGGGTGACATAACATTACGTTAGATTGTATGCATGGATACCATAACATTGCGTCAGATTGTATGCATGGGTACCATAACATTACGTCAGATTACATGCACACGTCAGAGTTTATGCATGGGTACCATAACATTACGCCAGATTGTATGCATGGATACCACAACAATACGTCAGATTGTATGCATGGATACCATAACATTACGCCAGATTGTATGCACATTACGTCAGAGTGTATGCATGGATACCATAACATTACGTCAGATTGTATGCATGGATACCATAACATTACGCCAGATTGTATGCATGAATACCATAACATTACGTCAGATTGTATGCACATTACGTCATATTGTCTACATGGATACCATAACATTACGTCAGATTACATGCACATTACGTCAGATTGTATGCATGGGTACCATAACATTACGCCAGATTGTCTACATGGATACCATAACATTACGTCAGATTGTATGCACATTACGTCAGATTGTCTACATGGATACCATAACATTACGTCAGATTACATGCACATTACGTCAGATTGTATGCATGGGTACCATAACATTACGTCAGATTGTATGCATGGGTACCATAACATTACGTCAGATTGTATGCACATTACGTCAGATTGTATTCATGGATACCATAACATTACGTCAGATTGCATGCACATTACGTCATATTGTATGCATGGATACCATAACATTACGTCAGATTGTATGCATGTACACCATAACATTACGTCACATTGTTTGCATGTATACCATAACATTACGTCAGATTGTATGCATGAGTTCATAACATTACGACAGATTGTTTGCATGTATACTATAGCATTACGTCAAATTGCATGCACATTACGTCAGATTGTATGCATGAGTTCATAACATTACGTCAGATTGTATGCATGGATAGCATAACATTATGTCAGATTGTATGCATGAGTTCATAACATTACGTCAGATTGTATGCATGGATACCATAACATTACGTCAGATTGTATGCACATTACGTCACATTGTCTACATGGATACCATAACATTACGTCAGATTACATGCACATTACCTCAGATTGTATGCATGGGTACCATAACATTACGTCAGATTGTCTACATGGATACCATAACATTACGTCAGATTACATGCACAGGTCAGAGTGTATGCATGGGTACCATAACATTACGTCAGATTGTATGCATGGGTACCATAACATTACGTCAGATTGTATGCATGAGTTCATAACATTACGTCAGATTGTATGTATGGATACCATAACATTACGTCAGATTACATGCACAATACGTCAGATTGTATGCATGGGTACCATAACATTACGCCAGATTGTATGCACATTACGTCAGATTGTCTACATGGATACCATAACATTACGTCAGATTGTAAGCACATTACGTCAGAGTGTCTACATGGATACCATAACATTACGTCAGATTACATGCACATTACGTCAGATTGTATGCATGGGTACCATAACATTACGTCAGATTGTCTACATGGATACCATAACATTACATCAGATTACATGCACATTACGTCAGATTGTCTACATGGGTACCATAACATTACGTCAGATTACATGCACATTACGTCAGATTGTATGCATGGGTACCATAACATTACGTCAGATTGTATGCACATTACGTCAGATTGTATGCATGGGTACCATAACATTACGTCAGATTGTATGCACATTACGTCAGATTGTCTACATGGATACCATAACATTACGTCAGATTGTATGCACATTACGTCAGATTGTCTACATGGATACCATAACATTACGTCAGATTACATGCACATTACGTCAGATTGTATGCATGGGTACCATAACATTACGTCAGATTGTATGCATGGGTACCATAACATTACGCCAGATTGTATGCACATTACGTCATATTGTATTCATGGATACCGTAACATTACGCCAGATTGTATGCACATTACGTCATATTGTATGCATGGATACCATAACATTACGTTAGATTGTATGCATGGATACCATAACATTACGTTAGATTTTATGCATGGATACCATAACATTACGTTAGATTGTATGCATGGATACCATAACATTACGTTAGATTGTTTGCATGGGTACTATAACATTACGTTAGATTGTATGCATGGATACCATAACATTAGGTCAGATTGTATGCATGGGTACCATAACATTACGTCAGATTGTATGCATGGGTACCATATTATTACGTTAGATTGTATGCATGGATACCATAACATTGCGTCAGATTGTATGCATGGGTACCATAACATTGCGCCAGATTGTATGCATGGATACCACAACATTACGCCAGATTGTATGCATGGATACCACAACATTACGCCAGATTGTATGCACATTACGTCAGAGTGTATACATGGATACCATAACATTACGTCTGATTGCATGCACGTTAGGTCAGATTGTATGAATGGGTACCATAACATTACGTCAGATTGTATGCATGGATACCATAACATTACGTCAGATTGTATGCATGAGTTCATAACATTAACTCAGATTGAATACATGTATACCATAATATTTTTTTTTTTTTTTTTTAATTATTTTATTATTTATTTTCTAAAGTGCATCTCAAAATACAATATCAATATAACATGTTTTCAAAGTTACTATGTTCAGAAACAGTATGTATGCATATATTATTGGATATCGTACATTGATATGCGCCATGCATTTGAAAGAGACATATATATAATAGAGAAAGTCTTAAGAAGATGTCCACAGAAGGAAGAGGAAAAAGGATACATATATATTATTTTCCAATAGTCTCTGTATTCAGCAGTTGAACACAGACACTCAAACAAGAAAACAATCCCTGATATATATACAAACGCTGTTTTATAAAATGATTATAAATAATATTTAAATTAAAAGAAAGAGTAACTCATATGCTCAAATGGGCCCATTTACGGTTATGTTGGTTTATCTTGTTTTTCATAAATGCTATTTGATATTCAATGTCCCTTCTGGTCTTCAAATATTTTAAAAAAAGCATAAAAGAAGGAGGAGTTTTATCAAGTTTGCATTTGAAAATGAAATATTTAGCTAGAAAAATAATAAAGTTGATCAATGTATCTTTCAAATTAGATTGTGGAATCCCAAAAGATATTGTTTGCCGGCAAATGTTAATGTTAATATTATTTGTAGCAAGAAAGGATCGCAATCTTGACCAAAAATGTTGACAGGCATGGCAATCCCAGAACAAATGGTCCAACGTTTCATCATGCATGTTGCAAAAATCACATAAACTAGATGGAGCAATTTTACATTTTAGAAGGTACCTGTTTGTTGGTATTATACGCATTAAATATTTGTATTGAAATATTCGTAGCCGTGTATCTAATGTACATGTAAACGGAACTAAATATATGTTTCTCCAATTCAGATCATCAAATTGAGTATTCCATTTTTGTTCTGCCTTACAGTATTGTTGTCTATTTTCTGGAGATTTTTCAAGATACTTCTGGTAAAGAGATCTATTGTTTTTCTTTATTTTTAACATATTATTAATAAAACATATTTTGGGCTCAATGCTGTTAGCAGCTTGGGTGTTCAATTTAATTTTCCAATCATTTGGAATACTGTTCAATAAACTGTTATATATTAAGAATGCTCCATCAGATAGATTATATAGGTCTCTTAATTCAATAAAGTTATAGAAACGTTTAAGTCTGAAATCATATATATGTTCTATGAATTTTATACCTCTGTTAAAAAGTTCTTTAATAAAAAACATTTTGTTATTTGCTTGTATGAACGAGTTATTCCAGATAATTTCTTTTTATACCATAATATTACCTCAGATTGAATACATGTATACCGTAACATTACGTCAGATTGTATGCATGTATACCATAACATTACGTCAGATTGTATGCATGTATACCATAACATTACGTCAGATTGTATGCATGTATACCATAACATTACGTCAGATTGTATGCATGTATACCATAACATTACGTCAGATTGTATGCATGTATACCATAACATTACGTCAGATTGTATGCATGTATACCATAACATTACGTCAGATTGTATGCATGTATACCATAACATTACGTTAGATTGTATGCATGTATACCATAACATTACGTCGGATTGTATGCATGTATACCATAACATTACGTCAGATTGTATGCATGTATACCATAACATTAGGTCAGATTATATGCATGAGTTCATAACATTACGTCAGATTGAATACATGTATACCATAACATTACGTCAGATTGTATGCATGTATACAATAACATTACGTCAGATTGTATGCATGTATACAATAACATTATGTCAGATTGTATGCATGGATACCATAACATTACGTCAGATTGCATGCACATTACGTCAGATTGTATGCATGGATAGCATAACATTACGTCAGATTGTATGCATGAGTTCATAACATTACGTCAGATTGCATGCACATTACGTCAGATTGTATGCATGGATAGCATAACATTACGTCAGATTGTATGCATGAGTTCATAACATTACGTCAGATTGTATGCATGCGTTCATAACATTACGTCAGATTGTATGCACATTACGTCAGATTGTATGCATGAGTTCATAACATTACGTCAGATTGTATGCACATTACGTCAGATTGTATGCATGAGTTCATAATATTACGTCAGATTGTATGCATGCGTTCATAACATTATGTCAGATTGTATGCATGCGTTCATAACATTACGTCAGATTGTATGCACATTACGTCAGATTGTATGCATGAGTTCATACCATTACGTCAGATTGTATGCATGCGTTCATAACATTACGTCAGATTGTATGCATGGATAGCATAACATTATTTCAGATTGTATGCATGAGTTCATAACATTACGTCAGATTGTATGCATGGATACCATAACATTACGTCAGCTTGCATGCACATTACGTCAGATTGTATACACATTACGTCAGATTGCATGCACATTACGTCAGATTGTATGCATGGATAGCATAACATTACGTCAGATTATATGCATGGATACCATAACATTACGTCAGATTGTATGCATGGGTTCATAACATTACGCCAGATTGAATGCATGGATACCATAACATTACGTCAGATTGTATGCACATTACGTCAGATTGTCTACATGGATACCATAACATTACGTCAGATTGTATGCACATTACGTCAGATTGTATGCATGGATACTATAACATTACATCAGATTGTATGCATGGGTTCATAACATTACGCCAGATTGAATGCATGGATACCATAACATTACGTCAGATTGTATGCATGGGTTCATAACATTACGTCAGATTGTATGCATGGATACCATAACATTACGTCAGATTGTATGCACATTACGTCAGATTGTCTACATGGATACCATAACATTACGTCAGATTGTATGCACATTACGTCAGATTGTATGCATGGATACCATAACATTACGTCAGATTGTATGCATGGGTTCATAACATTACGCCAGATTGAATGCATGGATACCATAACATTACGTCAGATTGTATGCATGGATACCATAACATTACGTCAGCTTGTAGGCATGGGTTCATATCATTACGTCAGGATACCATAGCTCTAAATCAAGAACACATTTCTTCAAATCCAATTTGACACCAAACTGTCTCTAATAGAACCAACCATGAAGTCAATTAGTCTAACGTTGTAAACACTTGTTTCACAATCGAGCTAAAATTTGTATTAAGCTATAAACGGGTGCAGACACATGCTAAAAGCATTACGTGGACATGCATCTTGCTTCTTCCTGCGTCATATACAGCTACAAAGTCGACTAGTACAATTCACGGAGAGCCACATGGATTCTCCACCCGTCACATACAACTAGATAAACTCTCTGTCCATGCAGCTTGTGTGACTAGTACAATGCACGGAGAGCCACATGGTGTCTCCACCCGTCACATACAACTAGATACACTCGCTATGTCCCTAGCAGCTTGTAGGACTAGTACAATGCACAGAGATGCACCTGGTGTCTCCATCCGTCACATACAACTAGATACTCTCGCTATGTCCCTAGCAGCTTGTAGGACTAGTACAATGCACAGAGATGCACCTGGTGTCTCCATCCGTCACATACAACTAGATACTCTCGCTATGTCCCTAGCAGCTTGTAGGACTAGTACAATGCACAGAGATGCACCTGGTGTCTCCATCCGTCACATACAACTAGATACTCTCGCTATGTCCCTAGCAGCTTGTAGGACTAGTACAATGCACAGAGATGCACCTGGTGTCTCCATCCGTCACATACAACTAGATACTCTCGCTATGTCCCTAGCAGCTTGTAGGACTAGTACAATGCACAGAGATGCACCTGGTGTCTCCATCCGTCACATACAACTAGATACTCTCGCTATGTCCCTAGCAGCTTGTAGGACTAGTACAATGCACAGAGATGCACCTGGTGTCTCCATCCGTCACATACAACTAGATAAACTATATGTCCCTAGCAGCTTGTAGGACTAGTACAATGCACAGAGATGCACCTGGTGTCTCCATCCGTCACATACAACTAGATACTCTCGCTATGTCCCTGGCAGCTTGTAGGACTAGTACAATGCACAGAGATGCACCTGGTGTCTCCATCCGTCACATACAACTAGATACTCTCGCTATGTCCCTAGCAGCTTGTAGGACTAGTACAATGCACAGAGATGCACCTGGTGTCTCCATCCGTCACATACAACTAGATAAACTATATGTCCCTAGCAGCTTGTAGGACTAGTACAATGCACGGAGAGCCACCTGGTGTCTTCATCCGTCACATACAACTAGATAAACTATATGTCCCTAGCAGCTTGTAGGACTAGTACAATGCACGGAGAGCCACCTGGTGTCTCCATCCGTCACATACAACTAGATAAACTATATGTCCCTAGCAGCTTGTAGGACTAGTACAATGCACGGAGAGCCACCTGGTGTCTCCATCCGTCCACATACAACTAGAATAAACTATATGTCCCTAGCAGCTTGTAGGACTAGTACAATGCACGGAGAGCCACCTGGTGTCTCCATCTCTCACATACAACTAAGATAAACTATATTCCTAGCAGCTTGTAGGACTAGTACAATGCACGGAGAGCCACCTGGTGTCTCCATCCGTCACATACAACTAGATAAACTATATGTCCCTAGCAGCTTGTAGGACTAGTACAATGCACAGAGACCCACCTGGTATCTCCATCCGTCACATAACAACTAATAAACTATATGTCCTAGCAGCTTGTAGGACTAGTACAATGCACGGAGAGCCACCTGGTGTCTCCACCCGTCACATACAACTAGATAAACTATATGTCCCTAGCAGCTTGTAGGACTAGTACAATGCACGGAGAGCCACCTGGTGTCTCCATCCCTCACATACAACTAGATAAACTATATGTCCCTAGCAGCTTGTAGGACTAGTACAATGCACAGAGATCCACCTGGTGTCTCCATCCCTCACATACAACTAGATAAACTATATGTCCCTAGCAGCTTGTAGGACTAGTACAATGCACAGAGACGCACCTGGTATCTCCATCCGTCACATACAACTAGATAAACTATATGTCCCTAGCAGCTTGTAGGACTAGTACAATGCACGGAGAGCCACCTGGTATCTCCATCCGTCACATACAACTAGATAAACTATATGTC
>CM026399.1:16124028-16180974 GCA_014843695.1 Archivesica marissinica | reverse complement strand
TATTGTACAGGAATGATATGTTAGCATAGTATAACAATGCTATTGTACAGGAATGATATGTTAGCATAGTATAACAATGTTATTGTACAGGAATGATATGTTAGCATAGTATAACAATGTTATTGTACAGGAATGATATGTTAGCATAGTATAACAATGTTATTGTACACGAATGATAGGTTAGCATAGTATAACAATGTTATTGTACAGGAATAATAGGTTAGCATAGGATAACAATGTTATTGTACAGGAATGATAGGTTAACATAGTATAACAATGTTATTGTACAGGAATGATAGGTTAGAATAGTATAACACTGTTATTGTACAGGAATGATAGGTTAGCATAGTATAACACTGTTATTGTACAGGAATGATATGTTAGCATAGTATAACACTGTTATTGTACATGGTTGTTTGTTTGTGGAATGATAGTTAGCATAGAACAATGTTATTGTACATGGTTAGTTGTGTATAACATGTATTGTACATGGTTAGCATAGTATACAATGTTATTGTACATGGTTAGATATTATAACATGTTATTGTACATGGTTAGCATAGTATAACAATGTTATTGTACATGGTTAGCATAGTATAACAATGTTATGTTGGTTAGCATAGTATAACAATGTTATTGTACAGGAATGATAGGTTAGCATAGTATAACAATGTTATTGTACATGGTTAGCATAGTATAACACTGCTATTGTGCATGGTTAGCATAGTATAACAATGTTATTGTACATGGTTAGCATAGTATAACATGTTATTGTGCATGGTTAGCATAGTATAACAATGTTATTGTACATGGTTAGCATAGTATAACAATGTTATTGTACATGGTTAGCATAGTATAACAATGTTATTGTACAGGATGATAGGTTAGCATAGTATAACAATGTTATTGTACAGGAATGATATGTAGCATAGTATAACAATGTTATTGTACATGGTTAGCATAGTATAACAATGTTATTGTCATGGTTTAACAATGTTATTGTACATGGTTAGCATAGTATAACAATGTTATTGTACATGGTTAGCATAGTATAACAATGTTATTGTACATGGTTAGCATAGTATAACAATGTTATTGTACATGGTTAGCATAGTATAACAATGTTATTGTACATGGTTAGCATAGTATAACAATGTTATTGTACATGGTTAGCATAGTATAACAATGTTATTGTACAGGAATGATATGTTAGCATAGGATAACAATGTTATTGTACATGGTTAGCATAGTATAACAATGTTATTGTACAGGAATGATATGTTAGCATAGTATAACAATGTTATTGTACAGGATGATAGGTTAGCATAGTATAACAATGTTATTGTACAGGAATGATAGGTTAGCATAGTATAACAATGTTATTGTACAGGAATGATAGGTTAGCATAGTATAACAATGTTATTGTACAGGAATGATATGTTAGCATAGTATAACAATGTTATTGTACATGGTTAGCATAGTATAACAATGTTATTGTACAGGAATGATATGTTAGCATAGGATAACAATGTTATTGTACATGGTTAGCATAGTATAACAATGTTATTGTACATGGTTAGCATAGTATAACAATGTTATTGTACAGGAATGATATGTTAGCATAGTATAACAATGTTATTGTACAGGAATGATATGTTAGCATAGTATAACAATGTTATTGTACAGGAATGATATGTTAGCATAGTATAACAATGTTATTGTACATGGTTAGCATAGTATAACAATGATATTGTACAGTAATGATATGTTAGCATAGTATAACAATGTTATTGTACAGGAATGATATGTTAGCATAGAATAACAATGTTATTGTACATGGTTAGCATAGTATAACAATGATATTGTACAGTAATGATATGTTAGCATAGTATAACAATGTTATTGTACAGGGTGATATGTTAGCATAGTATAACAATGTTATTGTACAGGAATGATATGTTAGCATAGTATAACAATGTTATTGTACAGGAATGATATGTTAGCATAGAATAACAATGTTATTGTACATGAATGATAGGTTAGCATAGTATAACAATGTTATTGTACAGGAATGATATGTTACCATAGTATAACAATGTTATTGTACATGGTTAGCATAGTATAACAATGTTATTGTACAGGAATGATATGTTAGCATAGTATAGCAATGTTATTGTACATGGTTAGCATAATATAACAATATTATTGTACAGGAATGATAGGTTAGCATAGTATAACAATGTTATTGTACATGGTTAGCATAGTATAACACTGCTATTGTACATGGTTAGCATAGTATAACAATGCTATTGTACATGAATGATAGGTTAGCATAGTATAACAATGTTATTGTACATGGTTAGCATAGTATAACAATATTATTGTACAGGAATGATAGGTTAGCATAGTATAACAATGTTATTGTACATGGTTAGCATAGTATAACACTGCTATTGTACATGGTTAGCATAGTATAGCAATGTTATTGTACATGGTTAGCATATTATAACAATGTTATTGTACATGGTTAGCATAGTATAACACTGCTATTGTACATGGTTAGCATAGTATAACAATGTTATTGTACATGGTTAGCATAGTATAACAATATTATTGTACAGGAATGATAGGTTAGCATAGTATAACAATGTTATTGTACATGGTTAGCATAGTATAACACTGCTATTGTGCATGGTTAGCATAGTATAACAATGTTATTGTACATGGTTAGCATAGTATAACAATGTTATTGTACATGGTTAGGATAGTATAACACTGTTATTGTACATGGTTAGCATAGTATAACAATGTTATTGTACATGGTTAGCATAGTATAACAATGTTATTGTACAGGAATGATAGGTTAGCATAGTATAACAATGTTATTGTACAGGAATGATAGGTTAGCATAGTATAACAATGTTATTGTACATGGTTAGCATAGTATAACACTGCTATTGTGCATGGTTAGCACAGTATAACAATGTTATTGTACATGGTTAGCATAGTATAACAATGTTATTGTACATGGTTAGCATAGTATAACAATGTTATTGTACATGGTTAGCATAGTATAACAATGTTATTGTACAGGTGTTGTTAGCATAGGATAACAATGTTATTGTACATGGTTAGCATAGTATAACAATGTTATTGTACATGGTTAGCATAGTATAACAATGTTATTGTACAGGAATGATATGTTAGCATAGGATAACAATGTTATTGTACATGGTTAGCATAGTATAACAATGTTATTGTACAGGATGATAGGTTAGCATAGTATAACAATGTTATTGTACAGGAATGATAGGTTAGCATAGTATAACAATGTTATTGTACATGGTTAGCATAGTATAACATGTATTGTCAGGTTAGCAAGTATAACAATGTTATTGTCAGGAATGTAGGAATGTTATGTTAGCATAGTATAACAATGTTATTGTACATGGTTAGCATAGTATAACAATGTTATTGTACAGGAATGATATGTTAGCATAGTATAACAATGTTATTGTACATGGTTAGCATAGTATAACAATGTTATTGTACAGGAATGATATGTTAGCATAGTATAACAATGTTATTGTACATGGAATGTATTAGCATAGTATAACAATGTTATTGTACAGGAATGATATGTTAGCATAGTATAACAATGTTATTGTACATGGTTGCTAGTAACAATGCTATTGTACAGGAATGATATGTTAGCATAGTATAACAATGTTATTGTACAGGAATGATATGTTAGCATAGTATAACAATGTTATTGTACAGGATGTAGTTAGCATAGTATAACACTGTTATTGTACAGAATGATAGTTAGCATAGTATAACAATGTTATTGTACAGGAATGATAGGTTAGCATAGTATAACAATGTTATTGTACAGGAATGATAGGTTAGCATAGTATAACAATGTTATTGTACAGGAATGATAGGTTAGCATAGTATAACACTGTTATTGTACAGGAATGATATGTTAGCATAGTATAACAATGTTATTGTACAGGAATGATATGTTAGCATAGTATAACAATGTTATTGTACAGGAATGATATGTTAGCATAGTATAACAATGTTATTGTACATGGTTAGCATAGTATAACAATGATATTGTACAGTTATTGTACAGATGATATGTTAGCATAGTATAACAATGTTATTGTACAGGAATGATATGTTAGCATAGTATAACAATGTTATTGTACATGGTTAGCATAGTATAACAATGATATTGTACAGTAATGATATGTTAGCATAGTATAACAATGTTATTGTACAGGATGATAGGTTAGCATAGTATAACAATGTTATTGTACAGGAATGATATGTTAGCATAGGATAACAATGTTATTGTACATGAATGATAGGTTAGCATAGTATAACAATGTTATTGTACAGGAATGATATGTTACCATAGTATAACAATGTTATTGTACATGGTTAGCATAGTATAACAATGTTATTGTACAGGAATGATATGTTAGCATAGTATAGCAATGTTATTGTACATGGTTAGCATAATATAACAATATTATTGTACAGGAATGATAGGTTAGCATAGTATAACAATGTTATTGTACATGGTTAGCATAGTATAACACTGCTATTGTACATGGTTAGCATAGTATAACAATGCTATTGTACATGAATGATAGGTTAGCATAGTATAACAATGTTATTGTACATGGTTAGCATAGTATAACAATATTATTGTACAGGAATGATAGGTTAGCATAGTATAACAATGTTATTGTACATGGTTAGCATAGTATAACACTGCTATTGTACATGGTTAGCATAGTATAGCAATGTTATTGTACATGGTTAGCATATTATAACAATGTTATTGTACATGGTTAGCATAGTATAACACTGTTATTGTACATGGTTAGCATAGTATAACAATGTTATTGTACATGGTTAGCATAGTATAACAATATTATTGTACAGGAATGATAGGTTAGCATAGTATAACAATGTTATTGTACATGGTTAGCATAGTATAACACTGCTATTGTGCATGGTTAGCATAGTATAACAATGTTATTGTACATGGTTAGCATAGTATAACAATGTTATTGTACATGGTTAGGATAGTATAACACTGTTATTGTACATGGTTAGCATAGTATAACAATGTTATTGTACATGGTTAGCATAGTATAACAATGTTATTGTACAGGAATGATAGGTTAGCATAGTATAACAATGTTATTGTACAGGAATGATAGGTTAGCATAGTATAACAATGTTATTGTACATGGTTAGCATAGTATAACACTGCTATTGTGCATGGTTAGCACAGTATAACAATGTTATTGTACATGGTTAGCATAGTATAACAATGTTATTGTACATGGTTAGCATAGTATAACAATGTTATTGTACATGGTTAGCATAGTATAACAATGTTATTGTACAGGAATGATATGTTAGCATAGGATAACAATGTTATTGTACATGGTTAGCATAGTATAACAATGTTATTGTACATGGTTAGCATAGTATAACAATGTTATTGTACAGGAATGATATGTTAGCATAGGATAACAATGTTATTGTACATGGTTAGCATAGTATAACAATGTTATTGTACAGGAATGATTGTTAGCATAGTATAACAATGTTATTGTACAGGAATGATAGTTAGCATAGTATAACAATGTTATTGTACAGGTGTGTTAGCATAGTATAACAATGTTATTGTACATGGTTAGCATAGTATAACATGTTATTGTCATGTTAGCATAGTATAACAATGTTATTGTACATGGTTAGCATAGTATAACAATGTTATTGTACATGGTTAGCATAGTATAACAATGTTATTGTACATGGTTAGCATAGTATAACAATGTTATTGTACATGGTTAGCATAGTATAACAATGTTATTGTACATGTGTTAGCATAGTATAACAATGTTATTGTACATGGTTAGCATAGTATAACAATGTTATTGTACATGAATGATAGGTTAGCATAGTATAACAATGTTATTGTACATGGTTAGCATAGTATAACAATGTTATTGTACATGGTTAGCATAGTATAACAATGTTATTGTACATGTGGTTAGCATAGTATAACAATGTTATTGTACATGGTTAGCATAGTATAACAATGTTATTGTACATGGTTAGCATAGTATAACAATGTTATTGTACATGGTTAGCATAGTATAACATGTTATTGTACAGAATGATATGTTAGCATAGTATAACAATGTTATTGTACATGGTTAGCATAGTATAACAATGTTATTGTACAGGAATGATATGTTAGCATAGTATAATGTTTGGTTGGATAACAATGTTATTGTACATGGTTAGCATAGTATAACAATGTTATTGTACATGGTTAGCATAGTATAACAATGTTATTGTACATGGTTAGCATAGTATAACAATGTTATTGTACAGGAATGATATGTTAGCATAGGATAACAATGTTATTGTACATGGTTAGCATAGTATAACAATGTTATTGTACATGGTTAGCATAGTATAACAATGTTATTGTACAGGAATGATATGTTAGCATAGGATAACAATGTTATTGTACATGGTTAGCATAGTATAACAATGTTATTGTACAGGAATGATATGTTAGCATAGTATAACAATGTTATTGTACAGGAATGATAGGTTAGCATAGTGTAACAATGTTATTGTACAGGAATGATAGGTTAGAATAGTATAACACTGTTATTGTACACGAATGATAGGTTAGCATAGTATAACACTGTTATTGTACAGGAATGATATGTTAGCATAGTATAACAATGTTATTGTACATGGTTAGCATAGTATAACAATGTTATTGTACAGGAATGATATGTTAGCATAGGACAACAATGTTATTGTACATGGTTAGTATAGTATAACAATGTTATTGTACATGGTTAGCATAGTATAACAATGTCATTGTACAGGAATGATATGTTAGCATAGCATAACAATGTTATTGTACAGGAATGATATGTTAGCATAGTATAACAATGTTATTGTACAGGAATGATATGTTAGCATAGTATAACAATGTTATTGTACATGGTTAGCATAGTATAACAATGATATTGTACAGTAATGATATGTTAGCATAGTATAACAATGTTATTGTACAGGAATGATATGTTAGCATAGAATAACAATGTTATTGTACATGGTTAGCATAGTATAACAATGATATTGTACAGTAATGATATGTTAGCATAGTATAACAATGTTATTGTACAGGGTGATAGGTTAGCATAGGATAGCAATGTTATTGTACAGGAATGATATGTTAGCATAGTATAACAATGTTATTGTACAGGAATGATATGTTAGCATAGGATAACAATGTTATTGTACATGAATGATAGGTTAGCATAGTATAACAATGTTATTGTACAGGAATGATATGTTACCATAGTATAACAATGTTATTGTACATGGTTAGCATAGTATAACAATGTTATTGTACAGGAATGATATGTTAGCATAGTATAGCAATGTTATTGTACATGGTTAGCATAATATAACAATATTATTGTACAGGAATGATAGGTTAGCATAGTATAACAATGTTATTGTACATGGTTAGCATAGTATAACACTGCTATTGTACATGGTTAGCATAGTATAACAATGCTATTGTACATGAATGATAGGTTAGCATAGTATAACAATGTTATTGTACATGGTTAGCATAGTATAACAATATTATTGTACAGGAATGATAGGTTAGCATAGTATAACAATGTTATTGTACATGGTTAGCATAGTATAACACTGCTATTGTACATGGTTAGCATAGTATAGCAATGTTATTGTACATGGTTAGCATATTATAACAATGTTATTGTACATGGTTAGCATAGTATAACACTGCTATTGTACATGGTTAGCATAGTATAACAATGTTATTGTACATGGTTAGCATAGTATAACAATATTATTGTACAGGAATGATAGGTTAGCATAGTATAACAATGTTATTGTACATGGTTAGCATAGTATAACACTGCTATTGTGCATGGTTAGCATAGTATAACAATGTTATTGTACATGGTTAGCATAGTATAACAATGTTATTGTACATGGTTAGGATAGTATAACACTGTTATTGTACATGGTTAGCATAGTATAACAATGTTATTGTACATGGTTAGCATAGTATAACAATGTTATTGTACAGGAATGATAGGTTAGCATAGTATAACAATGTTATTGTACAGGAATGATAGGTTAGCATAGTATAACAATGTTATTGTACATGGTTAGCATAGTATAACACTGCTATTGTGCATGGTTAGCATAGTATAACAATGTTATTGTACATGGTTAGCATAGTATAACAATGTTATTGTACATGGTTAGCATAGTATAACAATGTTATTGTACATGGTTAGCATAGTATAACAATGTTATTGTACATGATTAGCATAGGATAACAATGTTATTGTACATGGTTAGCATAGTATAACAATGTTATTGTACATGGTTAGCATAGTATAACAATGTTATTGTACAGGAATGATATGTTAGCATAGGATAACAATGTTATTGTACATGGTTAGCATAGTATAACAATGTTATTGTACAGGAATGATAGGTTAGCATAGTATAACAATGTTATTGTACAGGAATGATAGGTTAGCATAGTATAACAATGTTATTGTACATGGTTAGCATAGTATAACACTGCTATTGTGCATGGTTAGCACAGTATAACAATGTTATTGTACATGGTTAGCATAGTATAACAATGTTATTGTACATGGTTAGCATAGTATAACAATGTTATTGTACATGGTTAGCATAGTATAACAATGTTATTGTACATGGTTAGCATAGGATAACATGTTATTGTACATGGTTAGCATAGTATAACAATGTTATTGTACATGGTTAGCATAGTATAACAATGTTATTGTACAGGAATGATATGTTAGCATAGGATAACAATGTTATTGTACATGGTTAGCATAGTATAACAATGTTATTGTACAGGAATGATATGTTAGCATAGTATAACAATGTTATTGTACAGGAATGATAGGTTAGCATAGTATAACAATGTTATTGTACAGGAATGATAGGTTAGAATAGTATAACACTGTTATTGTACACGAATGATAGGCTAGCATAGTATAACACTGTTATTGTACAGGAATAATATGTTAGCATAGTATAACACTGTTATTGTACAGGAATGATATGTTAGCATAGTATAACAATGTTATTGTACATGGTTAGCATAGTATAACAATGTTATTGTACAGTAATGATATGTTAGCATAGGATAACAATGTTATTGTACAGTAATGATATGTTAGCATAGTATAACAATGTTATTGTACATGGTTAGCATAGTATAACAATGTTATTGTACATGAATGATAGGTTAGCATAGTATAACAATGTTATTGTACATGGTTAGCATAGTATAACAATGTTATTGTACATGGTTAGCATAGTATAACAATGCTATTGTACATGAATGATAGGTTAGCATAGTATAACAATGTTATTGTACATGGTTAGCATAGTATAACAATGTTATTGTACATGGTTAGCATAGTATAACACTGTTATTGTACATGAATGATAGGTTAGCATAGTATAACACTGTTATTGTACAGTAGTGATATGTTAGCATAGGATAACAATATTATTGTACATGGTTAGCATAGGATAACAATGTTATTGTACAGGAATGATAGGTTAGCATAGTATAACAATGTTATTGTACAAGGTTAGCATAGTGTAACAATGTTATTGTACAGGAATGATAGGTTAGCATAGGATAACCATGTTATTGTACAGGAATGATAGGTTAGCATAGTATAACAATGTTATTGTACACGAATGATAGGTTAGCATAGGATAACAATGTTATTGTACAGGAATGATAGGTTAGCATAGTATAACACTGTTATTGTGCATGGTTAGCATAGTATAACAATGTTATTGTACATGGTTAGCATAGTATAACAATGTTATTGTACATGGTTAGCATAGTATAACAATGTTATTGTGCATGGTTAGCATAGTATAACAATGTTATTGTACATGGTTAGCATAGTATAACAATGTTATTGTACATGGTTAGCATAGTATAACAATGTTATTGTACATGGTTATCATAGTATAACACTGTTATTGTACAGTAATGATATGTTAGCATAGTATAACAATGTTATTGTACATGGTTAGCATAGTATAACACTGTTATTGTACAGTAATGATATGTTAGCATAGTATAACAATGTTATTGTACAGGAATGATATGTTACCATAGTATAACAATGTTATTGTACATGGTTAGCATAGTATAACAATGTTATTGTACAGGAATGATACGTTAGCATAGTATAACAATGTTATTGTACATGGTTAGCATAATATAACAATATTATTGTACAGGAATGATAGGTTAGCATAGTATAACAATGTTATTGTACATGGTTAGCATAGTGTAACACTGCTATTGTACATGGTTAGCATAGTATAACAATGATATTGTACATGAATGATAGGTTAGCATAGTATAACAATGTTATTGTACATGGTTAGCATAGTATAACAATATTTTTGTATAGGAATGATAGGTTAGCATAGTATAGCAATGTTATTGTACATGGTTAGCATAGTATAACAATGTTATTGTACATGGTTAGCATAGTATAACACTGCTATTGTACATGGTTATCATAGTATAATAATGTTATTGTACATGGTTATCATAGTATAACAATATTATTGTACAGGAATGATAGGTTAGCATAGTATAACAATGTTATTGTACATGGTTAGCATAGTATAACACTGCTATTGTACATGGTTAGCATAGTATAACAATGCTATTGTACATGAATGATAGGTTAGCATAGTATAACACTGCTATTGTGAATGGTTAGCATAGTATAACAATGTTATTGTACAGGAATGATAGGTTAGCATAGTATAACAATGTTATTGTACATGGTTAGCACAGTATAACAATGTTATTGTACAGGAATGATAGGTTAGCATAGTATAACAATGTTATTGTACATGGTTAGCATAGTATAACACTGTTATTGTACATGGTTAGCATAGTATAACAATGTTATTGTACATGGTTAGCATAGTATAACAATGTTATTGTACAGGAATGATAGGTTAGCATAGTATAACAATGTTATTGTACATGGTTAGCATAGTATAACAATGTTATTGTACAGGAATGATAGGTTAGCATAGTATAACAATGTTATTGTACAGGAATGATAGGTTAGCATAGTATAACAATGTTATTGTACAGGAATGATAGGTTAGCATAGTATAACAATGTTATTGTACAGGAATGATAGGTTAGCATAGTATAACAATGTTATTGTACAGGAATGATATGTTAGCATAGGATAACAATGTTATTGTACAGGGATGATATGTTAGCATAGTATAACACTGTTATTGTACAGGAATGATATGTTAGCATAGTATAACAATGTTATTGTACAGGGTGATAGATTAGCATAGTATAACAATGTTATTGTACAGGGTGATAGGTTAGCATAGTATAACAATGTTATTGTACAGGGTGATAGGTTAGCATAGTATAACAATGTTATTGTACAGGGTGATAGGTTAGCATAGTATAACAATGTTATTGTACAGGGTGATAGGTTAGCATAGTATAACAATGTTATTGTACAGGGTGATAGGTTAGCATAGTATAACAATGTTATTGTACAGGGTGATAGGTTAGCATAGTATAACAATGTTATTGTACAGGGTGATAGGTTAGCATAGTATAACAATGTTATTGTACAGGGTGATAGGTTAGCATAGTATAACAATGTTATTGTACAGGGTGATAGGTTAGCATAGGATAACAATGTTATTGTACAGGGATGATATGTTAGCATAGTATAACACTGTTATTGTACAGGAATGATATGTTAGCATAGTATAACAATGTTATTGTACAGGGTGATAGATTAGCATAGTATAACAATGTTATTGTACAGGGTGATAGGTTAGCATAGTATAACAATGTTATTGTACAGGGTGATAGGTTAGCATAGTATAACAATGTTATTGTACAGGGTGATAGGTTAGCATAGTATAACAATGTTATTGTACAGGGTGATAGGTTAGCATAGTATAACAATGTTATTGTACAGGGTGATAGGTTAGCATAGTATAACAATGTTATTGTACAGGGTGATAGGTTAGCATAGTATAACAATGTTATTGTACAGGGTGATAGGTTAGCATAGTATAACACTGTTATTGTACAGGGTGATAGGTTAGCATAGTATAACAATGTTATTGTACAGGGTGATAGGTTAGCATAGTATAACAATGTTATTGTACAGGGTGATAGGTTAGCATAGTATAACAATGTTATTGTACAGGGTGATAGGTTAGCATAGTATAACAATGTTATTGTACAGGGTGATAGGTTAGCATAGTATAACAATGTTATTGTACAGGGTGATAGGTTAGCATAGTATAACAATGTTATTGTACAGGGTGATAGGTTAGCATAGTATAACAATGTTATTGTACAGGGTGATAGGTTAGCATAGTATAACAATGTTATTGTACAGGAATGATATGTTAGCATAGTATAACAATGTTATTGTACAGGGTGATAGGTTAGCATAGTATAACAATGTTATTGTACAGGAATGATATATTATCATAGTATACTAATATGTCCGCCTCCGTGGTCGAGTGGTTAAGATCGTTGACTTGTAAACCACTGTAACATATCATCACTGATAGTCACGGCTTCGAGCTCCCTGCTCAGCCGTGTCTCTTTCTATGAAACAGTTGGCAGTTTCTTACGGAGGTTTGTTCGCCAAGTACTTGTTAACCGCTGGAGCCTGTCCAGGAACGGGGTTGTTAGACAAACCGCCCGTCGCTCAAATGGGCAACCGATAGCGACGATAAATACACGTGTTATCAATTTATCAAGGACGACATACATAGATAAGACGTACATGAGAAACAAACCTTGACATAGAAAGCACATTGATACGACACGAGCAAAATGAAGGATTTACTGTTTTACACACTTACAAGTTTATGTTGTTTTAAAATAACTGGAGCGTTCGATTCTCCATGCATTCCACGCAAGTTTGATCAGGATTCGATTGTATGCGTCTGTAATGCCACGTATTGCGACACGTTTGAGAATACCGAACCAGTTCCGAGACCCTCAAATCCAATTCCTTACTGGAATGGAATTGTAACTACCAGAGATGGACTTCGGATGTCAAGGACGAGTGGATCCTTCGCCCAGCCAGTTCTATATTCGAATGTGTTCGTGGTCGGCAACACTACGGGACAGACTATTCTAGGATTTGGAGGCGCTTTCACGGATGCCGCTACTATCACAATGAACAGTTTGACGGAAGGTGCGCGGAGTAATCTCATCTTTACCTATTTCTCGGCCGTCGGTAATGCGTACACCATCGGACGTATTCCAATGGCTAGTTGTGACTTCTCTGAGCGTGTATATTCCTATGATGATACAGTTGAAGATTTGACGCTGTCCAAGTTTTCGCTCGCGAAAGAGGATGTCCTGTATAAGATTCCGGCGATCAAAGACGCTATGCGTTTCAGTAAGAGAAATATTTCGTTGTTCGGCAGTCCGTGGAGTTCACCTTTCTGGATGAAAACTAACAATAACATGACTGGTAAAGGGAGCATTAAGGGCGCGCCAGGAGGCCCGTACTATAAAGCGTGGGCACATTATTTCGTTAAGTTTCTTCAGGCGTACAAGAGCCATGGTATACACATTTGGGGACTGACGGCACAAAATGAACCTATCGACGGGATGGTTCCCGGATTCTCGTTCCAGTGTCTTGGGTGGACACCCGAACTACAGAGGGACTTTATTGCCATGGATTTAGGACCCGCTCTAGTTGCTAATGGGTTCGGCAATGTGAAATTAATGATTCTTGATGACCAGCGCATATTCCTCCCGTACTGGCCGGAAATAGTGTTGAGCGACCCGGAAGCAGCTAAGTATGTTTCCGGTATAGCGGTGCATTGGTATACAGACTTGCTGATTCCTACAACGGCCCTAGATCTCACGTATACAAAATTTGGGAAGGATTATTTCATACTTAATACGGAAGCATGTGAACAGGATTTATTGAACAAAAGCAAATCAGTTCAACTGGGTAGCTGGTATCGAGGTGAACACTACTTTTACGACATCCTACAGGATCTGAAACATGGCGTCACGGGCTGGGTGGACTGGAATATGGCACTGGATATGAATGGCGGACCAAACTGGGTGAACAACAAAGCCGATAGCCCGATCATTGTCAATGCAGAGAAAGACGAATTTTACAAACAACCCATGTTCTACGCAATGGGACATTTTAGCAAATTCGTCGAGCCCGGGATGAAAATAATTCATCATGAGGCGCATGTGGGGAATAATTCTGGAGTAGAGGCGGCGTTCTTTCTCAGAGATGACAACTTTATAACTGCGAACTTTGTTAACATTAATGAACTAGGATTCAATATTTCCATAACTGATCCAGTCATGGCTGGAATCGGAACGTTTAACTTGGAAATTCCAGCTAAAAGTTTTGTAACATTACAATGGTATAGAATGTAGATTGAATACAATTGTATACTTTTAATATCTGAGATATATTATTCAGTCATGTATGTTATACATTTACATGTACACTGTGAAACGCCTATTGTCCCTATGCTATGGGACATTATTGTTGCGTTGTCCGTCTATCTATCCGTGCGAATAAGCGATACAATATGGGTTTTAACGGATTATGGCCACAAATGCATCACTAAGGAGTATGAGTGAAAGTCGTGGTAGCGCAGTTATAGAGCGTTCGCTTCAGGTGTGAAATGCGTGTGTGTTTTACGTTTATTTATCGTCGCTACCGGTTGCTCATATGAGCGACGCCTCCTGAAGAGATTAGTCATTTTGGATTTTTGGAGGATAGTGCAATGATACAGACAGATACCCATTCCAGAGTCTCCCCTGGCTCCCTTACGTGCACGGTGTACATCACCGACATGAGACCTCGGTTGAATTTCCCATCCGAAAGACTGTTAATTTTATAAGGGTCAAACGGGGGTGTCGAACCTGCGATCCCTGGATTACCAGCCCAGCGTGTTACCACTGGACTACAGATCCGTCTATACCAAGTCTTACTGGTCATTGCTTACATGTTTCATTGTGCTATTTGATTTTTTTTTACAACTGGACTACAGATTCGTCTGTAAAAGGTCCGGAATTCACGCCCAGCTGGAGCCGTTACGATTGTGCCCATAGGCATACATTTAATTTCCACATACCTCTTCGCTCTCCCTCGTGGGGTGGATTCCAACAGGAATGAGGTATCGATAGTGATTATTATAAGTTGTAGCTGGTTTCGCAATCGAGCTCAAATAAATTTGCATGAACTAATAATGACAAGTCCCCTACTACACAATTATTCTTTCAAGCAAAGAGAACACTGGGTTAATCAAACTATCTGCAAAACCTCTCAAGCACGATGGGGATGTTTCGCAATCGAGCTAAAATACATGTTTAACTAAGGAGTGTATAGCTACATATAATGATTGGATGGTACTTGATGGAGTTATCGCTAGCTTACTTGACCAAACGGGCATGGGAGCTTGGGTGAGAGGGCAATATAATGTGACAGGTGCCCGTCAACAATTGCATTCACACTTAACAATGAGTACCAAGTTTACTAGAGCTATCGTTACTGGGTCAACCATTATATCACTAGGTCAACTTGAAGAGGAATCAATAACCAACGTTTTCTCGTGAATCAGTTGTCACATACAGTCAGTAGCAGCCTTACACTACCATTATGCTCAGTAGCAGCCTTACACTACCATTATGCTCAGTAGCAGCCTTACAATAACATTATGCTCAGTAGCAGCCTTACAATAACATTATGCTCAGTAGCAGCCTTACAATGCCATTATGCTCAGTAGCAGCCTTACAATAACAGTATGCTCAGTAGCAGCCTTACACTACCATTATGCTCAGTAGCAGCCTTACAATAACATTATGCTCAGTAGCAGCCTTACAATGCCATTATGCTCAGTAGCAGCCTTACAATACCATTATGCTCAGTAGCAGCCTTACAATAACAGTATGCTCAGTAGCAGCCTTACAATAACATCATGCTCAGTAGCAGCCTTACAATACCATTATGCTCAGTAGCAGCCTTACAATACCATTATGCTCAGTAGCAGCCTTACAATACCATTATGCTCAGTAGCAGCCTTACAATAACATCATGCTCAGTAGCAGCCTTACAATAACAGTATGCTCAGTAGCAGCCTTACAATAACATTATGCTCAGTAGCAGCCTTACAATACCATTATGCTCAGTAGCAGCCTTACAATAACAGTATGCTCAGTAGCAGCCTTACAATAACATTATGCTCAGTAGCAGCCTTACAATACCATTATGCTCAGTAGCAGCCTTACAATAACATTATGCTCAGCAGCAGCAATACAATAACATCATGCTCAGTAGCAGCCTTACAATACCATTATGCTCAGTAGCAGCCTTACAATACCATTATGCTCAGTAGCAGCCTTACAATAACAGTATGCTCAGTAGCAGCCTTACAATAACATCATGCTCAGTAGCAGCCTTACAATACCATTATGCTCAGTAGCAGCCTTACAATAACATTATGCTCAGTAGCAGCCTTACAATAACAGTATGCTCAGTAGCAGCCTTACAATAACATTATGCTCAGTAGCAGCCTTACAATAACATTATGCTCAGTAGCAGCCTTACAATAACAGTATGCTCAGTAGCAGCCTTACAATAACAGTATACTCAGTAGCAGCCTTACAATAACATTATGCTCAGTAGCAGCCTTACAATACCATTATGCTCAGTAGCAGCCTTACAATACCATTATGCTCAGTAGCAGCCTTACAATAACAGTATGCTCAGTAGCAGCCTTACAATAACATTATGCTCAGTAGCAGCCTTACAATAACAGTATGCTCAGTAGCAGCCTTACAATAACATTATGCTCAGTAGCAGCCTTACAATAACATTATGCTCAGTAGCAGCCTTACAATAACAGTATGCTCAGTAGCAGCCTTACAATAACAGTATGCTCAGTAGCAGCCTTACAATAACATTATGCTCAGTAGCAGCCTTACAATACCATTATGCTCAGTAGCAGCCTTACAATACCATTATGCTCAGTAGCAGCCTTACAATAACAGTATGCTCAGTAGCAGCCTTACAATAACATTATGCTCAGTAGCAGCCTTACAATAACAGTATGCTCAGTAGCAGCCTTACAATACCATTATGCTCAGTAGCAGCCTTACAATACCATTATGCTCAGTAGCAGCCTTACAATAACAGTATGCTCAGTAGCAGCCTTACAATACCATTATGCTCAGTAGCAGCCTTACAATAACAGTATGCTCAGTAGCAGCCTTACAATACCATTATGCTCAGTAGCAGCCTTACAATACCATTATGCTCAGTAGCAGCCTTACAATACCATTATGCTCAGTAGCAGCCTTACAATACCATTATGCTCAGTAGTAGCCTTACAATAACATTATGCTCAGTAGCAGCCTTACAATACCATTATGCTCAGTAGCAGCCTTACAATACCATTATGCTCAGTAGCAGCCTTACAATACCAGTATGCTCAGTAGCAGCCTTACAATACCATTATGCTCAGTAGCAGCCTTACAATAACAGTATGCTCAGTAGCAGCCTTACAATACCATTATGCTCAGTAGCAGCCTTACAATAACATTATGCTCAGTAGCAGCCTTACAATAACATTATGCTCAGTAGCAGCCTTACAATACCATTATGCTCAGTAGCAGCCTTACAATACCATTATGCTCAGTAGCAGCCTTACAATAACATTATGCTCAGTAGCAGCCTTACAATAACATTATGCTCAGTAGCAGCCTTACAATACCATTATGCTCAGTAGCAGCCTTACAATACCATTATGCTCAGTAGCAGCCTTACAATACCATTATGCTCAGTAGCAGCCTTACAATACCATTATGCCCAGTAGCAGCCTTACAATAACATTATGCTCAGTAGCAGCCTTACAATAACATTATGCTCAGTAGCAGCCTTACAATAACATTATGCTCATTAGCAGCCTTACAATACCATTATGCTCAGTAGCAGCCTTACAATAACATTATGCTCAGTAGCAGCCTTACAATACCATTATGCTCAGTAGCAGCCTTACAATGCACAATGCTCAGTAGCAGCCTTACAATACCATTATGCTCAGTAGCAGCCTTACAATACCATTATGCTCAGTAGCAGCCTTACAATACCATTATACTCAGTAGCAGCCTTACAATACCATTATGCTCAGTTGCAGCCTTACAATACCATTATGCCCAGTAGCAGCCTTACAATGCCAATATGCCCAGTAGCAGCCTTACAATACCATTATGCTCAGTAGCAGCCTTACAATAACATTATGCTCAGTAGTAGCCTTACAATAACATTATGCTCAGTAGCAGCCTTACAATACCATTATGCTCAGTAGCAGCCTTACAATAACATTATGCTCAGTAGCAGCCGTATAATACCATTATGCTCAGTTGCAGCCTTACAATACCATTATGCTCAGTTGCAGCCTTACAATACCATTATGCTCAGTTGCAGCCTTACAATACCATTATGCTCAGTAGCAGCTTTACAATAACATTATGCTCAGTAGCAGCCGTACAATAACATTATGCTCAGTAGCAGCCGTACAATACCATTATGCTCAGTAGCAGCCTTACAATACCATTATGCTCAGTAGCAGCCTTACAATACCATTATGCTCAGTAGCAGCCTTACAATGCCACTATGCTCAGTAGCAGCCTTACAATAACATTATGCTCAGTAGCAGCCTTACAATAACATTATGCTCAGTAGCAGCCTTACAATAACATTATGCTCAGTAGCAGCCTTACAATACCATTATGCTCAGTAGCAGCCTTACAATGCCACTATGCTCAGTAGCAGCCTTACAATACCATTATGCTCAGTAGCAGCCTTACAATACCATTATGCTCAGTAGCAGCCTTACAATAACATTATGCTCAGTAGCAGCCTTACAATACCATTATGCTCAGTAGCAGCCTTACAATGCCACTATGCTCAGTAGCAGCCTTACAATACCATTATGCTCAGTAGCAGCCTTACAATACCATTATGCTCAGTAGCAGCCTTACAATACCATTATACTCAGTAGCAGCCTTACAATACCATTATGCTCAGTTGCAGCCTTACAATACCATTATGCCCAGTAGCAGCCTTACAATGCCAATATGCCCAGTAGCAGCCTTACAATACCATTATGCTCAGTAGCAGCCTTACAATAACATTATGCTCAGTAGTAGCCTTACAATAACATTATGCTCAGTAGCAGCCTTACAATAACATTATGCTCAGTAGCAGCCGTATAATACCATTATGCTCAGTTGCAGCCTTACAATACCATTATGCTCAGTTGCAGCCTTACAATACCATTATGCTCAGTTGCAACCTTACAATACCATTATGCTCAGTTGCAGCCTTACAATACCATTATGCTCAGTAGCAGCTTTACAATAACATTATGCTCAGTAGCAGCCGTACAATAACATTATGCTCAGTAGCAGCCGTACAATACCATTATGCTCAGTAGCAGCCTTACAATACCATTATGCTCAGTAGCAGCCTTACAATACCATTATGCTCAGTAGCAGCCTTACAATGCCACTATGCTCAGTAGCAGCCTTACAATAACATTATGCTCAGTAGCAGCCTTACAATAACATTATGCTCAGTAGCAGCCTTACAATAACATTATGCTCAGTAGCAGCCTTACAATACCATTATGCTCAGTAGCAGCCTTACAATGCCACTATGCTCAGTAGCAGCCTTACAATACCATTATGCTCAGTAGCAGCCTTACAATACCATTATGATTCAGAGGTAGAGTCTCCGTGGTGAAATGCTTATGGCGCCAGCCTCATAATCCAGAGGTTGTGAGTTTGAACCTCGTTAGAACCACGGTGCTGATGTCCTGGGGCAATACTCTGAAATCCACTTGCCTCTTCTCGTGGTGATGGACTCCATTTGGAATGATGTCGCAATCGACCAAAGTAATGTAAGAACCTGCTTTGTAATCTAGCTAAAATAAGTTTGTATTTTAAAAAAAGAATGCCCAGGTGATAGTAAGATTATTTATGGCCGTTTGATTGACAATACCGTCAGTGAATAAACATCTGAATAAACGCCTGGCTGTGTATTCGCCAATACACATCTGAATAACCAACTACCATCTGCAAGGCGTAGCCAACTTCACAGACGTCAGTGAAAGGTTTAACCCGGGATTAACCTATCAAGTAATACCCGTAAATACTTTACTCTTTATCCAATATTGATATAATTTGGAACACATAATTACCCTGAAGTACACCATGTTGCACGTAAACTCAGGTTAGTGTGCTTCCAAGGTCAATATCACGTATGTATGTATGCACCATTAATGTCAAACCCCTTGCGGGGACCTATCCATGTTTTCCTGGGCATGCTTAGCCGACCATAGCGGTTAACCAGTACTAAGCAATGTGTGTGAGGTGGCTTGCTCAATGACACTACATAGGTGGCCTGACTGAGTATCGAACCCGGACGGTTCGATTCCAAATCCGACGCTCTACCATTGGACCACGGACGCCATCACTGCTACTAACAACAAATAGTCGAATGATATTCGCTCAACAATGTGCCATGCGTGTTCCACGTCGTCTTCCTTGTTTACTTCACCTCGTTTATATTCTTCACGAGGTGCAGCATTAAACATAATAGTTGCAACAAGATTAAACAAGTTATGTGGGTGTGTTTTACGTTTGGAGTCGCTACCGGTTACCCATATGAGAGACGCATCCTGAAGATATTAGTCACTTTAGATTTTTGGAGGATCGTGCAATGATACAGTCAGAAACCCATTCCAGAGTCTCTTCTGGTTTTTTTTTACGTACACGGTGCACAGCACCGACACGAGACCTCTGTTTAAAGTCCCATTTGAAAGACAGTTAATTTGCATTAGTGTCAGACGGGGGATCGAATCTGCGATCCCTGGATCTCCAGTCCAACGTGTCGAGCAACAAATCCAGATCAAACAGCATGTATGACGGAAGAGTATAATATAATATACAAATACAATTTTCATGATTGAGTAACGGATCAGTGATCCAATGATTAATATGAGTGTGTAGATCGTTTTTGCTATAGTTGTAGCAATGTTCTTCATTGCTGTCATCTCGTCTGTGCACCCATCATACGTGTGTCCTTGTCACATTTGCTATTGCGAGGGAAGTTGTTTATTTCTGTATTGAAGGAACATCCCCGAATCTTCAATGAATTGCCCAAATGCAGCGTCAAATTCACCTCTTCTTTCTTATGAAGCACTCTCCATCTCCCCTACCAATATTGATTGATGTGCATACTGTCTGTACATAATGTCTTCTACTGTATGCTCCAGCGCATCTTTGGTACATCTTACACGTGAAGATGTAATGGTCCTCTGTTTCTATGACACGGCATTGATTGCCAGAGTCTCAAAGGTTGCTCTATGTGCACAGTGTGATCCACCAACACGAGACCTTGGATTAGGTCTCATTCGACAGATTGTGGTATTAGACATTTTAGTATGCTATAGCGGGGAATTGAACCAGCGATCACTGGAGTACTAGTCCGAAACGGTGTCAATCAATGTGACGCGTTTTCTGAAACATTGCACTATCCTCCAAAACCCTAAACTCCAGGAAACTTAGTCAGTGTCTGATAACCGGTGACAACAAGAGCTTCATGATATAAATATACACGAGAAAAACATACACATAATGTCAAATAGGTTTTGATACAATTGATTATGTAATTATTGAATAGATTCCGTAAATATTTTAATAATATATTTAATGTCGACGCTATTAAAACTGTTGTACTGTTACCATAAGACGTGAACTTGTCATGCACATTGTGTATATTATATGCGATTTTATTTGAATATCAATTTACTTCAACGTAATGATTTGAAATACAATACAACCATATTCAACTAAGTATGTGTACCCTTTGACTTTCCGACCTTTTAATCCGATAAGCTGGGCTTTTAAACGCGACCTTTGTAACAGAAATGAATATAATCAATAGCTTTGTAATTATTGAATTATGGTTTTATGTTTCAACTTGTATGGATTCACAAGATAATGCTTTTATAGAATAGTGTGAAAAACATAATGATTTAATTCTAAATAGAACATTCAACAAACTGAATACGGTACCTAAATATGTAAATATACCCTTTATGTGGTGCATATATATCAAATACCCGTATTAATCGACATTTATCGCTAACTGTTTTACTCCTTTTAAGGAATCCTGCGTAACTTAAGAATCTATATCATGTAAATATTGAATGGTTTAGATCCCGTTTGCATACCATTAACGCTATTTCTAGTGGAGTTAGCGATAGGATCTAGTTACATGTATAGTAAACCAAAATGCATTTTACGTAGTGAATTGTGCAAAGACACGCTTTGAAGAAATATTAATAAAATAAAGTTCAGTTCTGGATTATTAAAAAATATTATGCCAAGGAAATGTGAAATATTTGCAGATGTGGTATTTTGTGTTTGCGAATATTGTGATATGCCGTAAGTGGATAGAATATGAAGGGAATGTCGAGAGTGCCACTTTGACCAAACGGGTTTCCACATGTAAGTAAGCGGTATGGCTTTTAAGTTTGTATGTTTCTGCATGTTGTTAGTTCTGGGATACAGCGAACGTTTACGTATATTCTCGTATGCCTTTGCCGTATGTTATTTTCGAGATACTACGAAATTCTACATCCAAATTTCTATATATATAAATATCAGCTTGTATAATTCCCGGGGCATTCTCTAATCCTCTTCCAGACTTGTTTTGTTTATTTTGTTGTGAGTAATTCCAGTGTTCTGTATGCAATCCTCTTCAACACTTATATCTTTGTCCGTGGTGCATAGTCCTATAACAGCTCCGAGGTACCGCAAACTTTCCAAAGCAGGTATACATATATTGGACATAACAGCTCCGAGGTACCGCAAACTTTCCAAAGCAGGTATACATATATTATACATAACAGCTCCGAGGTACCGCAATCTTTCCAAAGCAGGTATACATATATTGGACATAACAGCTCCGAGGTATCGCACATTCTCCTTGTTGGATTTGGCAGTTCCGATGTACCGCAAACTCTGCAAATCAGGTGTATGCTGGTCGCAGCAATGAGGTACAACAAACTCTACATGTTGGACTTCGTAGTTCCGATGTACAGCAAACTATCCAGAACAGGTATATGTTGGTCATTGCAGCTATGGGGTTCTACACACACACTGCATGTTGGAATTGTTAATGCTGATGTACCGCAAAATCTCCAGAATAACTATATGCTGGTCTTTGCAGCAATGAGGTACAACAAACTCTACATGTTGGACTTCGTAGTTCCGATGTACCGCACACTCTCCAAAACAGGTATATGTTGGTCGTTGCAGTTATGAGGTACCATAAACTCTGTATGTTGGACCTGGAAGTACCGAAGATCTACAACTCTTGAAAGCAGGTAAATGTTGATTTAGGCAGTTCCGAGTTACAGTGAGCCACCCAATGCAGGTACATGTATATGTTGGACATCACTGTTCCTAGCTAGAGTTAAATCTTCGAAGCATATATACGTCAGTCGTTTTTGACCCCAAGAACCGCTAAATCTTCGAAGCAGGCTTTTTTTTATTTCCGTGAATTCCCGGAAGAAGATATAATATGATGTCGATCTTTGCAATTCCGCGGTACCGTGAACTTTTCGTAGAAGGTATATGCTGGTTCTTGCAGCTCCTGTGTACTGTGATATTGATATATGCTGGTTCTTGCAGCTCCTGTGTACTGTGATATTGATATATGCTGGTTCTTGCAGCTCCTGTGTACTGTGATATTGATATATGCTGGTTATTGCACAGCTCCTGTGTAGAGTGATATTGATATATGCTGGTTATTACAGCTCCTGTGTACAGTGATATTGATATATGCTGGTTCTTGCAGCTCCTGTGTACTTTGATATTGATATATGCTGGTTCTTGCAGCTCCTGTGTACAGTGATATTGATATATGCTGGTTCTTGCAGCTCCTGTGTACTGTGATATCGATATATGCTGGTTATTGCAGCTCCTGTGTACTGTGATATTGATATATGCTGGTTATTGCAGCTCCTGTGTACAGTGATATTGATATATGCTGGTTCTTGCAGCTCCTGTGTACTTTGATATTGATATATGCTGGTTCTTGCAGCTCCTGTGTATAGTGATATTGATATATGCTGGTTCTTGCAGCTCCTGTGTACTGTGATATCGATATATGCTGGTTATTACAGCTCCTGTGTACTGTGATATTGATATATGCTGGTTATTGCAGCTCCTGTGTACTGTGATATCGATATATGCTGGTCCTTGCAGCTCCTGTGTACTGTGATATTGATATATGCTGGTTCTTGCAGCTCCTGTGTATAGTGATATTGATAAATACATCCGACATACAAGCACACATCACCTTAGTGGATCAGAAAATAGATAGCCTGGTCCTCTGTGTGTGTGTGTGTTACGTTTATTTATCGTCGCTACCGGTTGTCCATATGAGCGACACCTCCTGAAGAGATCAATGTATTGATTACTATATGTTACCTGTCAAGCTGATTGGATGGTGGCCATACTTGATGATATGCGTCACAGACATGTCACTATCACGGACTAGTATGTCGCTATGCATCGTTTGCAACCCGTTAAGCGTCCGTCACACCATGGCGTTCTGGTCAACGTTCTCTGAAAGTTCTAATCATTCAATATTCGAGCGTTCTAGGGCGAGTTGAACATATCTGGCGTGTGACTAACGTGTGACTAACACATGACTAGCGTGTGACTAACGCATGAGGAGCGTGTAACAGCGATCAAGTAAGACACCCCTGAAAACTATTAACGTGTACTGACGTGTCACTGGCGTGCGACGAACGATTAGTCAACGTTAGACGAGCGTGTTGAGCGTGTAACTAACGTATTAATAACGACAGAATAGCGTTTTGCTGGCGTGTGGACGCCAACTGACGTTCGTTTGACGTTAATGCGCTAGGGATCCGTTCTGTGGTCGTTGACAGGTCGCCGGTGAGTCGTTCATTGCCAAGCAAACGATTAATAACAACCAAGTAACGCTAGGGTAACGACTGACTAACGATAGCCGAACGCGTGCAACGTTCGGCGAACGTTAGTAAAACGATCCACGAACGTTGTTCAGCGTTCTCGAGCGATTGAAATTAAACGTTGAAGAACGCTGGTCTCCGTGAGAACTTTTGTGCATGTTCAAAACTTGTTTCTTAGACCAACGCTGGTCTAGACGCAACTCTGCCGATCACCGACGATCACCGACGATTACCAGCGTTCACACAACGCTCTTCTGGCGCTATACCAGCGATCATGGACGATTACCAACGTGTCCTCAAACGTCATAGAACGCTGACCAGAACGTTATGGTGTGGCGGTCCATATACAGCACATCGCCTTTACTGCGAACAGCTTAATTCTGCAAATATAGATGTTCGTGTTACGTTGCATGAATTGGCCATAGTAAATATAGGCTGTGTTCGATATTTACGTATTGGGTGTCTTATGATAATCTTTTAAGTAAATAGAATAACGATTTATTAAATAACAATCAAGCAACTGACAATGACAAGCGTGTTTACCGTGCTTATTATATACCTGTGGATATACGTATCAAATTAGTGGGTTGGCACAGATATATACACACCGACAATGATAAAGATTAATAGCCTGTGGGATTTATTTAAAGTCAAATTTGGCATACTTTTGACATGGACAAAATTAAAAATAAATTTTGAGTACAAAACATAATCCAGAAGCAATGTGAATTTAGGGATACTTATTTATGAATGTCAATTTCGGATAACGGCCGGTCGGCCAAAAAAATCATAAACCATACTGGATCATTAATCTGGTACACATAGTACACATATAGTGAGTATTCCAACAATAGCATGCACAACATCCGCATAATATATCCGTAATACAGCTCGAATGGTCATCTGGGGTCTTCCTCCCCCAAGGGCTGGCTATCCGGTTAGCGCAGTGGTTAACGCGCTCGCTTCTCACCACACCAATGCAACCCGGGTTCGATCCTCGGACCGGGAAGTATGTGAGATGGTATGATGGTCGCCAGATCGGACACGTGGGTTTTCTCCGGGTACTCCGGTTCCCTCCCACAGGAATGACCGCATTTACGCTTTCATCCGCGCCAACGAGAGTGATTAATATAAGTTGTTAACACTTGCTTCGCAATCGTTGTAAAATAAATAAAGTTTAAACGTCCTCCTCCAATAACAGCGGGAGACTCACCATATATGATCTAAGCTGTTGCGAATCGAAAACTCCCAAAATAAACAAACACACCAGAACGGGTAATTACGAATGTAAAACTTATAAACCTTGATACTACTAAACAAATAATTCAATATATTTAATTATTGACAAGATTTGCAGAGTATATTCCCTATGTGAGCATGTTGGTTCTGTGTCATCTAAAATTAAAAATTATTCTATTGCGCTTCACAATTACAGATGCAATTTTAAACATTTACATATGACAATAATAGATGCAAATATAAATAAAAAATTATACATATATATTATATAGATATACCTAGGATTCTAGTAATTGGATAAGAACACTATTGAGCACTAGTATGAGTGTGTGTTTTACGTTTATTTATCGTCGCTACCGGTTGCCCATATGAGCGACGCCTCCTGAAGAGATTAGTTATTTTAGATTTTGGAGGATAGTGCAATGATACAGACAGAGACCCATTCCAGAATCTACTCTGGTTCTTTTACGTGCACGGTGTAAAGCACCGACACGAGACCTCGGTTTAACGTCCCATCTGAAAGAGAACTAGTATGAGACTTGAGAACATTTATATAATCGCGAGGCCTGACTGTAGTGACATAACCGGTAGCGACGATAAATAAACGTAAAACACACACAGTAATGACATTCGTTTTATTCAATACTTGGAATATTAGTAACATTGGCGACGCTTATAATTTAAAGTTATGTGCAGTGATATAGATTTAGAGGCATATATTGCCATATGGTTCTCAATGTTAACCGGATCAGCTACTAGGTACTCGGCAACTTGATTCAAAGATTCGCTATTCGATGGGAGTGTAGTATCATCTGCGTATATATCAGCAGACGTAGGTACTCGGCAACTTGATTCAAAGATTCGCTATTCGATGAGAGTGTAGTATCATCTGCGTATATATCAGCAGACGTAGACCATTGACGCAACATGGCAACACAATATGGTCAAAATATGGCAAAACAGGAAGTACTTTACCGTTGTTGGAAAGTACTTCAGAAACATAATTCATTTGACATATGCAACAAGCAATTTATTGTAGATTCGTTCAATAAGTAAATTCAATAAAAAAGGTTTGATTAAATCAGATATAGAATTATTAATATGGTCAAACACTTTGTATAGACAAAGAACGTGTGTAACAGCTTTTTCATTCGTTATCAGTAATGAGGTAAGTTTGACATGGTTATATATTTTATATGTTATACATATCGGTGTAATAGCTATAATGCACAGTTATGTTGGTAATACCCCGACAATAAATAAAGTTTGAATTGAATTGGTTGAAAACCAGATAGCGATCATGTGGACTATTTTATGATGCCCACTAACAACCCTATAAAGAATTAATGAAATAATGAGTAAGAGTGAAATAGGTCTATACATTGTAATTTGTAATTTTATAATAAGTGTCTGCTTTATCACCCTTTGTGTGCTAGAATGACATTGTCACATTTAAATGCTTTTGGAAATGACTGGTTGTTATGCTAGAATAATGCGTATAAAAGTACGAGCAAAATAATTGATTCTGACATTTGAATTTAGTTTGACATTGATAACAAGATTGCCGGTGAATTTAGAAATACATAGAGATGGATTATTGATATTAATGGTTTGAATATCTGTTCAGTGTTTGATAATTTCGGGATGTGTTTACTTTTAAGAGGTACATGCGAGTAACTTGAAGCGCTACTGAAATTGGAGGTAGCATCTTCATTGCAAAAACGTTCCATAAATATATTCGTAGCACTTGGCTAACACACTTTGTAAGTTATTTCCTTTTTCTAAGTCTATTCAGATCCAATACTCCGCGAATACCATTGCAAAGCTGAAGGTTAATCTCTACTAAAGCACGTGTAAGTGTCAATATTCCGCGAATACCATTGTAAAGCTGAAGGTCAATCTCTACTAAAGCACGTGTAAGTGTCAATATTCCGCGAATACCATTGTAAAGCTGAAGGTCAATCTCTACTAAAGCACGTGTAAGTGTCAATATTCCGCGAATACCATTGTAAAGCTGAAGGTCAATCTCTACTAAAGCACGTGTAAGTGTCAATATTCCGCGAATACCATTGTAAAGCTGAAGGTCAATCTCTACTAAAGCACGTGTAAGTGTCAATATTCCGCGAATACCATTGTAAAGCTGAAGGTCAATCTCTACTAAAGCACGTGTAAGTGTCAATATTCCGCGAATACCATTGTAAAGCTGAAGGTCAATCTCTACTAAAGCACGTGTAAGTGTCAATATTCCGCGAATACCATTGTAAAGCTGAAGGTCAATCTCTATTAAAGCACGTGTAAGTGTCAATATTCCGCGAATACCATTGTAAAGCTGAAGGTCAATCTCTATTAAAGCACGTGTATGTGTCAATGGTAAGCTCATTATCCATACATAAATATAATAAAATATATAAATTATATCCATATTTTTCTGGAGTCATAGTCGCACCAATATACTGCAGCTACTTTCCGTCTATATGTGGCGGCGGTAGACCCCAGGGACACACCCGAGCATTGTTTCAACGGACGGGCATCAGGGTAGCACCACCGCCTTTCCTAAAACCAGCTGGATATCTCCCTCACATGAAGCAATTCGACAACCCAGGTGTGATTCGAACCCACATCGATGAGAGGCAACGGATGTAGTAGTTTTTATTTCATCAAATACAAACAAACATTATAACATATGAAGTAAGTCAAAAGTGACCCATGATCAAATATGGTATACTAGTACAGTGTATTTCGGCGGTGGTCATAATAGTTGAACACGTACAACTTAATAATAATACTACCATGTACGCTGGAACTTTTAAACCTGAAAATATATTACATATTTCAACAATACATAAATTAAGAAATATTTACGTATAACTAAGAATATGAATACGGAACCAGGACAGATTCACACCAGTAAATTCATGCTACACTGGAAACAGCTAGTTTGTTAATAATATCCTAGTTTATACCCTATGCAAGTGATGTGAAGTAAACGGAATATCATCTAACAAGTAACTGGAGCAGGCCGAAGAGTGAAGAAAATCAGAATTGGTTTAAACATATGTATTCCACTATATACATTCACAAAACAATACATGTACACAAAATCAAAGAATAGGAAGAGGAATTAATATAAGTTTTCTGAAAACTTGTTTTACAATCCAAACCATTCACAATTTATGTAATTTGTAACATTTTTTGTGTTATACATGTACATTTATTGGAAAAAATACTGTTTAAACCAAAGAATAGGAAAGGATCAAAACGTAAGCAGAGCTTAATATATATGTTCTCTCCATTATCAAAGTCAGAATTGAAGTGTCAGTGATATTTAAATGGTCAATGCCATTTTTGGATGATTCTACGCTGCATTATTTGATCATACTGGGGACACTGGGGACACTGGCTTATACACCATTTAAAATGTTTCCATTTCACGGACGGATATCCCACTCATCGTCCTGTAAATCCCTCTAGGGTCGGATATCCCACGCATCGTCCTGTAAATCCCTCTAGGGTCGGATATCCCACGCGTCGTCCTATAAATCCCTCTAGGGTCGGATATCCCACGCGTCGTCCTGTAAATCCCTCTAGGGTCGGATATCCCACGCATCGTCCTGTAAATCCCTCTAGGGTCGGATATCCCACGCGTCGTCCTGTAAATCCCTCTAGGGTCGGATATCCCACGCGTCGTCCTGTAAATCCCTCTAGGGTCGGATATCCCACGCATCGTCCTGTAAATCCCTCTAGGGTCGGATATCCCACGCGTCGTCCTGTAAATCCCTCTAGAGTCGGATATCCCACTCATCGTCCTGTAAATCCCTCTAGGGTCGGATATCCCACTCGTCGTCCTGTAAACCCCTCTAGGGTTGGATATCCCACTGATCGTCCTGTAAATCCCTATATGGTCGGATATCCCACGCATCGTCTTGTAAATCCCTCTAGGGTCGGATATCCCACGCATCGTCTTGTAAATCCCTCTAGGGTCGGATATCCCACTGATCGTCCTGTAAATCCCTCTAGTGTCGGATAACCCATTCATCTTCCTGTAAATCCCTCTAGGGTCGGATATCCCACTGTCGTCCTGTAAATCCCTCTAGGGTCGGATATCCCACGCGTCGTCCTGTAAATCCCTCTAGAGTCGGATATCCCACTCATCGTCCTGTAAATCCCTCTAGGGTCGGATATCCCACTCGTCGTCCTGTAAACCCCTCTAGGGTTGGATATCCCACTGATCGTCCTGTAAATCCCTATATGGTCGGATATCCCACGCATCGTCTTGTAAATCCCTCTAGGGTCGGATATCCCACGCATCGTCTTGTAAATCCCTCTAGGGTCGGATATCCCACTCATCGTCCTGTAAATCCCTCTAGGTTCGGATATCCCAAGCATCGTCCTGTAAACCCCTCTAGGGTCGGATATCCCACTGATCGTCCTGTAAATCCCTCTAGGGTCGGATATCCCAAGCATCGTCCTGTAAATCCCTCTAGGGTCGGATATCCCACTCATCGTCCTGTAAATGCCCCTAGAGTCGGATATCCCACTCATCGTCCTGTAAATCCCACTAGAGTCGGATATCCCACTAATCGTCCTGTAAATCCCTCTAGGGTCGGATATCCCACGTGTCGTCCTGTAAATCCCTCTAGGGTCGGATATCCCACTCGTCGTCCTGTAAATCCCTCTAGGGTCGGATATCCCACTCGTCGTCCTGTAAATACCTCTAGGGTCGGATATCCCACTCGTCGTCCTGTAAATCCCTCTAGGGTCGGATATCCCACTCATCATCCTGTAAATCCCTCTAGAGTCGGATATCCCACTCGTTGTCCTGTAAATCCCTCTAGAGTCGGATATTCCACGCATCATCCTGTAAATCCCTCTAGGGTCGGATATCCCACTGATCGTCCTGTAAATCCCTCTAGTGTCGGATAACCCATTCATCTTCCTGTAAATCCCTCTAGGGTCGGATATCCCACGCATCGTCCTGTAAATCCCTCTAGAGTCGGATATCCCACTCATCGTCCTGTGAATCCCTCTAGGTCGAATATCCCACTCATCGTCCTGTAAATCCCTCTCGGGTCGGATATCCCACTCATCGTCCTGTAAATCCCTCTAGGGTCGGATATCCCACGCATCGTCCTGTAAATCCCTCTAGGGTCGGATATCCCACTCATCGTCCTGTAACCCCTCTAGGGTCGGATATCCCACGCATCGTCCTGTAAATCCCTCTAGGGTCGGATATCCCACGCATCGTCCTGTAAATCCCTCTAGGGTCGGATATCCCACGCGTCGTCCTGTAAATCCCTCTAGGGTCGGATATCCCACGTGTCGTCCTGTAAATCCCTCTAGGGTCGGATATCCCACGCGTCGTCCTGTAAATCCCTCTCGGGTCGGATATCCCACGCATCGTCCTGTAAATCCCTCTAGGGTCGGATATCCCACGCATCGTCCTGTAAATCTACCTTTCTGCATATACTGGCAACTATGTTTTCTCTATTCTGTCATTATATTGTAAGTCCGTCATCTGTTACATATGTTATCCCGGCAGGAATAGTATGTATGCTATATAAGTGGTGTGTCGTATGTGATCCTAGCCAGCCCATGTTGTCCCGGACTTCGCGCGCTGCTGGAGCCGTTACGATTGTGCCATTGGGCAAGGCATTTAAATTCCACATTGCCTCTTCTCTCTCCCTCGTGGTGATGTATTTCATCAAGAATGAGGTCTGGAGAGTGATCAATACAAGTTATATAAGAACTTGTTTCGCAATCGAGCTAAGATAAATTTGTATAAATGAATTAGATGCAATATTTGTGTTTTACGTTTATTTATCGTCGCTATCGGTTGCCCATATGAGCGACGCCTCCTGAAGAGATTAATCATTTTAGATTTTTGGAGGATAGTGCAATGATACAGACAGAAACCCATTCCAGATTCTCCTCTGGTTCTTTTACGTGCACGGTGTACAGCAGAGACAGGAGACCTCGGTTTAAAGTCTCATCTGAAAGACTGTTAATTTTATTAGGGTCAGACCTGGATCCCTGGATTACCAGTCCGGCGTGTTACCACTGGACTACAGATCCGTCTGTGCTCTTATTATATAATAATCTTCTTCTGCCCAGTATATAAGTGATACGGTTGAAAGATTCATGTCTCAACAAATTATTGTAGCTATTTTAAAAATTGCTCGATTGATATTTTAGAGCTATAGTGTATATTCAATGATAGATACCTGATTATAATCGGTAATATATCAAACTTAATTAGCAAGGATTTCTTTTGACAAAATGTAGCACTTCGTCATTGACAACAATTATGAAGCTATCAGACATTTAATATTGCTTTACGAAGCTTTATGAAGATATACAAGATATAATATATCGTGGATCAATTTCGTCTTGTGTGTGCGTTTTGCGTTTATTAATCGTCGCTACCGGTTGCCCATATGAGCGACGCCTCCTGAAGAGATTAGTCATTTTAGATTTTTATAGGATAGTGCAATTATACAGACAGAGACCCATTCCAGAGTCTCCTCTGTTTCGTTTACGTGCACGGTGTACAGCACCGACACGATACTTCGGGTTTAAGTCCCATCTGATATAAAGTGTAAAGTTTTAATCTGTATTAATATATTGTATTTGTGTTCTTTATTAATCTGAATGAAATGTCCCTATGAAGTAGTTTGCTATCATACATGTATTTGGAGTCTCCTCTGGTTCCTTTACGTGCACGGTGTAAAGCACCGACACGAGACCTCGGTTTAACGTCCCATCTGAAAGACTGTTAATATTATTAGGGTCAGACGGGGGATCAAACCTGCGAACCCTGGATTACCAGTCCAGTTGTTAACCACCGGACTACAGATCCGTCTGATCTGTCATGTTTGCCCACATGTACCATAGTTATGTTTATATACAGGTAATGGTAAATTTTAATTGGTTTCAAATGCTATACTATATCATTGTAATCGTTGAAATAAAATCGTCTTCAAAGTTGAACGCACCAGTAGCAGTGAATCAATGTGGTCCATTAAACATCGAAGATGTGTGATGCAAGTCAAATATTGCTTACAAAAGAACAATTGCTGTTGTGTTTTCCTAATCAATCAAAAACTGTAGTTAAAATCATCGAAGCAGACGACGTAAAATCTACAATTGATGTGATTAATTTCTTTTACACAATTTGATTCTCAGTGATGGCGAGAGCGGAATTTTCATGAGTTTGCTGTGCGTCAGGATAAACATTGAAGTAAAGCACATCACGTTCATTTAAATGGTTTCAAGAAATGCTCATTCGTTCGATATAAAGGAATGTTTAACATTCAATCTCGAACCTAAAACACGGAAAGTGCATTTAATATAAGTAAATGTCTCCAGTTCGGATCATTTGTATTTCATTAAAGTGCATAAACATTATTTTGTTATCTATTTGAAAATGAAATTGAAATTGATAGCCGAAATGAATTTGAGATTGCATTAAAAGTAAGCTGAACTTTACGCATATATGGCTGTTTATTTGCTGAAACGGTACTCGTGCAGTAACCAGTTACTACATTAATCTAGATATAAAGTGTAAAGCTTTAATCTGTATTAATATATTGTATTTGTGTTTCTTTATAAATCTAAATGAAATGTCCGTATGAAGTAGTTTACTATCAGATATGTTGGCTTAAACATATTTATTCTCTATCATGTACATGGTTATTTACAACAATTGAAATAAGGAATTGGACATGCATTTGGAGATATAGCTGACAGTTGGTACAGAACGTATACAGGTATTCAATAGGAGAGACACTCATTCAACGTGCATGTTGATTAACCATACAGATGTACACATGGAATGATTATCTATACCTCGGGTACAGAAGAGCTGATCGGTGAAGTGAAAGTGAAACACAAGGAATAACCTAAAACAAATGTTATGATACACTTTACATGCTGGGTAAAATAAAGGTTATGCATTGTTCAAATAATTGCAGCCGACGACAATTCGTTAATGTGATTTTCTTACTTGTAACTGAAAACTCGCTAAGACATATTTCTAATGGAATTCTAATGAAATTCCACGACATATTTGACTACTGTTTTTGACCGCTAGCGAGCAAAGGGTTAAGCATTCAGTTAATATTCTTTTACTACTGATTTGCAATAGCATTAATACATTTTTGATCAAACTGAACCATTCAGTGTACGACGTGTGTACCATATTCCGACGGAAATCAACCTGCTAGCCAATATAATTATCCAGCATGTATACAGGCATCTAATCTTTTCAACATCATGAACGTTATGCAGCTGAATGGATACTCTACTCTGCCGCCAATGTAAGCATATTCTAATATTACTTAAAGCGACATTACATCGCAAAAAGCAATTAAAATGCATATTGTTCAAGTATAAATGCATTGTTATTACAAATTCTTCCGAATACATTCGAACAATAACAATGAATTAATAAACAGTGTTTTTGTGATCTACAAACTTTCAAATGTGAAAGTAGCTTTTCATATAGCGTTCATCCACGCTCCTGAATTGACGTTTGTTTGTCATTGGAGGCAATACTAAACGCGTGATACTGTCGATTAGAGATAGTTTGATTAAGATTAGTCTACAAATAAATATGCATAGGCACAACTGTGAGATATAGCGATATATCTGTACCATAAATAGTGTTATTCGGGATACACTCGTTGTATTACGCATGCATGTCGACCTATTTTACATTATTTTGTTATGTCAACAAGTCGCGTATACGACGTTTGTTTATTTGTTTATTTGCTGAAATATTCAGTTTTTGAGGCAAATATTTGGAAAACAATTATACCATATAATAGGAAAGTACATTCTGTAGAAATTTGCCTTTTCACTGATGTAGTGTCGCTTTAAACACTGTAGCACCGTTAAGCGTCATAGCTCTGCTAAGTGCCAACACGACTGCTGAACGTCATAAACAATCCGATATACGTCACAGACCGCTAAGCGTCATAACAATCCGCTAAACGTAGTCACTCTTTTGCTTGATATTAAATAGCCACATACAAGCCAATGTTGTAAAATACTTACCCACTTCAGTATGGTCCTTATTCGTAGAAGAGCGCATGTTAGATACCCTGTGGTATCAATTAGTTACACGAATATTTCTCGATAAAAAATTTTTTACACTCCTTCTTCAAAACAATTTTCAACACTCAATTGGACGACTCGTCTAGAAAGGCTAAGCTATCACAAATCAATCTTAGTGGTTATAGAACACCGAGTTGCCTAGCATTTGTCTATCTACAAGAGTCATTCAGATTAACTTCCGATGTTCGAAATCACAACTTGCGATCATCATCAAATCTCCACCATTACCACCCTAAGCCAAATAGTGAACTTTTAACAATCTGTCTTATATTCAGGGTCACACTTGTGGAATTCTCTCCCTTATCACACCAAAACAGAACATTCTGTTCCACACTTCAAAGCTTTATCAGGTGATGCAAGGAACAGACCGTTAACCTAATAAACCAAACATATTATACATGTATATATGTATTAGTTCTTGCAGCTTATATATCATTTCCCATTCAATAGTGTTGGTCATTTTGTTATATGTTATATTTATGTTATATTTCGGGTTTTACACCTGCATCAGCACCGTTTTGGGCTATATCGCCGGCGGGCAGTGTACCTAACAACACCTTTCCTGGGCAGGCTCCAGCGGTTAACCAGTACTTGGGTGCACCAACTTCCGTAAGAAACTGCCAACTTTTTCATATAAATGAGACACGGCCTGAGCGGGGCTCGAACCCAGACCATCAGTGATGATAGGTTACAGTGGTATACAAGTCAGCGACCTTAACCACTCGACCACGGAGGCGGACTGTGGTCATGTTGTACATGTTCCATTGTGCTATTTCATGCATTCATTTGTTGATGGTCTGATAATAGATTGACTTACATGTTCAATTACGTTCTCTCGTTAAATACAATCTTTATTATTATTATTATAAGGTGTATACGAATGTATACTACCACAGCGCTATCACGCTATTATAAGGTGACATAAATGTGTAGCATTTTGCTCAGATAAACGCCCGCTAGTCTATCACCATGTATGGTTTGATCAATTATCATAAACGTAAATAATTGCAACTGACTACCCGCTAATATTCGTATCTCACAACCATTATTCTCAATCACTACCCTCTAATGCCCGTAACTTTCCAACATTATTCTCAATCACTACCCTCTAATGCCCGTAACTTTCCAACATTATTCTCAATCACTACCCTCTAATGCCCGTAACTTTCCAACATTATTCTCAATCCCTACTCTCTAATGTCCGTAACTTTCCAACATTAATCTCAATCAATACCCTCTAATGTCCGTAACTTTCCAACATTATTCTCAATCACTACCCTCTAATGTCCGTAACTTTCCAACATTATTCTCAATCACTACCCTCTAATGTCCGTAACTTTCCAACATTATTCTCAATCACTACCCTCTAATGTCAGTAACTTTCCAACATTATTCTCAATCACTACCCTCTAATGCCAGTAACTGTCCAACATTATTCTCAATCACTACCCTCTAATGTCCGTAACTGTCCAACATTATACTCAATCACTACCCTCTAAATTTCGTAACTTTCCAACATTATTCTCAATCACTACCCTCTAATGTCCGTAACTTTCCAACATTATACTCAATCACTACCCTCTAATGTCAGTAACTGTCCAACATTATACTCAATCACTACCCTCTAATGTCCGTAACTTTCCAACATTATACTCAATCACTACCCTCTAAATTTCGTAACTCTCCACCATTATATCCCACTGTAAGTGTACCGAATGTCGCTTGTCTGTCACCCGTATGATCCATGAACTACAGCACCACATAATGAACTACAGTACCCGTAATGAACTACAGTACCCCATAATGAACTACAGTACCACATACTGAACTACAGTACCACATAATGAACTACAGTACACCATAATGAACTACAGTACCACATAATGAACTACAGTACCACATAATGAACTACAGTACACCATAATGAACTACAGTACCCCATAATGAACTACAGTACCACATAATGAACTACAGTACCCCATAATGAACTACAGTACCACATAATGAACTACAGTACCCCATAATGAACTACAGTACCACATAATGAACTACAGTACCACATAATGAACTACAGTACCCCATAATGAACTACAGTACCCCATAATGAACTACAGTACCACATAATGAACTACAGTACCACATAATGAACTACAGTACCCCATAATGAACTACAGTACCACATAATGAACTACAGTACCCCATAATGAACTACAGTACCACATAATGAACTACAGTAATATAAGATGTTAAAACTTGCTTCACAATCATTTTAAAATAAATAAAGTTTTTAAAAAAAAATCGGGCCTCGTGGTATATTAATCATTTTATTTCACTGGAGGATAGTGCAAGATACAGAAGACTATTACATTCCATGTGTATAGCACCGATACACGAATAGCATTAGGGTCAGACGGTGGATCGAATATGCATTCCCTGGACCTCGGTTTATAATCCCATTTGAAAGGCTGTTACTATTATTAGTGTCAGATGGCAGTACCGTAGCCAGTGGGACATTTCTACAGAGGCAAGCTAGAGGATCCGGAAGCATGATCCCCCTTAACATTGTTGGGGCATAGAAGCGATTTTGCCTGTGTTTTCTGATTTAATGAGTTTAGGCGTATACTTATGTACTGACCTTTCAGCTCTCTAGCAGTCAACATTTTATACAGCAAAGGGATATCATTTGCATTTTATTTATTTAATGTTTCATTTATTTTTTGTTTTCTTTGGAAATTCCAGTGTGGTCACGGGCCTGGATGGGATTTAGACCTGCGGTCCATGGATTCGCAGTCCAACGTGTTAACCAATGGACATCTAACCCGTCATCAGGAGAGAATGTGAATTCTGGAAGTCAATTTGGCGAGGCTCTTCCGAAAGATTCCCCTCTAATACTTCAAACGCTATTTTGTCTATTTCAGAGCGGAGGAAATGCAGAACGGTGTCAAATCCGACACGCTGCGTTGCCAGGAGGATGTGACGGGTCACCTGCTCTGTTGGGGATCTGGGGAGTTCGGACAGCACGGCCACGGCTACAAGAAGGAGGTACCTTTCCTGGACGGAGCTGTGGAGATGTTCTGCGGGACTCGAGGTCATCGTGTAAAACACGTGAGCTGTGGTTCTAGCCACACTGCTGTTGTCACAAGTAAGTGGGCTATATGTACATCGCTCCCACCCCGACCGCAAACCTAGGATGTGTCACCAGTAGGTGGGCTATATGTACATCGACCCCATCCCGACCGCAAACCTAGGATGTGTCACCAGTAGGTGGGCTATATGTACATCGCTCCCATCCCGACCGCAAACCTAGGATGTGTCACCAGTAGGTGGGCTATATGTACATCGACCCCATCCCGACCGCAAACCTAGGATGTGTCACCAGTATGTGGGCTATATGTACATCGACCCCATCCCGACCGCAAACCTAGGATGTGTCACCAGTATGTGGGCTATATGTACATCGACCCCATCCCGACCGCAAACCTAGGATGTGTCACCAGTAAGTGGGATATATGTACCTCGACCCCATCCCGACCGCAAACCTAGGATGTGTCACCAGTATGTGGGCTATATGTACATCGACCCCCATCTCGACCGCAAACCTAGGATGTGTCAGTAAGTGGACTATATGTACATCGACCCCATCCCGACCGCAAACCTAGGATATGTCACCAGTATGTGGGCTATATGTACATCGACCCCATCCCGACCGCAAACCTAGGATGTGTCACCAGTATGTGGGCTATATGTACATCGACCCCATCCCGACCGCAAACCTAGGATGTGTCACCAGTAAGTGGGCTATATGTACAACGCCGCCATCCCGACCGCAAACCTAGGATGTGTCACCAGTAAGTGGGCTATATGTACCTCGACCCATCCCGACCGCAAACCTAGGATGTGTCACCAGTAAGTGGGCTATATGTACATCGACCCCATCCCGACCGCAAACTAGGAGGTCACCAGTAAGTGGGCTATATGTACACGCTCCCACCCGACCGCAAACCTAGGATGTGTCACCAGTAAGGGGCTATATGTACATCGCTCCCACCCCGACCGCAAACCTAGGAGTGCACCAGTAGTGGGCTATATGTACATCGCTCCCACCCCGATCGCAAACCTAGGATGTGTCACCAGTAAGTGGGCTATATGTACATCGCTCCCACCCCGATCGCAAACCTAGGATGTGTCACCAGTATGTGGGCTATATGTACAACGCCGCCATCCCGACCGCAAACCTAGGATGTGTCACCAGTATGTGGGCTATATGTACATCGCTCCCACCCCGACCGCAAACCTAGGATGTGTCACCAGTAGGTGGGCTATATGTACATCGCTCCCACCCCGACCGCAGACCTATGATGTGTCACCAGTAGGTGGGCTATATGTACATCGCTCCCACCCCGACCACAGACCTTGGATTTGTCACAACCAAGTGTGTAATATGTACCTCGACCCCACCCCGACAGCAAACATTGGATTTTGACATTATATTCAGTAGAACATGGACATTGTTATCGGTAACTCGTGCATGGGTATTTTGTTTGTGTCGTCGCACAGTAGCTTCCCTTGTACCGTGGTTCTGTACTTCACTATTCTCGTTACTTGATTTTACTATCTTAAGTTAAAAAAAAACTGAAATTGCATTGTATGCGAATGTCCCGTATTTCATACCAGCAATATTAATACGACGAGGCTAAAAGTGATGTACGAGCATTAATTGCATTGCTGTTATGACTTTTTACGGAGAATTGGAATTATGAAGAGAATCTAATGAAAAACAGACTAACCTACTCAAATTAAGATTATAGATTCAAGTACAGTCTACATCCGCTATGTCAAAGTCGGTTATGTCGAATTCTCCGGTTATCTCGAAGTCTGATCAAAGTCCCGTTTCAGACTCTATCATTTTACATATAACTGGCTCCATTTATATCGAATTTCGTTAACTCAACCTTCGGTTATGTCGAAGTATTGTATTCGGTCCGATAGAATTCGACATAACGGATGTAGATTGTGTATTAAAACAATGTTTGTCCATTTAAATAGTTAAAAACGATGGATTTCTTTACTGCAAATATTGAGCAATACTTGTAACGAATACATTTGTATAATAGGAACATTTTTAGAAATTATGATCCCCGAACCAACGTCAAATCATATGTGTTACATATGTTATGGTTTATTTAAATTTATTTATTTTACAACGATTGCGAAGCAAGTTTCATCAACTTATATTAACACTCTCGTTGGCGCGGATGAAAGCGTAAATGTGGTCATTCGTGTGGGAGGAAACCGGAGTACCCGGATAAAACCCATATGTCCATCTCACATACTTCCTGTTCCGAGAATCGAACCCGGGTTACATTGGCGAGAAGCGAGCGCGTTAACCACTGCGCTAATGGGCTATGCTATGTTATTTGGCTAGCCCTATTCAAGAACGTACATACTGCTTCAATTACAACCTAGTGTGTGTGCATACTGCAGAAGTGTAGAGCCCAGAAGAAACCACACGTCACGAAGTAACCAGTTGCTTCGGTTATTCCAACATCATAAGTTAAAGCGACATTACATCGCAAAAAGCAAATAAAATGCATTTTTCACGTATAAATGCATTGCTATTATAAATGCTTCTGACTACATTCGAACACTAACATTGAATCAATAAACAGTATTTTGTAATCTACAAACCTTCAAAAGTGAAAGTAGGACTTCATATAACGGTCATCCACGCGACACTTTCGTTTAAAGATAATTTAACTAAGATTAGTCTACAAATAAATATGCATAGGCACATATGTGAGATATAACGGTAAATATGTACGATACATCGTGTTATTCAGGATACGCGCGTTGTATTACGCATGAATGTCGTATTTACATTATTTTGTTATGTCAACAAACCGACGTTTGTTTATTTGTTGAAATACTCAGTTTTTGTTGCAAATATTGGAGAAAACAATTATACCATATAAATAGAAAATTACATTCTGCAGACATTTACGTTTTCACCGGTGTAGTGTCGCTTTAAGCTTGGGTCAAGATCATTTTATCGTCTAGTTCTTTTGATTACTCAAATATTTAAGTATAGTTATATATATTTCCTATGCGTGTGTGTGTGTGTGTGTGTGTGTGTGTGTGTGTGTGTGTGTGTGTGTGTGTGTGTTTTACGTTTATTTATCGTCGCCACCGGTTGCCCATATGAGCTACGCCTCCTGAAGAGATTAGTCATTTTAGATTTTTGGAGGATAGTGCAATGATACAGACAGAGACCCATTCCAGAGTCTCCTCTGGTTCTTTTCCTATGCATTTTAATTACTTTAGATTAAACAAATTTAATTTAGCTCGATTGCGAAACAAGCTCTTACAACTTAGTTCAATCGCTCTCGAGATCTCATTCCTGATGGAAACCATCGACATGAGGGATAGAAAAGAGGCAATGTGGAATTTAAGTGCCTTGCCTAAGGATGCAATCGTAACGCCTATGCAGCTGAGTGCGAACTCCTGGCCGTTTAGTACTTATCGTATTACTAGATAGATAGATATACAGAGAGAGAGAGAGAGAGAGAGAGAGAGAGAGAGAGAGAGAGAGAGAGAGAGAGAGAGTGTGTGTGTTTTACGTTTATTTATCGTCGCTATCGGTTGCCCATATGAGCGACGCCTCCTGAAGAGATTAGTCATTTTAGATCTTTGGAGGATAGTGCAATGATACAGACAGATACCCATTCCAGAGTCTCCCCTGGTTCCTTTACGTGCACGGTGTACAGCACCGAAACGAGACCTCGGTTTAATGTCCCATCTGAAATACTGTTAATTGTATTATGATCAGACGGGGGATCGAACCTGCGATCCCTGGATTACCAGTCCAGCGTGTTACCACTGGACTACAGATACGTCTGTTACACAGAGATAGAGAGAGAGAACGAGAGAGAGAGAGAGAGAGAGAGAGAGAGATAGATAGAGATAGATCTCTTTATTTATAGAGGGTGACCTAATTAGTTCTGGATAAATCCTTAGGGACATGTGTTTAATATAGCCATTGAATGGATATAGCAGGGCACGACACTATTTACATGTAAGGAAATGGCCGTCCTATACATGTTATTTTAAAAACGTGTCTATGGAAGCAGAATCCATACGCGCGTCACGCACGTTGTCGTAAATAACCTTCAAGAATATCTTGATAAAGAAATATTTGTCCAAGACTCTCAGAAAAGTGCCATTTATGTTGGGTTATGGCATGGCGCGATCTCCCGCCATTATACGACCTCGGGTCACGTGATGGAATAGTTAGCGTTCAAGTTCCACCGGCTATGAAATGTCTTTTGTTCGCTTCTGAGGCTTGAGGCAATTAAATCAAGTGACAAATTACCCCACAATTACAAACTGTGACTCAAAGTTTTAATTAGGAATCAGGAAGACAATGGGTCTATTTGTAAGCTTTACAGCAAAAATGAATTGCTACGCCATAATTACGTGTTCCAGAAGATATTAACATTTCCGAGCGCGTGTTATATTCGGCTCTCCGTGGTTTGTAAAGTATAGTTAGTTGGTTAATCACATGGTGAAAAAGGGGGAAATAAAGGTTTATGTTACATGAAAGGACTTCACATAATTAAAGCGGAGTTTATTATATTATTTAGATGGCACTATGTCGGAACATATTATGTGTATTTTACGTTTATTTATCGTCGTTACCGGATGCTAATATGAGCGACGCCTACTGACGAGATTCGTCATATTAGATCTGGAGGATAGTGCAATTATACAGAGAGAGACCTATCCATAGTCTCCTCTTGTTCTTTTACGTGCACGGCGTAAAGCGCCTACACGAGACCGAGGTTTATAGTCCCATATGAAAGACTGTTAATATTATTTGGGTCAGACGGGGACTCGAACCTGCTATCTCTGGATTCGCAGTCCAACATGTGAACCACTGGACAACTGTCCCGTCCCGTGGAGGTAGTAATAACGCAGTGGTAACGCGTTCGTTTCATGTGCGAAAGGCCCGGTGTTCAAGTCCCGCTGTAACCGTACGAGTGTCCCCTTAGGCAAAACATTTAAATTACGCGTTGTCTCTTCTCTCTCCCTCGTGGCGATGAACTCCATAATGAATGAGGTCTCGAGAGTGATTCTTATAAGTAATAAGAACTTGTTTCGCAATTAAGCTAAAATAAATTTGTTTACACTATAAATTACTGCCCCGTTTTGCTATATACTCGTCAGAATGATATTATATTCTGTCGTGTAATGAAAGAAGCACTTATGAACGTATACTTTCTGTATGAAAAGAGTGCTATACAAATATGGTGTAATGATAATAAATAATAATAAATAATAATAATAATAATAAATGATAATAATAATAATAAATGATAATAATAATAATGGATACAATGTCCGACTTGTAACTTGTAAGTTGTGAGTTCGATACCAGTAAGATACTACAGTGGTTATTCCCTTAGACAAGACATTCTTAATTCCACATTGACCCTTTCTATATCCCTCGTGGCGATGGATTCCATCAGGAATGAGGTCTCTCGAATGATTAATCTACGATATTGTAAAAACTTGTTTCGCAATTTAGCTAAAGTATTAGCCTGGGAACAGGCGTCGATATATTTTGCCTGGTCAGTGAAATAAATACATTGTAACACCGAGACTATTAATTGGGCCGTATTGAGTTTCTGATCATATCATTTTGCAAGAAGTTAAAAAGTGAAAAATCGACAGGCTGGCAAGCAGGCTACTAAAGGATATTTGTCGAAACTCTAAATATATTTAGCTCGTTAATTTATAATTTGCGTAGCCTTGCATTATTTCATTAACAATGCGTTTTCTGACTCAACATGGTAACACGGAAAGTATTATTAGTAACAAGAGCAATCCGAGAGAGCAAACCTCCGCCACGCCGCTAAATATCCGCGCAATCTGAGATACCAAACCTCCGCCACGCCGCTAAATATCCGCGCAATCCGAGAGAGCAAACCTACGTCACGCCGCTAAATGTCCGAGCAATCAGAGATAGTAAACCTCCACCACGCCGCTAAATGTCCAAGCAATCAGAGATAGTAAACCTCCATCACGCCGCTAAATGTCCAAGCTATCAGAGAGAGCAAACCTCCGCCACGCCGCTAAATGTCCGAGCAATCCGAGAGAGCAAATCTCCGTCACGCCGCTAAATAGCCGCGCAATCTGATATAGCAAACCTCCGCCACGCCGCTAAATATCCGAGCAATCCGAGAGAGCAAACCTCCGCCGCGCCGCTAAATATCCGCGCAATCCGAGAGAGCAAACCTCCGTCACGCCGCTAAATGTCCGAGCAATCAGAGATAGTAAACCTCCACCACGCCGCTAAATGTCCAAGCAATCAGAGAGAGCAAACCTCCGCCACGCTGCTAAATGTCCGAGTAATCCGAGAGAGCACATCCGCCACGACGCTAAATGCCGAGCAATCCGAGAGAGCAAACCTCCGCCACGCCGCTAAATGTCCGAGCAATCCAAGAGAGCAAACCTCCGCGACGCTAAATGTCCGAGCAATCCGAGAGAGCAAACCTCCGCCACGCCGCTAAATATCCGAGCAATCCGAGAGAGCAAACCTCCGCCACGCCGCTAAATGTTCGAGCAATCCGATATAGCAAACATCCGTCACGCCGCTAAATGTCCGAGAAATCCGAGAGAGCAAACCTCCGTCACGACGCTAAATGTCCGATCAATCCGAGATAGCAAACCTCCGCCTCGCTGCTAAATGTCCGAGCAATCCGAGATAGTAAACATCCGTCACGCCGCTAAATGTCCGAGCAATCAGAGATAGCAAACCTCCGCCACGCCGCTAAATGTCCGAGCAATCCGAGATAGCAAACCTCCGCCACGCCGCTAAATGTCCGAGCAATCCGAGATAGCAAACATCCGCCACGCTGCTAAATGTCCGAGCAATCCGAGATAGCAAACCTCCGCCACGCCGCTAAATGTCCGAGCAATCCGAGATAGCAAACATCCGCCACGCTGCTAAATGTCCGAGCAATCCGAGATAGCAAACCTCCGCCACGCTGCTAAATGTCCGAGCAATCCGAGATAGCAAACCTCCGCCACGCCGCTAAATGTCCGAGCAATCCGAGATAGCAAACCTCCGCCACGCCGCTAAATGTCCGAGCAATCAGAGATAGCAAACCTCCGCCACGCCGCTAAATGTCCGAGCAATCCGAGATAGCAAACATCCGCCACGCTGCTAAATGTCCGAGCAATCCGAGATAGCAAACCTCCGCCACGCCGCTAAATGTCCGAGCAATCCGAGATAGCAAACATCCGCCACGCTGCTAAATGTCCGAGCAATCCGAGATAGCAAGCCTCCGCCACGCCGCTAAATGTCCGAGCAATCCGAGATAGCAATCCTCCGCCACGCCGCTAAATGTCCGAGCAATCAAGAGAGCAAACCTCCGCCACGCTGCTAAATGTCCGAGCAATCCGAGATAGCAAACATCCGCCACGCCGCTAAATGTCCGAGCAATCCGAGAGAGCAAACCTCCGCCACGCCGCTAAATGTCCGAGCAATCCGAGATAGCAAACCTCCGCCACGTTGCTAAATGTCCGAGTAATCCGAGATAGCAAACATCCGTCACGCCGCTAAATGTCCGAGCAATCAGAGAGAGCAAACCTCCGCCACGCTGCTAAATGTCCGAGCAATCCGAGATAGCAAACATCCGCCACGACGCTAAATGTCCGAGCACTCCGAGAGAGCAAACCTCCGCCACGCCGCTAAATGTCCGAGCAATCCAAGAGAGCAAACCTCCGCCACGACGCTAAATGTCCGAGCAATCCAAGAGAGCAAACCTCCGCCACGCCGCTAAATGTCCGAGCAATCCAAGAGAGCAAACCTCAGCCACGACGCTAAATGTCCGAGCAATCCGAGATAGTAAACATCCGCCACGCAGCTAAATGTCCGAGCAATCCGAGATAGCAATCCTCCGCCACGCCGCTAACTGTCCGAGCAATCCGAGATAGCAAACATTTGTGACGCTGCTAAATGTACGAGCAATCCGAGATAGTAAACATCCGTCACGCAGCTAAATATCTCAGCAATCCGAGAGGGTAAACCTCCGTCACGCCGCTAAATGTCCGAGCAATCAGAGATAGTAAACCTCCGTCACGCAGCTAAATATCTGAGCAATCCGAGAGGGTAAACCACCGCCACGCCGCCAAATGTCCGAGCAATCAGAGATAGTAAACATCCGTCACGCCGCTAAATGTCCGAGCAATCCGAGATAGTAAACATCCGCCACGCAGCTAAATGTCCGAGCAATCCGAGATAGCAATCCTCCGCCACGCCGCTAACTGTCCGAGCAATCCGAGATAGCAAACATTTGTGACGCTGCTAAATGTACGAGCAATCCGAGATAGTAAACATCCGTCACGCAGCTAAATATCTCAGCAATCCGAGAGGGTAAACCTCCGTCACGCCGCTAAATGTCCGAGCAATCAGAGATAGTAAACCTCCGTCACGCAGCTAAATATCTGAGCAATCCGAGAGGGTAAACCACCGCCACGCCGCCAAATGTCCGAGCAATCAGAGATAGTAAACATCCGTCACGCCGCTAAATGTCCGAGCAATCCGAGATAGTAAACATCCGTCACGCCGCTAAATGTCCGAGCAGTCAGAGAGAGCAAACCTCCGCCACGCTGCTAAATATCTGAGCAATCCGAGATAGTAAACATCCATCACGCCGCTAAATGTCCACTTATGCCCTATCTATCTATCTATCTATCTATCTATCGCGAGTGTTACTGACAGGTCTGTCTGTTGTGGCGGAGAGTAAACCACCCGCATGTTCTGGGTAAGAACTAGTACTCAACTCTCCAACCTCCGTAAGCGATCGAAAACTTTCTCACATATCATCATTTATCACCTGCAGCCCGGATGATAGCGATGAAAGGCTGGTCAGCGCGTTATACTAGGCCACTCGGCCATCTCACAATGGCGAAACATCCCTTTTAACAAATCCTGGATCCGGCTCTAGATCTAATGGGGTCGTCCTTGACCTAAGGCTCACTTATCCGCCATAGTTCATGAAATTCAATCCGTAACCTTTTGCGTAATCCTGATAAACTAACAGAAAAACAAACACATACACGGTTACATAAAAATAAGCTCTTTAGTGGAATTAAAATTTGTGCATGGTGTTTGTCAATAGATGAAAACAACTTAATACAAGGAACTTTACTTATAAGATTAATAGCCATTGTTGTCTGTTTATCAAAATTGTGCCCGTTCGAACTTAAAACAAGTCTTTCTTAGACATGAAGGGTACCCGTCGGTGTCAAATCCCAAAGGCCCCTTACTTACAGTGTTTTCGGGCGGACAGACCAATGTAAGCTCGGAAAAACAACGAATGTTATTACTTAAATTATTGAGAATCTCTCGGAAAACATTGTGTGGAAAAAACTGCTCATTATCAGACAGTCACTATCGACAAGGTTTTCATTTTGTCTCAACCTCATTTCCGTCATCGTCTAGGAACATTACATTAGCTATGCAGATCAAGTCTGCCGAATGAAGCACACTGACAAAGTAATTGCCCTTTGACACGGTGGCGCTGTACTTCAATCTGCTCATTCATTACGGAATTATGGTGCGCAAGCCAGTACTTGTACTGTAGTTTCGGTCTAACTATTTACCGGCTAGAAACGACTACGAATACGCGTTACCTCCCCTTCAAAATGGCTGCCAGAATCTCTAGTCAGTACTGTCTGGTTAATGAATAATGGTTAATACGCCATTAAAGCGAATTTAATAGAACTTGAGTTGCATGGCCGTGTATATATATATATATTGTTTAATATATTTATTCTGGTCGGCAATACTTATCTTAAATAAACCTCGGTGGTTCTTGACGATTCTTAGACGGCTCTAGTCGGTTCTAGACAGCATTAGACAGTTCTAGACAGTTCTAGACGGCTTCAGTCGGAACATAGTGAGACCCTGTGGTTTTGCGTCCAGGCAGACACGCTTAAAACAACATCACCAACATGACTCCATAGAAATGCATGGGCGTTGAAACTACAGAAATCATATCACGAATGTCGTCTGAATAGAATGTTCATACGTGTTCATATAAAATCAGCAATGAGACAACATACTTAATACAGTAGAACATGCTCGAAAAACCTACTTTTACCCTTCCGTTGGTGGTTACTTAATACAAGTTTGACTGCATATAATATCTATATTAAGAAGATGATATTACATACGTTATTCTGTGAAAGCTCGTCATTACTGTGAACGCTCTGTTCCATGTCATCATTACTAGCGGAGTCCTGGAGGGAAGGTGGAAATAGTGTGTGTGTGGTGGTGGTGGTGGTGGTGGTGGTGGGTGAACATTATGTCAAACATTAGGTACATACGGGCTGCGATACACACTCAGAGCGTATATTATGTTAGAATTTGGCAAATTTGTGTCGAAAACTTGTGTCGCTCGCAACGCTATCTCGTATTCGGTTCTAAAGCTCACTCAGAGCTTGTGTTGTACTGTTGATATCGGGTCGACTCAAAATAAAATTGATCATATCTTATCTTATCGTAACACAACAATGTTCACCAGGAAATGTGCGATACTAGAATTGGAACAAACGAAATACCATAATGCACCACACGCAATCATCTATATTTGTCAGGGGGAAACATGCCACCCCCACCCACGACCTCGAACCCCTAAGTGAACTCACTGTCATCTGTACACATATGTATCCATGCAATATAGCTTCATTTAATTAAAAATTGATACAAGCTCTATATAGCTTCTATATACTACATGTAGTAGTTGTATCCATTATTCAAATTAGCGCAGAGCTTTACATATTGATTAATTTTAGTAATGTTGTATCGACCTTTCACTCCAGCAGTAACAACTCGATCATTCTTGGTATAATGATGTATCGACCTTTCATTCCAGCAGTAACAACTCGATCATTCTTGGTATAATGTTGTATCGACCTTTCACTCCAGCAGTAACAACTCGATCATTCTTGGTATACTGTTGTATCGACCTTTCACTCCAGCAGTAACAACTCGATCATTCTTGGTATAATGATGTATCGACCTTTCACTCCAGCAGTAACAACTCGATCATTCTTGGTATGATGATGTATCGACCTTTCACTCCAGCAGTAACAACTCGATCATTCTTGGTATAATGATGTATCGACCTTTCACTCCAGCAGTAACAACTCGATCATTCTTGGTATAATGATGTGTCGACCTTTTACTCCAGCAGTAACAACTCGATAATTCTTGGTATAATGATGTATCGACCTTTCACTCCAGCAGTAACAACTCGATCATTCTTGGTATAATGATGTATCGACCTTTCACTCCAGCAGTAACAACTCGATCATTCTTGGTATAATGATGTATCGACCTTTCACTCCAGCAGTAACAACTCGATCATTCTTGGTATAATGATGTATCGACCTTTCACTCCAGCAGTAACAATCTCGATCATTCTTGGTATAATGATGTATCGACCTTTCACTCCAGCAGTAACAATCTCGATAATTCTTAGCAATGATGTATCGACCTCACACAATTGCGCATACACCGATAATTCTTGGCACTGTTGTATCTACCTCACACAGTTGCGCATACCCTCTCGGTACTTCTTGGTACTGTTGTATCTACGTCTCTCAGTACCGCAGACCGTCTCGATAATTCTTAGTAAAGTTGTATCTATCTCTCTCAGTTGCCTATACTGTCTCGATAATTCTTAGTAAAGTTGTATCGACCTCTCTCAGTTGCCTATACCTTCTCGATAATTCTTAGTAATGTTATATCTACATCTCTCAGTTGCCTATACCTTCTCGATAATTCTTCGTAATGTTATATCGACATCTCTCCTCTCCCTCTCCCTCTCTCTCTCTCTCTCTCTCTCTCTCTCTGTGACACAGGGGCATATACCCTCTCGATAATTCTTCGTAATGTTATATCGACCTCTCTCAGTTGCCTATACCTTCTCGATAATTCTTAGTAATGTTATATCGCGCTCTCTCCTCACCACCTCTTTCTCCCCCTCTCCCTATCTCTCTCTCTGTGACACAGGGGCATATACCCTCTCGATATTTCTTGGTAATGTTGTATCTACTCTCTCAGTACCGCATACCGTCTCGATAATTCTTAGTAATGTTGTATCGACCTCTCTCCGTACCGCCTCGATAATTCTTAATCATGTTATATCGACGGTTCACATTGGCGGTTAAGATGCTAATCTACAAGACAGGTTATCATAACCATAAAGTGCTAATACTTTCCAGATTATTTTTAATTAATTCGGTTCTAATAAATCATATGAATGGTGACATAAACGCTATATTTAAATGTTTGCAGCCATAAACATAAAACTCAAACATAAATTCCTATTCCAATTCTCATGGCAAGTGAAAAAAATGCTGCGCATATTTGAAATAAAGCAACAACATAAGACCATACACAGCTTGTAATTAAACTCTCGTCAAACACATGGCTAGTGTTTTGTTTCTATGTGTTAACGTTAATTTTTTTCTATTACCTCCCTTGGCAGATAAAGTCTGATTTATCCCAAAATGTAAATATGTCCTTTTAGTTGGAATCCTTTGTTTTTGTACTGTTGTTCTCTAAAAAGACATTGCGTTGTGATAAATGTGATTTTATCAAAATGATGTTAATTAACTGATAGCATTGTTTTACAAATAGGTACACATTACATACACTGTAGGAGATATAGTAATTTAATAATCATAAGAAGCGATAGTGAAAAAAATTGCTACCATGTTGTGCAAAGGAAACAACGATAAAAACAGAGGAAAACACTTACTATGGCCTATCTACGTTTAGGGAGTATTCAGGGGCAGTAACTCACCGATGTCTCTCGTTGGTCAGTTTAACCATATTGTATTGCCTATATACACACACATATAGTTACACAATAATACAACAACATTGTACAACATTATGCATGTATATTGTACGGCGACACTATGTTATAATTATTGTGTATGTACATTTATTCTATAGTGTTAACAAATTGAAGAGGGCTCTAAGGAGGATTAGTTCAAAACTAATTAGGTCACCCTCTATAAATAAAGAAATCTATCTATCTATCTATCTAACTAACACATAAACAAGTGGATTGGACAACAATAATTGGAGCATATTCGAACAAACAAGCACACTACCAAATGTTTGTAGTCTTGTCTTTTCGTTCGAACAAGACTTCTGTTTCTGCAAGAATTCTGTTTCTGCAAGAATTCTGTTTCTGCAAGAATTCTGTTTCTCCAAGACTTCTGTTTCTCCAAGAATTCTGTTTCTGCAAGAATTCTGTTTCTGCAAGAATTCTGTTTCTCTGCAAGAATTCTGTTTCTGCAAGAATTCTTTTTATGCAAGAATTCTGTTTCTGCAAGAATTCTGTTTCTCCAAGACTTCTGTTTCTGCAAGAATTCTGTTTCTGCAAGACTTCTGTTTCTGCAAGACTTCTGTTTCTGCAAGAATTCTGTTTCTGCAAGAATTCTGTTTCTCCAAGAATTGATCTTATGATTATTTTATTAGCAATATTTATTCTGTCAAATTTTATGTCAAAATATTACATCCTGTTTTTATTGCTTTGGTGATAAAGGTAACGCCTGTGGACAGGCGCCGGTATAGTTTGCCTGGTCAGATATATAATATATATGTTAACACAGAGACCAGTAATTGGGTCGTATTGAGTTTCTGATAATATGTCATTTTGCCAGAAGTAACAGTAAAGTGAAAAATCGACAGACTGAAACCAAGGTTAATAAAAGGAGACAATTACCCCTATATAATGCTCATATTAGGGTTGTAAATAATGCATTTATGCGGTGACGACTTTATAAATAAATTTAACAGCGTCTTAAATTGCTATGTATTGGGTGTGATTTCTGTGAATATATATTACATTGGAAACAAATAAACCGGGGTACCCAATTTTGAAACCTCAAACAAAAAACAAAGCAAAAAAACAACAACAAGCATATTATACCTTTTATTGTTGGGGGATAGGGAAGACACAGGTGATGCCCCAATGTCAGAAGCATCCATGTTTGTTTTACATGTCCGCTATATAGCACCGATACATGAGACCTCGGTTTATAGTCCCTTCCTTCTGAAAGACTCTTAATATGAGTAGGGTTTGCCGGGTCACACGGGATATTGAACCTACGATCTCTGGACTCGCAGTTCAACGTGTTAACCTATGGACCGCTGACCCGTTTGTGTACGGACACCATAAACAATTGTGCTATTTATATCTGAGCGCTACGTTTTCGTCACAAATTTTAGAATTATGGATTTTACTATCATGGGAGAAGACAATAACCCACACACATTGCACTAATTTACCCAATATTTCGAACATTTTTATACCAAACTTCCCTATATTATTTTCTAAAAGAATATAAAATGTACGTGTAAGGCTACGTTTTCGTCACAAATTTTAGAATTATGGATTTTACTATCATGGGAGAAGACAATAATCCTTCACACATTACACACTTTTACCCCATATTTCGCACATTTCTATAGCAAATGTTCCTATATTATTTTCTAAAAGGATATACATTTTACCTGTAAGGCAAGTCCACAGTTTCATTCTGGTGACATATGATGGCTAATGAAATAGTAATACTACTAAAGACTTTATTTAACGAGATAACTCATTTGAACAATTAAGACAATCTACCATGAGGCCCTCAACAGATTAAAAAATCAAGTAGCACAATGAAACATGTACACACTGACCAGTAAGACTTGGTACAGGCAGATCTGTAGTACAGTGGTAACACGCTGGACTGGTAATCCAGGGATCGCAGGTTCGATCCCCCGTCTGACCCTAATCAAATTAACAGTCTTTCAGATGGGACGTTAAACCGAGGTCTCATGTCGGTGCTGTACACCGTACACGTAAAAGAAACAGAGGAAACTCTGGAATGGGTCTCTGTCTGTATCATTGCACTATCCTCCAACAATCTAAAATGACTAATCTCTTCAGGAGGCGTCGCTCAAATGGGCATCCGGTAGCGACGATAAATAAACGTAAAACACACACACACACTGTCATGGGAAATACGATATAAGCTTGAAGAACTAATACTTATATAACTGCAACATATATTTGGAATCAAACAACACGAGGCCCTCCAAATACTGTGTGTGTTTTACGTTTATTTATCGTCGCTACAGGTTGCCTATATGAGCGACGCCTCCTGAAGATATTAGTCATTTTAGATGTTGGAGGATAGTGCAATGATACAGACAGAGACCCATTCCAGAGTCTTCTCTGGTTCTTTTACGTGCACGCTGTAAAGCACCGACACGAGACTCGGCTTAACGTCCCATCTAAAAGACTGTTAATTTTATTAGGGTCAGACGGGGGATCGAACCTGCGATCCCTGGATTACCAGTCCAGCGTGTTACCACTGGACTACAGATCCGTCTGTAAAATACTCGACATAACTGTATAAATGAACCCTAAGGCCCTCCAAATACTCGACATAACTGTATAAATGAACCCTGAGGCCCTCCAAATACTCGACATAACTGTATACATGAACCCTAAGGCCCTCCAAATACTCGACATAACTGTAACATGAACCCAAGGCCCTCCAAATATCGACATAACTGTATACATGAACCCTAAGCCTCCAAATACTCGACATAACTGTATACATGAACCCTAAGGCCCTCCAAATACTCGACATAACTGTATACATGAACCCTAAGGCCCTCCAAATACTCGACATAACTGTATACATGAACCCTAAGGCCCTCCAAATACTCGACATAACTGTATACATGAACCCTAAGGCCCTCCAAATACTCGACATAACTGTATACATGAACCCTAAGACCCTCCAAATACTCGAACTAACTGTATACATGAACCCTAAGGCCCTCCAAATACTCGACATAACTGTATACATGAACCCTAAGGCCCTCCAAATACTCGACATAACTGTATACATGAACCCTAAGGCCCTCCAAATACTCGACATAACTGTATAAATGAACCCTAAGGTCCTCCGAATACTCGACATAACTGTATAAATGAACCCTAAGACCCTCCAAATACTCGACATAACTGTATAAATGAACCCTAAGGTCCTCCAAATACTCGACATAACTGTATAAATGAACCCTAAGGTCCTCCGAATACTCGACATACTGTATAAATGAACCCTAAGACCCTCCAAATACTCGACATAACTGTATAAATGAACCCTAAGGTCCTCCAAATACTCGACATAACTGTATAAATGAACCCTAAGGTCCTCCAAATACTCGACATAACTGTATAAATGAACCCTAAGGCCCTCCAAATACTCGACATAACTGTATAAATGAACCCTAAGGCCCTCCAAATACTCGACATAACTGTATAAATGAACCCTAAGCCCTCCAAATACTCGACATAACTGTATAAATGAACCCTAAGGCCCTCCAAATACTCGACATAACTGTATAAATGAACCCTAAGGCCTCCAAATACTCGACATAACTGTATAAATGAACCTAAGGTCCTCCAAATACTCGACATAACTGTATAAATGAACCCTAAGACCCTCCAAATACTCGACATAACTGTATAAATGAACCCTAAGGCCCTCCAAATACTCGACATAACTGTATAAATGAACCCTAAGGCCCTCCAAATACTCGACATAACTGTATAAATGAACCCTAAGGCCCTCCAAATACTCGACATAACTGTATAAATGAACCCTAAAGCCCTCCAAATACTCGACATAACTGTATAAATGAACCCTGATGTGTTTCAAATAATACAGTACTTCCCGTGACATACAATATGCTACATTTACATGGAACACAGCCATCAATACAAAGCGCTCCAAATACTGACCAAAACGTTTAAATAACTGTTCTAAATCACAGGACTGGTGAAATATAATTTGCTACATTTATACGACAGAGTAACATAACCATAAAACGCGAGATGGTTCCAAAACCTGATAATGTTTTCATCGGACCTGTCAAAAGAGAAGATGAAAAATGTGTTTTATTACAGAGTCATGTTCGCAATATTCAGATAAGCCGATGAGAGATCGGTCATCTATTATAGTTCCCTGTATTTCCTCGGTGTTAATGCAAATAAACGGGATCGCAACACACGATCAGAGGTCTGGCGAGAGGATCAAAATGCCAGTAGCGGAATAAATTGGCTAGAGGAGTGAATATGTTTCTGAATAAAAGAAAAACATAACGCGATGTGCGCAATATTTCTTTTCTTATTTTTGTTCTTCAAATTGGACACTTGCATATACACGATATTATGTGGGTCCTTCGTGTCCTGTGTTGATGTTATTTCGAGTGAATTGTTTTGTTGTTAAAAGTCACACTAACAGATTAGGTCATATGGCGGCTCTCCAGCTGTTGTTAGTTTATACAAATTTATTTTAGCTCGATTGCGAAACAAGTTCTTGCAACTTATATCAATCACTCTCGAGACCTCATTCCTGATGGACTCCATCGCCACGAGGGAGAGAGAAGAGGCAACGTGGAAATCAAATGCCTTGCCTAAGGGCACAATCGTAACGGCTCTAGCGGGGCTCGAACTCCGGACATTTCGCACCAGAAGCGAACGCCCTATCACTGTGCTATTGTTGGCGGAGGATGGCCCCGGGTGCCTATCCAAGCAGTATTTTCGCATGGACGGGCTCCCGGGTCTAACCACCGACCTTCCGTAAACAACTGGATAGCCTCCTCCCATGAAACAGTTCCACCAATTCCAATTGGTTATAAAAACATTTTTTTTAAATTCGGTCTGTGGCGAAACAAATTCTTCATTAGTTTAATTGATCTCGAGACATAATTCCGTTATGGAATCCATCTCCACGAGCGACAGAGAAGACACAGTGCGGATTGTGGAATCCATCTCCACGAGCGACAGAGAAGACACAGTGCGGATTGTGGAATCCATCTCCACGAGCGACAGAGAAGACACAGTGCGGATTGTGGAATCCATCTCCACGAGCGACAGAGAAGACACAGTGCGGATTGTGGAATCCATCTCCACGAGCGACAGAGAAGACACAGTGCGGATTGTGGAATCCATCTCCACGAGCGACAGAGAAGACACAGTGCGGATTGTGGAATCCATCTCCACGAGCGACAGAGAAGACACAGTGCGGATTGTGGAATCCATCTCCACGAGCGACAGAGAAGACACAGTGCGGATTGTGGAATCCATCTCCACGAGCGACAGAGAAGACACAGTGCGGATTGTGGAATCCATCTCCACGAGCGACAGAGAAGACACAGTGCGGATT
>CM026399.1:16096553-16123028 GCA_014843695.1 Archivesica marissinica | reverse complement strand
GGACTAGTACAATGCACAGAGACGCACCTGGTATCTCCATCCGTCACATACAACTAGATAAACTATATGTCCCTAGCAGCTTGTAGGACTAGTACAATGCACGGAGAGCCACCTGGTATCTCCATCCGTCACATACAACTAGATAAACTATATGTCCCTAGCAGCTTGTAGGACTAGTACAATGCACGGAGAGCCACCTGGTGTCTCCATCCGTCACATACAACTAGATAAATTATATGTCCCTAGCAGCTTGTAGGACTAGTACAATGCACGGAGAGCCACCTGGTGTCTCCATCCGTCACATACAACTAGATAAACTATATGTCCCTAGCAGCTTGTAGGACTAGTACAATGCACGGAGAGCCACCTGGTGTCTCCATCTCTCACATACAACTAGATAAACTATATGTCCCTAGCAGCTTGTAGGACTAGTACAATGCACGGAGAGCCACCTGGTGTCTCCATCCGTCACATACAACTAGATAAACTATATGTCCCTAGCAGCTTGTAGGACTAGTACAATGCACAGAGACGCACCTGGTATCTCCATCCGTCACATACAACTAGATAAACTATATGTCCCTATCAGCTTGTAGGACTAGTACAATGCACGGAGAGCCACCTGGTGTCTCCATCCGTCACATACAACTAGATAAACTATATGTCCCTAGCAGCTTGTAGGACTAGTACAATGCACGGAGAGCCACCTGGTGTCTCCATCCGTCACATACAACTAGATAAACTATATGTCCCTAGCAGCTTGTAGGACTAGTACAATGCACGGAGAGCCACCTGGTGTCTCCATCCGTCACATACAACTAGATAAACTATATGTCCCTAGCAGCTTGTAGGACTAGTACAATGCACGGAGAGCCACCTGGTGTCTCCATCCCTCACATACAACTAGATAAACTATATGTCCCCACAACAACAACACAACCCCCTCCATAGCAGCTTGTAGGACTAGTACAATGCACGGAGAGCCACCTGGTGTCTCCATCCGTACAACTAGATAAACTATATGTCCCTAGCAGCTTGTAGGACTAGTACAATGCACGGAGAGCCACCTGGTGTCTTCATCCGTCACATACAACTAGATAAACTATATGTCCCTAGCAGCTTGTAGGACTAGTACAATGCACGGAGAGCCACCTGGTGTATGTCCCTAGCAGCTTGTAGGACTAGTACAATGCACGGAGAGCCACCTCTCCATCCGTCACATACAACTAGATAAACTATATGTCCCTAGCAGCTTGTAGGACTAGTACAATGCACGGAGAGCCACCTGGTGTCTCCATCCGTCACATACAACTAGATAAACTATATGTCCCTAGCAGCTTGTAGGACTAGTACAATGCACAGAGATGCACCTGGTGTCTCCATCTCTCACATACAACTAGATAAACTATATGTCCCTAGCAGCTTGTAGGACTAGTACAATGCACAGAGACGCACCTGGTATCTCCATCCGTCACATACAACTAGATAAACTATATGTCCCTAGCAGCTTGTAGGACTAGTACAATGCACAGAGATGCACCTGGTATCTCCATCCGTCAAATACAACTAGATACACTCGCTATGTCCCTAGCAGCTTGTAGGACTAGTACAATGCACAGAGATGCACCTGGTGTCTCCATCTCTCACATACAACTAGATAAACTATATGTCCCTAGCAGCTTGTAGGACTAGTACAATGCACGGAGAGCCACCTGGTGTCTTCATCCGTCACATACAACTAGATAAACTATATGTCCCTAGCAGCTTGTAGGACTAGTACAATGCACGGAGAGCCACCTGGTATCTCCATCCGTCACATACAACTAGATAAACTATATGTCCCTAGCAGCTTGTAGGACTAGTACAATGCACGGAGAGCCACCTGGTGTCTCCATCCGTCACATACAACTAGATAAATTATATGTCCCTAGCAGCTTGTAGGACTAGTACAATGCACGGAGAGCCACCTGGTATCTCCCCCCGTCACATACAACTAGATAAACTATATGTCCCTAGCAGCGTGTAGGACTAGTACAATGCACGGAGAGCCACCTGGTATCTCCCCCCGTCACATACAACTAGATAAACTATATGTCCCTAGCAGCTTGTAGGACTAGTACAATGCACGGAGAGCCACCTGGTGTCTCCATCCGTCACATACAACTAGATAAACTATATGTCCCTAGCAGCTTGTAGGACTAGTACAATGCACGGAGAGCCACCTGGTGTCTCCATCCGTCACATACAACTAGATAAACTATATGTCCCTAGCAGCTTGTAGGACTAGTACAATGCACGGAGAGCCACCTGGTGTCTCCATCTCTCACATACAACTAGATAAACTATATGTCCCTAGCAGCTTGTAGGACTAGTACAATGCACGGAGAGCCACCTGGTGTCTCCATCCGTCACATACAACTAGATAAACTATATGTCCCTAGCAGCTTGGAGGACTAGTACAATGCACAGAGACGCACCTGGTATCTCCATCCGTCACATACAACTAGATAAACTATATGTCCCTAGCAGCTTGTAGGACTAGTACAATGCACGGAGAGCCACCTGGTGTCTCCATCCGTCACATACAACTAGATAAACTATATGTCCCTAGCAGCTTGTAGGACTAGTACAATGCACGGAGAGCCACCTGGTGTCTCCATCTCTCACATACAACTAGATAAACTATATGTCCCTAGCAGCTTGTAGGACTAGTACAATGCACGGAGAGCCACCTGGTGTCTCCATCCGTCACATACAACTAGATAAACTATATGTCCCTAGCAGCTTGGAGGACTAGTACAATGCACAGAGACGCACCTGGTATCTCCATCCGTCACATACAACTAGATAAACTATATGTCCCTAGCAGCTTGTAGGACTAGTACAATGCACGGAGAGCCACCTGGTGTCTCCATCCGTCACATACAACTAGATAAACTATATGTCCCTAGCAGCTTGTAGGACTAGTACAATGCACGGAGAGCCACCTGGTGTCTCCATCCGTCACATACAACTAGATAAACTATATGTCCCTAGCAGCTTGTAGGACTAGTACAATGCACGGAGAGCCACCTGGTGTCTTCATCCGTCACATACAACTAGATAAACTATATGTCCCTAGCAGCTTGTAGGACTAGTACAATGCACGGAGATGCACCTGGTGTCTTCATCCGTCACATACAACTAGATAATCTCTCTGTCCATAGCAACGTGTGTGACTAAAACAATGGACGGATAGGCACAATCCAACAAAACAAAATAAAAGCAATGCTACATCAGTATATCGTGTGGATTTATTTATCGTCGCTACCGGTTGCTCATATGAGCGACGCCTCCTGAAGAGATTATTCACTTTAAATTTATGAAGGATAGTGCAATGATACAGACAGAGACCCGTTCCAGAGTCTACTCTGGTTCTTTTACGTGCACGGTGTACAGTTCCGACACGAGATGTCGGTTTAACGTCCCAGCTGAAAGACTGTTAATTTTATTATGGTCAGACGGGGGATAGAACCTGCAATCCCTGGATTACCAGTCCAGCGTGTTACCACTGGACTACAGATCCGTATGTAGGTTATAACGTTGCAAAACAGGATCGTTTATAACACCGTGTTGTGTTATACTGATCCATGTTGTGTTTAACCGATCATTTGTGCTAAACTGATCGATTTGTGTTATATCGATAGAGTTTCTGTTAAACGGATTGGTGTTCGTGCTGTATTGATCGATTTGTGTTATATCGATATAGTTTCTGTTAAACGGATCGGTGTATGTGCTGTATTGATCGATTTGTGTTATATCGATATAGTTTCTGTTAAACGGATCGGTGTTTGTGCTGTATTGATCGATTTGTGTTATATCGATAGAGTTTCTGTTAAACGGATTGGTGTTCGTGCTGTACTGATCGATTTGTGTTATATCGATATAGTTTCTGTTAAACGGATCGGTGTGTGTGCTGTATTGATCGATTTGTGTTATATCGATATAGTTTCTGTTAAACGGATCGGTGTGTGTGTTGTACGGATCGATTTGTGTTATATCGATATAGTTTCTGTTAAACGGATCGGTGTTTGTGCTGTATTGATCGATTTGTGTTATATCGATAGAGTTTCTGTTAAACGGATCGGTGTGTGTGTTGTACTGATCGATTTGTGTTATATCGATATAGTTTCTGTTAAACGGATCGGTGTGTGTGTGTTGTACTGGTCGATTTGTGTTATATCGATATAGTTTCTGTTAAACGGATCGGTGTGTGTGTTGTACTGATCGATTTGTGTTCAGTTTATCGATTTGTGCTGTATAGATCGATTTGTGTTATATCGATAGAGTTTCTGTTAAACGGATCGGTGTTATGTGCTGTTTTGATAGATTTGTGTTCTATCGATATAGTTTCTGTTAAACGGATCGGTGTTTGTGCTGTATTGATCGATTTGTGTTATATCGATATTTGTGTTATATCGATATAGTTTCTGTTAAACGGATCGTGTGTGTGTGTGTGTGTGTGTGTGTGTGTGTGTGTGTGTGTGTGTGTGTGTGTGTGTGTGTGTGTGTGTGTGTGTGTGTGTGTGTGTGTGTGTGTGTGTGTGTGTGTGTGTGTGTGTGTGTGTGTGTGTGTGTGTGTGTGTGTGTGTGTGTGTGTGTGTGTGTGTGTGTGTGTGTGTGTGTGTGTGTGTGTGGTGTGTGTGTGTGTGTGTGTGTGTGTGTGTGTGTGTGTGTGTGTGTGTGTGTGTGTGTGTGTGTGTGTGTGTGTGTGTGTGTGTGTGTGTGTGTGTGTGTGTGTGTGTGTGTGTGTGTGTGTGTGTGTGTGTGTGTGTGTGTGTGTGTGTGTGTGTGTGTGTGTGTGTGTGTGTGTGTGTGTGTGTGTGTGTGTGTGTGTGTGTGTGTGTGTGTGTGTGTGTGTGTGTGTGTGTGTGTGTGTGTGTGTGTGTGTGTGTGTGTGTGTGTGTGTGTGTGTGTGTGTGTGTGTGTGGTGTGTGTGTGTGTGTGTGTGTGTGTGTGTGTGTGTGTGTGTGTGTGTGTGTGTGTGTGTGTGTGTGTGTGTGTGTGTGTGTGTGTGTGTGTGTGTGTGTGTGTGTGTGTGTGTGTGTGTGTGTGTGTGTGTGTGTGTGTGTGTGTGTGTGTGTGTGTGTGTGTGTGTGTGTGTGTGTGTGTGTGTGTGTGTGTGTGTGTGTGTGTGTGTGTGTGTGTGTGTGTGTGTGTGTGTGTGTGTGTGTGTGTGTGTGTGTGTGTGTGTGTGTGTGTGTGTGTGTGTGTGTGTGTGTGTGTGTGTGTGTGTGTGTGTGTGTGTGTGTGTGTGTGTGTGTGTGTGTGTGTGTGTGTGTGTGTGTGTGTGTGTGTGTGTGTGTGTGTGTGTGTGTGTGTGTGTGTGTGTGTGTGTGTGTGTGTGTGTGTGTGTGTGTGTGTGTGTGTGTGTGTGTGTGTGTGTGTGTGTGTGTGTGTGTGTGTGTGTGTGTGTGTGTGTGTGTGTGTGTGTGTGTGTGTGTGTGTGTGTGTGTGTGTGTGTGTGTGTGTGTGTGTGTGTGTGTGTGTGTGTGTGTGTGTGTGTGTGTGTGTGTGTGTGTGTGTGTGTGTGTGTGTGTGTGTGTGTGTGTGTGTGTGTGTGTGTGTGTGTGTGTGTGTGTGTGTGTGTGTGTGTGTGTGTGTGTGTGTGTGTGTGTGTGTGTGTGTGTGTGTGTGTGTGTGTGTGTGTGTGTGTGTGTGTGTGTGTGTGTGTGTGTGTGTGTGTGTGTGTGTGTGTGTGTGTGTGTGTGTGTGTGTGTGTGTGTGTGTGTGTGTGTGTGTGTGTGTGTGTGTGTGTGTGTGTGTGTGTGTGTGTGTGTGTGTGTGTGTGTGTGGTGTGTGTGTGTGTGTGTGTGTGTGTGTGTGTGTGTGTGTGTGTGTGTGTGTGTGTGTGTGTGTGTGTGTGTGTGTGTGTGTGTGTGTGTGTGTGTGTGTGTGTGTGTGTGTGTGTGTGTGTGTGTGTGTGTGTGTGTGTGTGTGTGTGTGTGTGTGTGTGTGTGTGTGTGTGTGTGTGTGTGTGTGTGTGTGTGTGTGTGTGTGTGTGTGTGTGTGTGTGTGTGTGTGTGTGTGTGTGTGTGTGTGTGTGTGTGTGTGTGTGTGTGTGTGTGTGTGTGTGTGTGTGTGTGTGTGTGTGTGTGTGTGTGTGTGTGTGTGTGTGTGTGTGTGTGTGTGTGTGTGTGTGTGTGTGTGTGTGTGTGTGTGTGTGTGTGTGTGTGTGTGTGTGTGTGTGGTGTGTGTGTGTGTGTGTGTGTTGTGTGTGTGTGCTGTATTGGTCGATTTGTGTTATATCGATATAGTTTCTGTTAAATGAATCGGTGTGTGTGCTGTATTGATCGATTTGTGTTATATCGATATAGTTTCTGTTAAACGGAAAACGGATCGGTGTTTGTGCTGTATTGATCGATTTGTGCTCAGTTTATCGATTTGTGCTGTATTGATCGATTTGTGTTCAGTTTATCGATTTGTGCTGTATTGATCGATGTGTGGTTTATAATGATCTCATGAGTTGTGTTTTATAATGATCGATTGATTTGTGTTATATAATGATCGATTGATTTGTGTTATATAATGATCGATTGATTTGTGTTATATAATGATCGATTGATTTGTGTTATATAATGATCGATTGATTTGTGTTATATACTGATCGATTGATTTGTGTTATATAATGATCGATTGATTTGTGTTATATAATGATCGATTGATATTTGTTATATACTGATCGATTGATTTGTGCTATATAATGATCGATTGATTTGTGTTATATAATGATCGATTGAGTTGTGTTATATAATGATCGATTGATTTGTGTTTTATAATGATAGATTGATTTGTGTTATATAATGATCGATTGCTTTGTGTTATACAGATCCATGTGTGAAAGTTTAAAATAAATCCTATATTTAATTTGAAAGTACCTACTACAATATGTTAGTTTCGAACAAATCAAAATACATCATTACATTAAAATACAGCAAATTTACTTAATATACTGAGTCAAAAAAGAAACGATACCAAACCAATTTGACGAAAAAGATGCAAACATATATATGCCTGTGATAAGCCATCACTTTTCAGTTCGGAGTGACGTATGACTATGATATTCATCCATATACACAGGTAAATAATGCATCCATATTTTCCTAACGCCGATTTTCCGTTTTGCACGTGATCCTCGAGGAACACGATTTGCTATACATGGATAGACCCACAAACCAGTTTGTTGTACTTATATTGTAATTACTTCGAGCAAAAACACCAAAACGATCTGCATTTTCCTCAAAAGAAATGCCCAGACTCGACCAAAATGCGAGAATGCGAGCAATTGGGATGGTTGAAGCCGGTTTACGTCATAACGACGTCGCTAATCGCCTCGGTGTGTCCCAGATCATGATCACACGTCTACTGGGACGGTACCGAACACGTGGATCAACTGACGACCGCCCACGTACTGGTCGACCACGCGTGACGACGCCAGAACAGGACCGTCATATTAGGACGTCACATTCACGTGACCACTTCCTGCCCGCTAATCATACCGCCATCGTTACTCCTGGGAGGACCAACAATAGAGCAAGTGCTCAAACAGTTCGGAACAGGCTCGTTGAACGTGGAATCCGTCCTTACAGACCGTACACCGGGCCTATGTTGAAGTGACGTCACCGGAACGAACGTCGTGAGAGGACGGATGAACATGCACGTTGGACTCACTTACAGTGGAATTCCGTTATGTTTAGTGACGTATCGCGTTTCTGTTTACGGCGTGCGGATGGCAGGGCTCGAGTTTACCATCGACAGGGAGAACGTTACGCCGATGCGTGTGTACGTGAGGTGGATCGGTTTGGAGGCGGTATTGTTATGGTATGGGACGAAATGATTACGTCCGCTGTTTTGCCATTCTTTAACGTCAATCGACGCGTCACACTGTTCCAACAGGACAATGCCAGATGCCATACTGCACACATTACCCCTCAATTATTGGAGCAGGAGAACATTGAACGCTTACCATGGCCAGCATTGTCACCATACTTGTCTCCGATAGAACATTTATGGGATACCTTAGACAGTCGTGTAAGACTCCGTCAGCCGGCGACGTTACACCAACTGAGGGATATTCTGCGTCAGGAGTGGAACAACATTGACCAATATGAGATTCTGACACTTATTCGTTCCATGCGACGGCGCTGCTTTGCAGTGAGAGATGCCAATGGAGGTCATACACGGTATTGACTATTGTGTGAATATTCCACTTGACCCCTTAGTCACAAATGACGCCACAACGTAACAGATACTGTTAGTATGATCGAATTTTAAAATTGTAACATTGTCTCATATGTTTTAATCTCGGTACACGAAATTTCAGATGAATTGCTTATTTAATAATTAAAATACATATATGTTTATACCATGTATCGTTTCTTATTTGACTCAGTATTTAACGATAATCACCAATTTATATTGTCAAAGTACATCTTTTAAATCAAGATATATCCTACGCATATTAAAACTCAGGTTAGTTTATTTTTTCGATTTAACGAGAAGCCAAACTATAAAGCATGAATATTATATTCGTGGTTTCGATTTTCTTGAAATGTAAAATTGTACGACTTCCGAATTCATAAGAGAGAGACTTACAAAACTGATGACACGCAATATCCCAAATCGCTATGCGGTGTCGTTAAGACATTGATTTTCCACTGCCTTACACCGTCAGTTAATAAAAGTTAGCAGGAACAGTGTCATTATTTCTTCACAAAATATGAAATACTGTCATGAATATTGAAGCCTTAGCAGGAATCAGCGTAGCACGGCCTCTAAAAGCCAAGAGAGGTTCGAAGGCACTCAGATTATGGCGATAACGCTCATAATTACATAAATCACAAATGCTACATTAACACCGTCAATTCCACCCTGGACAACCGCACTATTTTGAAGTCACGATGTGGATGGATATTTGATTGCGTCGTCGGCGCTGTGTCGCTGTTCTCTGATAAATCGCCTTGCTTAATTCGGTGTATTCGCCCCCCCCCCCACCACCGTTGGATTTCCCTGATCGCCACAAGAGTTTGGTTAATCATATATCATGTGCATGCATTTGATTTTTCTCGTAGACATTTATTACATGTGAATGGTACTGAGAAATTATGGCCAAACAGAATCAAAATTCACAAGGCGATATTTTAAATTTCAATAGTCTTAAGACAAACGGCGTCACAACTGCATGCCGTCTTCTTTGAACTATGTGACGCTTAGAACGCCACAACGTTAATCGGGGACGTTAGGAAAACGTGACTGCAATATTCGTTGCTCGTCTTAGAAACATAAATACTTTTAATTGTTTACTAAAATGTAATACTATTTCAAAGATATTACATATAAAAGAGATTGCTGCACTTTTTCTAGTGTCAGTTACAGTCACGTGTTACTTTGTGTTAACATTTAGCATTATATAGGCGAAACGAGCAGATAACAAATGTGTAATATTTTCTTATTTTTCCTAGAAAGTAGGGCTTGTGACATTTCATTCAAATCGTCATTTCGCCTACAACATGCTAATGTCAAGAGCACACACAGCCAGTCTCTAAGCAGGAATGGTCTCTTAACGCAGGTTAATTAGTTTCTTAACAACACAACGGGAAATTTACAAAAAGTGCTCTCTTAATATACGTGGTCGTTAGAGCAAGTTTGCCTGTACATGCATTACGTTTTATGAATATCCCGACATGCAATATAGTAACTAATCGTAATGTTCATGTTTTAACTGCATAAATAATACTAAAATGTTGACACATTCAATTTTCTTCTGCGTGAAACATTCATGTTTACAAAGTTCAATAAACATGTGATAAAGATATTACTACGCGCGATCTACAACCTTATTAATATTATTCATTTATATGTTCTCCTATTATCACACACAATTTATCTCTCAAAATTAGATTTGCCCCATTTTAACAGTCATAGACATATTTGATTAACTGTGAAATTGGTTTAACAACAAAACCTACTGCGTCATGAATAACAAGTACCCGGATGGCTTATATGACTTTTGGATGTATTCTTTGGTAACATTTCATAACAGAACTGCCGTGCACAAAAACTCTCAGTGTCACATCCTGAATGACTGCATCGTCGACGACTACCGTGTACAGTGACTTTCGATGAGTGAATATTCCACAGAACAAATTGATAATGAAGTCACGAAAATGTCAAAATTTATGACGCTAATGTGTTTTATAACGTGCATAATTCTAGAATGATGTACGATTATAGTGTTCCTAGAAGGTTGAAACATTATAGCCTTTGACAAGTCATGTGGGGCAGCACATTTTAAGACGTCGATCAAATCTTGAGAGAAATTCAGAAATTACGTCATATTTATTCAAGCAATTGTTTCAATACCAGAACGGAACAATTGATTTATAAGCCTTTAGTGCACCATTATGAACACTTTAAGAGCACTGCAGTATTTCGCTTTAATAGATTTACACGTGCATTATAACACGAGATTGCCCGACATGGATGTTAGTAATATTAAAACAATAAGAAGCATACACATTTTAGAATGAGGGGTGGCAGAGTCGATGTGAAGTTATGCAGTGTCGGTAGATCATAGTACAGTCAAACTTGCTCGAAAAACCACGTCTATTAAGAGATCACTTAATTAACCACTTTTTCACATCCCGTTTGTGTTGTTAAAGAGCAAATTAGTCTACATTAAGAGACCATTCCTGCTTATAGAGACCGCTTGTTGCCCATCTCTTTGGTGGTTTCTTAATACAAGTGTGGCTGTATGTACATTTGCAACTGTTCTATTGTTCCGGTGAAGGACGGAGACACATTAGTTTACTTACGTTGTCCATCCGACATTTCGTCATACCGTCTTTCTGTTATTCCGCCGATTCCCCTGCGTCATCTATCAACGCATTTAGTGTATCAAACATTTCAGAAATGTGTAGTTGCATTATATCGCTAGAGTGTTCCGCTTGGATGCCGTTCCCAATTAATATAATTCTGAAATTAATGCGCATAAAAAAGTAAACCTTTAATGGATGTGGTCCATATTCGCAGAATAGCATCACATATTAGCCACATTGCGTATATCACCACCTTTACATTCTGCAATAGTGATGTCATTGAGTTAATGCCCTTGTTTGTTTTTGTTTTAATTTAGTGCAATGTTCACCGGGGCTAAAGTAATAGGTTTTCGCTTGGGACAAAATATCACCAACTCATATTTGTTTTGACTTTTTGATAGGTCCATTTGCTTGTCAAATTAGTGATTAATGTGTGATGTATTACGTAAGTGGTTAGTTCACGCAAAAATGAATCTACATTATACAAAATTGTATTAAACATTTTTATTTCAGATTCCAATGAATTGTATCTTTGGGGAAACGGTAACAGCGGACAGTAAGTGATATACATTACTTGCTGCTTGAAACATATATATGTAGGAACGCTATGTAACACACGGGTACTGTGCTTTCCAAAAGCCTTCGTTAGTTGACACAGGGTCAGTATGCATCACCTATTATGGCTGTACATGAGACATATATGTTTCTATATAATTACAGAACAGAACATAACTTTATTCAACTTTTGACTTGAACATTACGTTCATCATCATATATGCTACAGTCTACAACCGTTATGTCAAAGTCGGTTATGTCGAATTCTCCGGTTATCTCGCAGTCGGATCAAAGTCCCGTTATATAGTATACATCGGTATATGGTATATGGAATTTTGGAATATGTGATATGATCGGTAAAATCGGGTAGATGTCTTTTCAGTGGTTTGCTTTGCAGTAGTTTATTATATCAAAGGCAACGACTGTGTAAAATTCGAGCCAGAGTCAGAGCCGATCACGAGAGTCTTTATTGAGGGGTTGTCTTGATTAAAAGCAGGCCCCGAGGTTATAAAACTATTCTACAATCTCAAACTCGGTCTCAATGTTCAGATTGGTTCAGCTCTCAGACTAGCCTGGGAACAGGCGTCGATATATTTTGCATGGTCAGTCAAATAAATATAATTTAACACCGATACTATTAATTGGGCCGGATTGTGCTTCTGATAATGTCATTTTGCCAGAAGTTAAAAATCGCCACACTGGAACCCAGGCTACTCTCAGGCCCAACCAATCACATTCCTTTGAATTCGAGCTTAGGATCTGAGGACGGTTTTATAACTTCGGGACCTAGTCTTTATTGAGTGTTGGTCATTACTGAGAGTTGGTCATTGTTGAGAGTTGGTCATTGTTGAGAATTGGTTATTGCTGACATAATGATAATTATTTCCACTCAAAGACTGGGGACAAGCGATCTGTCCACGAAGCTAGGACCGCAGAAGTTACCACTCTACTCCAACCAGAACGTAGTACCTAATATAGTAGGGGTATCATGCGGGGGCAGACACACTATGGTCTGGTTGGAAAATGGTCACGTGTTCAGCTTTGGGAATAATTTCCATGCACAGCTAGGATACGACTTCCGGGAGAAAAATTACAAAGAAAATCAGGTACTGTTGTTAATTGCTGAATATATTATAAGGTTGCCTAGTCGAGAAAGTTACATTATTATGAACATTATGATAATATAATTAAATGAGATGAGACATAATTTTGCGGTATATATTTATACTCAGATCCATAGAATATATCACCCCTCAGCTTCACGTGGTAACACGCTGGACTGGTAATCCAGGGATCGTAGGTTCGATCCCCCGGCTGACCCTAATAAAATTAACAGTCTTTCAGATGGGACGTTAAGCCGAGGTCTCATGTCGGTGCTTTACACCGTGCACGTAAAAGAACCAGAGGAAATTCTGGAATGGGTCTCTGTCTGTATCATTGCACTATCCTCCAAAATCTAAAATGACTAATCTCTTCAGGAGGCGTCGCTCATATGGGCAACCGGTAGCGACGATAAATAAACGTAAAACACACACACGTATTGATCAAAATGAAGACACATTAGTTGGCATAAACATACAATACACATGGTCACCGCACGTGGCGGAGTGATTAAAGTTGTTGACTTCAAATCACTTGAACCATGCCATTGTATGTTCGAATCCCACTAAGAGGTGTCGAAATATTTCATGTGATGAAGCTATGTAGCTGGCTTATGGTAGAGCGATGGTTCTACATGTGTGTCATTTCCGGGAATGAAGGGGCACCTGGAGTCTTCATCCGCCATGACCTAAGTTGTTGGAAAGATTTTAAACATCAAAACAAACAATAATTACGTTCATCGCCATAAACATGTACGTGGCGGTTTTAATAAATCAAAAATTCAATCTTAAAATGTAAGAAAAGTTTGTGTATTATTAATTAATTAATAATTAATTAATTAATTAGGTATGAGTGCATTATTTTCTTAATGTGTAACACAATAACAATTAACAATTTGATCAACTATTTTCTTGTAGAGTGGACTTGGGAAAAATTAGACTTTAATGACAATATTCGTATCCACTGTGGCACAATTATTTATTATCGTTGTACCCCAATGCTCGATATTAACCGCCTGCCCCCTATAGGATAGGAACTGTATACATACTTTCAAACATGAAATAATATTATATGTTGTAAATATTCCTTTGAAACGACAGAAATCAAGTGAAGATTTCTGGGAAGAGGAGGACGAACATACCAACCAAATTGTAGTGAGTTTATTTTAACTCACGTGGGTTTGTTGTTTGCACATGGCATTGCCTCTAGTTCAGTTCACTCCCATGTGTTCCTATATATTTGTTAAAGATACAGTCATCATTGCCGGTGCACCCCATTCCATTTTGGTTAAATACATTAGCAACCTACACACAGGAATTATTTCTGTATTCTAATGGAGATCAAATACATTGGAATTAATAAGTTCACTGCTTCGGTTTGTTTAATTTAGTATTTACAAATGTCGTTTCTAAATAAAAAGGACATAACTTTTCATTAGGATTTTCATTAAGATATAGAATGACTGAGTTGGCAAAAGCATGGCGTTATTTCATAAACCCCAATATTTACTTTATGAATTACGTGACCATTCTCAATGTTTCTTTAGCGATTGTCACAAACTAACATTGAATGCATGCTTGGCGTTATTTGTTGTACCATGTCGGATAACCTAATACTGCATCCTTGTTCTAATACTGTGTTCGATCCTCGGACTGGGAACTACGTGAGATGGTACGGTGGTCGCCATATCGGTAAGGTGGTTTTTCTCCAGGTACTCCGGTTTCCTCCCACGCGAATGACCACATATACGCTTTTCATCCGCGCCAACGAGAGTGATTAAGACAAGTTGTTAGAACTTGCTTCGCAATCGTTGTAAAATAAATAAACGTTAAACTTTAATACCGTAGTGTGGTTATGTCTCCACAGTTCCGTGTGAGATTTTGAAGGCGAAATATATGGCCGAGTGATCACAATGTTGTGTGTTGAGTCTTAACACACATTTTAGGCAACTAATTATTCTTTGATAATAACAACTATGTGGTTTGTTTTGGGTGAGGTGACGGCGGTGGTGGCGGTTGTAGTTATTGATGGGGACTATTTCTTTTAACTATTACGGATGAGCGTGTTTTCATGATAATTAAATATCAAATCTATTTTTTTTTCTTTAATCGTTTTTTTCTCCAATGGTATATTTGATCATTTTACACGTGTTTCAGAACATTGTTCTATATTCTGCCGACACAGTTGGTATCTTCAAACTAGAGACATTTACGGCAGCATATATAGCAAATACACACGATTAAAATAACCAGTCAGCCTTCTTGTCTTGTCATGGGTACGATGATGGCCAAAAATGAAGCTTAACATCGGTCAGAAATGAATTATCGACGATAACAAGAGTTATGTCCTCTATCGATGTGTATCATATACAAGTGAGACAGGGTGCAATACTCAGTCCAATTGCATTTCAGTTATTTGGGGTCACCACAATTAGATCAAGTGTGTGTCTTTAAATTCTACATAATAATTATTATTAACCACCAGATGACATCCGCTCCACCAAATTGAACAGTTGATACACTGGAACACGAACATCCGGATTGAAAAGAGAGCTGGCAATTTTGCGACACCGTATATATGCTCCCTTATAATATAGCCATCGGGCGTATCATTCATTCGAATATAGCTCCAGGCTTATAGTTGTGCATGAAGATAGGGAGCTATATTAGGAAGATACCGATATTCCGTGTACAGCTCTCCCACTGATTTTGATGGAATGGCACGATCGCCTATTGCTGTTTTGGTCGCGATTGTCTGTTTGTCTGTCTATCTGTGACATACATTTCTACCAATTATAAATGACCGATTTCTATCATATTCGAGTGGTAGGTGGGTCCTATGGCCGAATTGTGTCGAGAACATTTTGAGTTCCTTCGTTACCATAGTTACAATATGACATATGAATTTAAATGCCTTGTCTAAGGCTTACATGTGTGCCCTAGTTACATTTGTGGTCATTGCAAACATTCACAAGTAAGTCGGTTAAATCTGACAAGCATTTTGTACCAAGCTGACATGCATGTTTTAATTACTATTAGCGTGGAACTATGTTCGGATTGATACATGCTTTCGTTCGTATTTAGATCCACTGTCGCCGCACAAGACTCCATCCAGCATACGTCATACATTCGTACGAATATAGCTCCCCGAAGGGAATTATTGTCGGTGTCACAGTACACTCAATGTTCCTCTTTCGTTGATTCATTGTTCACAGTAGAGATGATTTGTTGCATCAGGTTGCACATGGTGATAAAGAACGTCAACGTTTTATGTTATGTCTGTCATTTCTTTTAATTACATACGTTCTGTGTTCATTGTAGCCTGGGTTCCAGTCTGTCGGGTTTTCACCGTTTAGCTTCTTGATATGACCAGAAACTCAATACGGCCCAATTAATAGTCTCGGTGTTAAAATATATTTATTTGACTGACCAGGCAAAATATATCGACACCTGTTCCCAGGCTATGTTCTCACAGACGGATCTGTAGTCCAGTGGTAACACGTTGGACTGGTAATCCAGGGATCCAGGTTCGATCCCCCGTCTGACCCTAGTAAAATTAACAGTCTTTCAGATGGGACGTTAAACCGAGGATCGTGTCTTTGCTTTACACCGTGCACGTAAAAGAACCAGAGGAGATTCTGGAATGGGTCTCTGTCTGTATCATGCACTATCCTCCAAAAATCTAAAATGACTAATATCTCCAGGAGGCGTCGCTCATATGGGCAACCGGTAGCGACGATAAATAAACGTAAAACACACACAAGGCTATATTCATTTGTGCATACCATTTCTTTATTTACATCTGGTTTGTGTACATTGTTTTATACCATATATGTCATTTCGTTATTTACATCAGTTCTGTGTTCATTGTTTTATACAATATATACCATTTCTTTTAACTACATAAGTTCTGTGTTCTTTGGTGCAAGCCATTTCTTTATTTACATCTGGTCTGTGTACATTGTTTTATATCATATACGTCATTTCATTAATTAGACCATTTCTGTGTACATTGTTGTATGCCATATGCGTCATTTATTTATGTACACCAGTTCTTTGTTCATGGGTTTAATGCTATATATGTCATCTTTTTATTTACACCAGACGCAACCTACACTGCTCAAGTTCCTCGTGCATATGCCCGTGGCACAGGTTGCTTGTGGTGACAAACATACCATCTTCCGCTTTCGGGATCGAGGGATCGCATGCGTCGGGTAGGTACTGTGTACAATGAGCATGTAGTCCGTGGGGTATCCGTACATTTACGTGGCCCAGTTGTTAATGTATCTGAACTTCAAAAAAACATATTTGCGCTTCCCGCTGTAGGTGTCGGATTATTTCATGCGTAGCTATCCAACTGACCTGTAGAAAGTCGGTGGTTCTAACCTGGTGCCCGCTGTAGGTGTCGGATTATTTCATGTGTAGCTATCCAACTGACCTGTAGAAAGTCGGTGGTTCTAACCTGGTGCCCGCCTGAAATATTAGTTTATACAAATTTATTTTAGCTCGATTGCGAAACAAGTTATTTCAACTTATATAAATCACTCTAGAGACCTCATTCCTGATGGAATCCATCGCCACGAGGGAGAGAGAAGAGGCAACGTGGAATTTAAATGCCTTGCCTAAGGGCACAATCGTAACGGCTCCAGTGGGGCTCGAACTCCGGACCTTTCGCACCTGAAGCGAACGCGCATCCACTGCGCTATCACGACTTCCTGAAATATTGCTTGGATATGCAGCAACAATGCCAACTGCAGAGTCACCATATTGTACATGATACATATATGTTGCTATGCAATTACAGAACAAAACATAACTTTATTCAACTTTTGACTTGAACATTATGTCCATCATCATATATACTACAGTCTACAACCGTTATGTCAAAGTCGGTTATGTCGAATTCTCGGTTACCGCGAAGTCGGACCATATTACCTAAGCTAATTCGACTTTAAACTCCATATCCAAAATCCAAACAGTATAATGCTTACTAAATCACGCTTATGGCAAAACGAACTAACGGAACAAACAATTCTTGAAATTTGGAAGGGAGCCTTTTTCTATAGATCAACAAACAGGTTTTTATTGTACGATTAATCCTTTACATATACTCTGGTGGGATGAGACAGACTTTACCAATATGTCAATCAATCAATAGCGTTTGAATGGAACTTGGTACACATGTTCAGAACCGAAGCCTAGTTGTGAACATCTTCGTTGCGTTTCACTCAGTTGATAGGGTCAGTTGGCGGATAATCTGAATCAGAAAGCATACGTCACTGGCTCCAAAAACAGGCTTTAGCACGGCTGGGACATGTTCTTTATGAGGTTTATGCAGTGAATGACGAGACTAAATAGAAGGTAGCACTGTTCTTATGTAGTCATACTCCGTAAATGTGCAGTACTGTGGCTTATTAGGACGCACTGGAGATCATATCATACTGTACTATTGCAAAACCCCTTGTCAGAGAAAGCTCTCCAAAATAACTTGATGTATTGTCACACTCATGTTAACATGAAACGCTATGTAATGTTCACGATAAATAGGGATACGCAACTAATGGGTGCGTGAAATGGACAGTTGACGGCAACCTAGCTGTGGGGGAAACCCCAAAGATCATGAATTAGTAAATAATATTTGTCTTGCCGTTGTTTATCGGCGAATATAGCACTGTTTGATGTGCTGATGCATAGTAATTAACCGGGCAGGCCGTACGCCTTAGTGGTTAATTCATATGCATCAGAACGGTGTAATTTAAGGGGGGCGGGGGGAGGGGAGCATGTTTGTTTTACGGGTGGAGTAAAATTCAACAGCCATACAAATAGACCGGTTCTAGCCGTGTTTTATTGCAGATTTAAAAACGCTATATGTGTTCTTTGTTTATAGGAACACAACATCAATACATGTTATATGTCAAATAATTATATGATTTGAACATTATGCACGAGCCGTGATTAATAATACACAAATGCACGTTCTACACGTGTAATGTATTAACAAGTGGATGGAAATGAATGGAAAGCATAACACTTATTATCTCCACATTGTAATGATTTATCTCCCCATTCCTGCATACAACTTAGAAACAATGCACATGGTCAGATTGGAACTGGTGATCGGGAAGAGGCGGCGACACCGAAACACTTGGAAGGTCTCAATCAACCAATCAAATCCGTAGCAGCTGGTTCCCAGCATTCTTTGGCGGTTACAGGTGAGTAGACCCTGATGACCAGCATTCTGTACACGTGATTGCTACGTTTGAATAGATGTGCACAGCCTTGTGCCTAAATATTCAGTACAGGTACCAGCTACATATAAATAGTAGTTCGAATAAAGGAAATATAGAGTAGATCAGTGGCACAGTGGTAACATGCAGAGCTCGTTATAAAGGTGTCGGGAGTATGGTACCACTGCAACCACTAAAATAATAACACATCAAAGTATTTAGGTTGGTGCTTTAAATGTACTTCTCAAGGTACTGATTGTACAGATGACACATTAGAACCAGATAAGCCGTCTATGATGTGTACTATCCTCCAAAACCATGCCCACAAAGTGAGCCTATTCAACGCGATGCAAAAAAGAGTGTTTACTATGAAATGTTGTTCTACAGTCAACCATGTCTTAAGCAGCCAACCATGGGTATCACAGAAAGTGACTGTTTAGCACAGGATGCTGCTTAATAAAGTTTAAACTTTATTTTTTAAAAATCCTATATTACACTAATAAACACAAATCTTCTTGTTCTTTTATGATTTCCAAGATTTTGACTAGTATAATATTTGTAATAACATTTAATTCATTTTAACTGCCCCTTTCGGGAGCCTCGTTACACTACAACCAACCGCACAACCACTCATGTGATTGTAAATGTCCGTAATAAGTGATATACTGGTATAATTTCCAATATAGTTTCTATTTGCTGTCAAAATTAAAAATTACAGACAAATTATAATCATTAGAATATATTACTTTATAATTAATTGGTCACGATTGTCAGAATATAGCTAAAATACAAATGTACACACAACCACGGAGGAATACGAAAGTGAAGCAGTGACTAGCCGTATATCTCTAACCCTTCATGCCGAAGTGAGATATGTTCTCATCATCTTAAATGAAGTATGAATACAACATTTACGTATGTTTGTTTCGGTATCTGTAGAGGTCGGTGAGATATATGTGTGGGGATGTGCAAAGGCGTGTGGAAGCAGAGCCGACGATGTTTTAGAACCTACCAAGTTATCAACGCATAGAACAAACGTTGTTGCCGTGGCAGGCGGGAGTACACATTCAATGGCACTGACAGGTATACATACATATACAGTCTACGTCATGGCAATACTCTTCTAAGTAGGAGGTAACATGCGCACCACCTCATCGGGACATTTGGGTTCAGGAATATGATAGCAAGTGATGTGCTAGAGATCATATAAGTAGACTGTTTGAAGCTAGGTTCGCGGTACTAGTGCAATATTCGATTGAAAGAAAGCAAATAAACGCGTTTTATTGTGTTTTATAAACTTGCTTGCTTGATTTTATCTAAGGAATGACTAACTGGTCATAGTTTCCATCGGGGTATGAACTATATTGGGCGCTTTGTTTAGTTTATACAAATGATCTTAGCTGGATTACGAAACGAGTTCCTACACCTATTACCTATTAATCACTCTCGAAATCCATCCCCACGAGGGTGAAAAAGGCAATGTGGAATTTAAATGCATTGCCAAATGGCAAACTCGTAACGGCTACAGCTGGGCTTCACACCTGAAGCGAACGCTCTACCACATCGCTATCATGACTTCCGGACGTGCGTGCTTAAAGTATATTTATGTGTAGACTTATCTTAGTTAAATTATCTCTAATCGAAAGTATCGCGTGTTTAGTATTGACTCCAATGACAAACAAACGTCAATTCATGAGCGCGGATGACCGTTATATGAACTCCTACTTTTATTTTTGAAAGTGTGTATACCACTAAAACAATGTTTATTGATTCACTGTGTTCGAATGTATTCAGAAGAATGTGTAATAGCTATGCATGTATACGTTATAAATGCATTTTATTTGCTTTTTGCAATGTAATGTCGCTTTAAAGTGTGTAGACTCCGAAGGTAATTTACATTATTTATTCCTTTCAATGACACAATGAAGAAATGTCACACTTTGAATCTACAGTGTATTTAGGATATTAATTTGCGACTCACCGTGTTAATAGTCAGATCATCCTTGGAACAGCATAAACTGTAGGATACGCATGTTCTTGCTTAAAACGATGCCCAACACTGTGAATGCGCATGCCCATAACTTCGAATGTGCATGCCCATAACTTCGAGTGCGCATGCCCATAACTTCGAATGCGCATGCCCATAACTTCGAATGCGCATGCCCATAACTTCGAGTGCGCATGTCAGCTGCAATTCAATAGTGAGGACAGTCATATTAAAATAAATGCAAACTGGGCATACACGTTCAGAGTAGGAAATGAAATGATGTATATATTGTTCTAAACAGATATTCGACCTATGTTTAGGCTAACAATACGTAAATGCAATGATGTAAATATTGTTCTAAACAGATATTTGACCTATGTTTAGGCTAACAATACGTAAATGCAATGATGTAAATATTGTTCTAAACAGATATTTGACCTATGTTTAGGCTACCAATACGTAAATGCAATGATGTAAATATTGTTCTAAACAGATATTTGACCTATTTTAGGCTAACAATACGTAAATGCAATGATGTATATATTGTTCTAAACAGATATTCGACCTATTTTTGGGCTACCAATACGTAAATGCAATGATGTATATATTGTTCTAAACATATATTTGACCTATGTTTAGGCTAACAATACGTAAATTCAATGATGTATATATTGTTCTAAACAGATATTCGACCTATTTTTGGGCTACCAATACGTAAATGCAATGATGTATATATTGTTCTAAACAGATATTTGACCTATTTTTGGGCTACCAATACGTAAATGCAATGATGGATTGACCTATTTTTGGGCTACCAATACGTAAATGCAATGATGGATTGACCTATTTTTGGGCTACCAATACGTAAATGCAATGATGTATATATTGTTCTAAACATATATTTGACCTATGTTTAGGCTAACAATACGTAAATTCAATGATGTATATATTGTTCTAAACAGATATTCGACCTATTTTTGGGCTACCAATACGTAAATGCAATGATGTATATATTGTTCTAAACAGATATTCGACCTATTTTTGGGCTACCAATACGTAAATGCAATGATGTAAATATTGTTCTAAACAGATATTTGACCTATTTTTAGGCTAACAATACGTAAATGCAATGATGTAAATATTGTTCTAAACAGATATTTAACCTATTTTTAGGCTACCAATACGTAAATGCAATGATGTATATATTGTTCTAAACAGATACTTGACCTATGCTTAAACAACCAATACGTAAATAATGGTGTTAATGGTAAGTTCACGGTAAACAAATTAATCGGTTCTATAAGCATAATTCTGAGTAGATCATTTCCTTGAACTATTGTAGCCCGGATGTGTAATCGGTGACTTTACACATATGTTCCTCACCTATCTATATGCCACTGTGTATATTGTATTTAACAGAGAACGGAAGCGTGTACACATGGGGACAAGGTGACGAAGGACAGCTGGGTCACGGGGAGAAAATCAGGTTTCTGTCTCATCCAAGACGGGTAAAAGATCGTCACGTGACCTGCAAATGTATACAGATCTCGTGTGGCGAGACTTTCAGTGCCGCGGTCACCGGTATGATCACTTATGCTTACAGTACAGTATATACTGCGAACTGTAATGGTTGTAATACAGCAAATAAAGTTGTATTGTAACCCATTCAACACCAAGTAACTGACATGGACTGTTCCTTGATATTATTAGACCAATAAATTAACAAGAAAATTACATTTGGATCAGTTCATTTATCAAAATGGGTAATTTTTTTTCTAAAAATAGTTATATTACTTGAAAAAAGTGCAGATCCTGATGAGACGGCTCGTCACGAGCCGGCTCATCTGGATCTACACTTTTTTGTAAGCCAATTTAGAGGTATGTGGTGTTGAAAGGGTTAAACACATAGCAAAATATAAAAACATGTATTTTCATTTGTCTTTCCCATCTGTCAATGTTTCTCACACATCAGCAGCTGTGTAGAGGTATTGAAATAAAGCTGAAGGAGGGAACATCCATCAGCTGTATAGCTTTCTGTCCAATTCCTTATTTCAATTGTTGTAAATAACCAATGACATGATAGAAAATAAATATATTTAAACCAAATAAAGCTGTAAAACAGCAAACAAATGACATGCTAAATGCTTTGAAGTGACACTAATAAAACGTGACGTCACTGTTTCCACACAACACAGTATTCGGGCGCCAAATATTACCCCCCCCCCCACCCCACCCACAATTACCTGATTTGTTTCATATATTTTCTTGACTTGACTGAAGTCAGATATCTTCTCAAGTCACATAATTTCTCATAATAATACAAGACCTACCACTATATATTACTTATTAGGTCTTCATTCGTACAAACATACATCCCATATTATGTAATAACTAATACCTATCCTACTAGTGTATTATTCAGGATGCACATGCACTATTTACGGATGTGTATTATTCAGGTAGCACACGCACTATTTACGGATGTGTATTATTCAGGTAGCACACGCACTATTTACGGATGTGTATTATTCAGGATGCACATGCACTATTTACGGATGTGTATTATTCAGGTAGCACACGCACTATTTACGGATGTGTATTATTCAGGTAGCACACGCACTATTTACGGATGTGTATTATTCAGGTAGCACACGCACTATTTACGGATGTGTATTATTCAGGTAGCACACGCACTATTTACGGATACATAGTGTATTATTCAGGATGCACATGCACTATTTACGGATACATAGTGTATTATTCAGGATGCACATGCACTATTTACGGATACATAGTGTATTATTCAGGATGCACATGCACTATTTACGGATACATAGTGTATTATTCAGGATGCACACGCACTATTTACGGATACATAGTGTATTATTACAATGGAATACACATGGAAACAAATGCAGCATGTTGTAAACTTACACAGGAGGAAGTTAAAGATAGTTTCGTATTAATAAACAAGAAATTACACAGCATTTTTTATGCTAGCAATATTCATAAAACATGCTAACAGTGATATAGGCATATACTTTCATTGCTGTTATGATTTTCTACGGAGAAACGGAGTTAGTTTATACAAATGTATTTTAGCTCGATTGCGAAACAAGTTCTTACAACTGATATTAATCACTCTCGAGACCTCATTCCGGATGGAATCCATTGCCACGAGGGAGAGAGAAGAGGCAACGTGGCACTTAAATGCCTTGCTATGGGCACACTCGTAATGGCCATTCGCACCTGAAGCGAACGTGCTACCACTGCGCTATCACGACGTCCATGAATATAACGGAGTTACGACTAGAGCCGAATGAACATAAGACTAACACAGTCAAAATAAGATTGTCTATTTTTAAACAATGTTAAAATACATTACAAATGTTAAAAAGGATGGATTTCACTACTGCAACACTGTTGTAATATTACTATGTTTAATATGTATAATATTAGCAGCCATCATGATACTTAATAGACACACAACTTGTTGTGTGTTTGTTCTACATGATCACCTGAGGTTGTACACCGTGTACACATTCAAATGTCCATGGATATGTTTTTAAACGGTGACAAAGCTACGCCCAGAGCTGTGCTTGTGGCTGTCCTTCTCTAATGTTTATTGCTGTGCTCTGATATACTACGTGGTACAGATATGGATATTTTGGAATATATAACTGTTGGTTAAATATTTCTTCATAATATAACATTCACCAATTCCTTTTGTTATATGTTATGTTATATTTCGGGTTTTACGCCTGCATCAGCACCATTTTGGGCTATATCGCCAGCGGGCAGTTTACCTAACAACACCTTTCCTGGGCAGGCTCCAGCGGTTAACCAGTACTTGGGTGCACCAACCTCCGTAAGAAACTGCCAACTTTTTCATATAAATGAGACACGGTCTGAGCGGGGCTCGAACCCGTGACCATCAGTGATGATAGGTTACAGTGGTATACAAGTCAGCGACCTTAACCACTCGACCACGGAGGCGGACTCAATTCCTTTTGTATAAATGTAAACATCGGCATGTAATAGTACATTGTGTCTATATGCACAACTCATATTTGTATAACATGTGACGGCTGAAATATGCCGTGTTACTGTAAATATGATTTTATAGACATAAATTGAACCCGTGTTGGTTCCAAAGAGAAACAACTTTTGTAATATTGATTTTGCAATAAATACAATTGTTGATTTAAAATTTAGAAAATCAGTTTGAACAGGAATATATTTTAAAGCATACAAACAAGTATGTGCCAATGTACAGAGAAACTGGGCAACTGGAAATGAACACATTACAGAATACATCATACACACGTATATTTTGTTTCAGAAAAAGGGCTTCTGTACATGTGGGGAAAGAATAATCATACAATCATGCCGGATAAACCCACTTCCCATACGATATTTCTACCACAAGGAGTAAATAAGAACTTCCGAGGAGGACGTCTTTCCAGCATATTCTGCGGGTCCTGGCACGCTATTGCCCTCATCGGACGGCCAGGTAAACAAAGCAGTGCATCATATGGAGAGGTCATCGCACGTTATTTACCCGCGTAGTCCCACACCGACCTGTGAACGATCACGTGAGATGTGTGATTAAGTTGACCACGTTTTCAGTGTGGTTTTAGTTTAATCATATTGTATTGCAAATCATTATTATATATGTCATGCATAAACAGATATAATACATAATAATGGTTTTAGTCTAACTTATATTTCATACCCAAACTAACTAACACATTGTAGACGGGTCAGTAGTCCAGTGGTTAACACGTTGGGCTGCGAATACAGTGATCGCAGGTTCGATCCCCAGTCTGACCCTAATACTATAAACAGTCTTTCAGATGGGACTTTAAACCGATGTCTCGTGTCGGTGATTTACACCGTGCACGTAAATGAACCAGGGGAGACTCTGGAATGGTTCTGTCTGGGTACTATCCTCCAAAACGTGGAAGTCGAAATAGCGCAGTGGATGCGCGTTCGCTTCAGGTGCGAACGGTCCGGAGTTCGAACCCCACTGGAGCCGTTACGATTGTGCCCTTAGGCAAGGCATTTAAATTCCACGTTGCCTCTTCTCTCTCCCTCGTGGCGATGGATTCCATCAGGAATGAGGTCTCGAGAGTGATTTATATAAGTTGAAATAACTTGTTTCGCAATCGAGCTAAAATAATGTGTGTATAAATCGTATCCTCCAAAATCGAATAAGACTAATATCTTCAGGAGGCAACGCTCATATGGGCAACCGATAGCGACGATAAATAAACAATAATGATAAACACATAGTAAACCTTTAAAAGTAGCACCGTTCATCACGTCTCAATCATCATCAGTGATTGCGTGGAGCATGGAGTAAACTCGCAATGAGTATATGATCGATGTCTACATAGCACTAACACCTAGTCCAGCCTATGGTCGTGAGTGTTATAAAGTTCGATACATGGACTGTAAGGACTAGACTAGCATTAATTTTCTGTTTTATTCGACGATTCCGAATGTCACATTTTTCAATAACAAATGGCTACCATTAACTAAGGGCAGTAACTATTGTAAAAATAAACTTGTAATGACATCTTCACACAACAACCTACATTTTACCAATCAAATTTGATTGAATTAAGCACAAACCGAACTGCATTCTTCAGTGTTTATTATTTGTTTTTGGATTAAGTGTTGGACCAACATCTAGAGTCATATATCAGCGGTCAAAGGAAAACTACCGCAGATGCCCACACGAGCGA
>CM026399.1:16051553-16094053 GCA_014843695.1 Archivesica marissinica | reverse complement strand
ATAGAGATAATTGCAGGAACATCGTAGTTGATAGAGATAATTGCAGGAACATCGTAGTTGATAGAGATAATTGCAGGAACATCGTAGTTGATAGAGATAATTGCTGGAACATCGTAGTTGATAGAGATAATTGCAGGAACATCGTAGTTGATAGAGATAATTGCTGGAACATCGTAGTTGATAGAGATAATTGCAGGAACATCGTAGTTGATATAGATAATTGCAGGAACATCGTAGTTGATAGAGATAATTGCAGGAACCTCGTAGTTGATAGAGATAATTGCAGGAACCTCGTAGTTGATAGAGATAATTGCAGGAACATCGTAGTTGATAGAGATAATTGCAGGAACATCGTAGTTGATAGAGATAATTGCTGGAACATCGTAGTTGATAGAGATAATTGCAGGAACATCGTAGTTGACATAGATAATTGCTGGAACATCGTAGTTGACATAGATAATTGCTGGAACATCGTAGTTGAAAGAGATAATTGCTGGAACATCGTAGTTGACATAGATAATTGCTGGAACATCGTAGTTGACATAGATAATTGCTGGAATATCGTAGTTGACATAGATAATTGCTGGAATATCGTAGTTGACATAGATAATTGCTGGAATATCGTAGTTGACATAGATAATTGCTGGAATATCGTAGTTGACATAGATAATCGCTGGAATATCGTAGTAGATAGAGATATCGCTGAAACGTTGTAGTTTACATAGATAGTCGCCGTAACATCGTAGTTGATACAGATAACCGCCGGAACATCGTAGTAGATATAGATCATCGCTGGAACATCGTATTAGAGATAATCGCTGGAACAACGAAGTAGATATAGATATAGATCATCGCTGGAACATCGTATTAGAGATAATCGCTGGAACATCGTATTAGAGATAATCGCTGGAACAACGAAGTAGATATAGATCATCGCTGGAACATCGTATTAGAGATAATCGCTGGAACAACGAAGTAGATATAGATCATCGCTGGAACATCGTATTAGATATAGATAATCGCTGGAACATCGTATTAGAGATAATCGCTGGAACATCGTATTAGATATAGATAATCGCTGGAACATCGTATTAGATATAGATAATCGCTGGAACATCGTATTAGATATAGATAATCGCTGGAGCATCGTATTAGATATAGATAATCGCTGGAACATCGTATTAGAGATAATCGCTGGAACATCGTATTATATATAGATAATTGCTGGAGCATCGTATTAGATAGAGATAATCGCTGGAATATCGATAGATATAGATAATCGCTGGAACATCGTATTAGAGATAATCGCTGGAACATCGTATTAGAGATAATCGCTGGAACATCGTATTAGATATAGATAATCGCTGGAACATCGTATTAGAGATAATCGCTGGAACATCGTATTAGATATAGATAATCGCTGGAACATCGTATTAGATATAGATAATCGCTGGAACATCGTATTAGATATAGATAATCGCTGGAGCATCGTATTAGATATAGATAATCGCTGGAACATCGTATTAGAGATAATCGCTGGAACATCGTATTATATATAGATAATTGCTGGAGCATCGTATTAGATAGAGATAATCGCTGGAATATCGATAGATATAGATAATCGCTGGAACATCGTATTAGAGATAATCGCTGGAACATCGTATTAGAGATAATCGCTGGAACATCGTATTAGATATAGATAATCGCTGGAACATCGTATTAGAGATAATCGCTGGAACATCGTATTAGATATAGATAATCGCTGGAACATCGTATTAGATATAGATAATCGCTGGAACATCGTATTAGATATAGATAATAGCTGGAACATCGTATTAGATATAGATAATCGCTGGAACATCGTATTAGATATAGATAATCGCTGGAACATCGTATTAGATATAGATAATCGCTGGAACATCGTATTAGATATAGATAATCGCTGGAACATCGTATTAAATATAGATAATCGCAGGAACATCGTATTAGATATAGATAATCGCTGGAACATCGTATTAGATATAGATAATCGCTGGAACATCGTATTAGATATAGATAATTGCTGGAACATCGTATTATATATAGATAATCGCTGGAGCATCGTATTAGATATAGATAATCGCTGGAACATCTTATTAGATATAGATAATCGCTGGAACATCGTATTAGATATAGATAATCGCTGGAACATCGTATTAGATATAGATAATCGCTGGAACATCGTATTAGATAGAGATAATCGCTGGAACATCGTATTAGATAGAGATAATCGCTGGAACATCGTATTATATATAGATCATCGCTGGAACAACGTATTAGATATAGATAATCGCTGGAGCATCGTATTAGATATAGATCATCGCTGGAACATCGAAGTAGACAAAGATAATCGTTGTATCTTTAATAGTCTCCAACTTCATGTCTGTAACGTTTTGTCGTTTTGTGTGCTCAAGAGTTGACAAATTACATACTAGTAGTTGACGGAAAGAACTCCAACGTCAAAATATAACTAATAAAACCAATCACACATACTGATATGCTGTTGACGTCACTTTTGCTTTTCATAGTGTGGGCTAGAACGCGAATTGGAATGTGTATTTACATTTCATATAGTTTTATACCAGTGGACTCATTTTAGATTGTCGTTGATGGTGGTGGTGGTGGTGGTGGTGGTGGTGGTGGTGGTGGCGAGGAGGTAGTGTTCGCAACGGATTTGGATGCAGAAATGATGACAAGTCCTTTGCATAGACTAGAAGCAACTGGACTAGAACGGGATAAGACCACTGTCAGCATCGCAGACTTCTATGCCCCAACGCCGGATATTAATCAATCATGTGAGTAGATTCCGTACTTCCGTGCTTATATTTAAAACCGGCCATCTTCTATTTACGTTTCGAAGTAATAATGCCACTGTCGTCTATAAGATAAGATAAGGTAATTGTTTATTATAGTCACTTGTGTTTTACAACATATTTATAACATATATTCAGTATAATGTGAAATTTTAACACCCTGCCCAGGGGGCTTATAAGTCACCTTATGTAAACAGTTTTTAAATAACGTGAATATGCATCACTGAATGTAGAGTATTATTTACATACTTATTACTAAAGATAATTACTGAGATAATTATATACTTAAGGTAATCGATTACAAATAACAAGAGATCATATAGGAATACTAGTAGTTTATGTAGATATACTAAGTAGCAATAACCAGAGAGCATATAGGAATACTAGTAGTTTATGTAGATATACTAAGTAGATAATTATACCTAAAGGTAATCGATTACAAATGACCAGAGATCATATAGGAATACTAGTAGTTTATGTAGATATACTAAGTAGCAATAAGCAGAGATCATATAGGAATACTAGTAGTTTATGTAGATATACTAAGTAGCAATAAGCAGAGATCATATAGGAATACTAGTGGTTTATGTAGATATACTAAGTAGCAATAACCAGAGATCATATAGGAATACTAGTAGTTTATGTAGATATACTAAGTAGCAATAACCAGAGAGCATATAGGAATACTAGTAGTGTATGTAGATATACTAAGTAGCAATAACCAGGGATCATATAGGAATACTAGTAGTTTATGTAGATATACTAAGTAGCAATAACCAGAGAGCATATAGGAATACTAGTAGTTTATGTAGATATACTAAGTAGATCATTATACATTATATGTATTATTATGTGGATAGTACATGATATTTAACAATGTTAGATGTACAGTCAAACCTGTGTTAGTGGTCACCTCTATTAAGCAACTAACATGCATTAAGCAGCCAGTTTCCAGATTCCCAATATGTTGTTTTGCTATACATTTGATCTCTATTAAGCAGCCATCTGTCCTAAGCAGTTACCTTCTGCGATTCCCTTGGCTGGCTGCTTAACGCAGGTTTGACTGTACACAAAATTACTTTATCTATGATATGAGCTCGCTTTGAGTCTTTGCTTTATTCACAATATTGAACGATATACCGGTATGTGTACATTGTGCAGATTGTACTCCGAGTCCAGAATTCTATTTTGCCAATGATGGAGATGAAACAGATCGTTACAAGTTGAATAGTACACGATCTGCAGCAACGATCATTATTCAACTTCCGGTGCAACCGATGATGTCATACGCGGATGCAGCAACGTCACCGATGACGTTAACCACAGCTACGAGCAGCAGCGCAGCTAGTAGCGTGACGACATTGTCACGTGTTCCTAGTCCAGTTCCAGAACTTATAAATAAAAAAATAGACAAATATGAGAGAAAAAAACGTAGACCTGAAAAGAAATTCAAAGAATTTGATCCGCAAAAATATGAACGTGACAAACTACGAAGCAGCACAACGCCCGTGACGGAAGTGGTACAACTAAGTAAGACCTCAGCAGATGCATTTATATTGCCACGTGAAACAACTGGATTATCTAGGCAACACGTGGACTTCTCGGAAATGGAAGAAATCAGGCTCAACGGGCCACGATCATCTGAAAAACTTTCGCGCCTCAGTCGACATATAGACAGCCGAGAATCTAATCCTATAAAACTCCGCGCACCAAGTCCAGGAAGATTCAGGGATGCAGGACTTGGACATTCCAGGCATAAATATCTCGATAGCTCACTATCTTATAAAAATGATATTACATTAATGGAAAGTCCGTTGTTTAGAGGCAGTCGGAAAACACATCTTACCGAAAAGGTATATAGGCCCGGAGAAGCGTCCCCCACCGACGAGCGGCAATACAGTCACCATGTACCAAAGCAGATGCCAAGGAAATACAGTAAACAGCAAGTCGCTGAGTCTAATTTTGGGGTAAGTGGATTTTATTTCATCATAGTCCGCTTCGTTGTCAATATGTACAAGTAAGCTATTGTTTCAGATTATTGAATATAAAGAGATCTATGCGGCTATATGTATCTACGCAATTTGGCAGAAGTCTCGAATCTGGCAACAATCCATGTCACAAAGAAGGCCATATGCCTGATTAGCCATAAGTTAAACATGTCGCTGTCTGTAAATAACGATAATGAGTATTAATTGTAACAAATAACCCTTTTCAGTTATGGTTGCATGCGTTATATGTCCCACCCCACGCCCCTCCTCCAACCTCCAGGTCCCAACGGATGTAGTTTGGTTTAAACATATTTATTCATTCATACTGTACAGTGCATATATATTGAATACAGAATGAACATGGATTTAATCGAAAGGGTAAAGCGTTTGCCTATGAAGATTGCGCATTCATATTTCAGCTAAGCCCATTTGACGACTTGATTTCTGTTTCAAGGTATTTATGTTTAATTAGGCACTGGAATTATGCAAAACACTATGTTGTGTGTAGACTTGCACACATTGGGTTATATATGGTTGTACTCTATGTGTCCTGGTCGAAGTCTCCTGCAATATAACTGATGCAGTTAAATACATATAGATATTGCACATTTCACTTTGCTGTCTAAAACCAACGCATTTTGCTTGTTAGGGGAGGTGGCAAAATTACATCATATTTGTGTTAATCGAGATACAATTTATGCCTCTTTGTAAAGACTATAATAACATGATCCTTAAAACAAATGAAATAATAATTTAATAATTACATCGGATTGTAAAAACTAGATACATTTAGCATACCTTTTCGTGACCATGGCCTTTTTCAAAAGTTGATTTGCACATGTATACGCACCAAATATGCTTCAATGCAATGTGCACGCACTACAAATGGTTTAAAGTGCACCACTGGTTTAGTGTACACCACCCATCACAGGTTTACAGTGCACGTACTGCAACGGGCTTAGTGTGCACGACTCACCACAAACTATTTCTCTAATAAAAAGCTTTGTTTATTTGTATGTTTGGTTTTGGAGTTTACAGTCGCACAAACACCTTGTGTCATATGGCGACTCTAAAGTTATTATTGGAGGAGCAAGAACCCGAACAGTATCCCATGCACGGACTAGCAGCCTGGTAGAACCACCACCAGTCCACATGCCAGCTGAATAGTTGCCTCACACACATGATTCGAACCTACAGCGTAGAGGTGCCAGTGGTTGGAAGTCAACGACCGTACCACTCGGCCGCAGACTTATTTACTTAATCCTCTTCGTCCCGTGTGGGCCATAGGGCTGCCACTACAGTTCCCCATCTGGGACCTATCCATTGCTGCTTGTTTGGCTTCTCCCCTATGTCATTCTTGTAGTACGCGGTTCAGAGGTCAATGTCCTTCTCCATGTTTGGACTGGTCGGCCTCTCTTCCTCTTGCCTTGCGGATTCCAACCAAGAGCCTGCTATGGTGATGTTTGAGTTGTCCCTTCTCAAGGTGTGTCCATCCCATCGCCACTTCCTGTCCTTTGTGTCCTGTGTGATAGGTCGTTGATTGGGGCTACGCCGGAGCTCTCAAGAGCCAGCTTGGTGATGTTTGGTTTGTCCCTTCTCAAGGTGTGTCCAACCCATCGCCACTTCCTGTTCTTGATGTCATGTGTGATAGGTCGTTGTTTGGTGCTACGCCGGAGCTCTCAAGAGCCTGCTTGGTGATATTTGGTGTGTCCCTTCTCAATGTGTGTCCAACCCATCGCCACTTCCTGTCCTTTGTGTCCTGTGTGATAGGTCGTTGATTGGTGCTACGCCGGAGCTCTCAAGAGCCTGCTTGGTGATGTTTGAGTTGTCCCTTCTCAAGGTGTGTCCAACCCATCGCCACTTCCTGTTCTTGATGTCCTGTGTGATAGTTCGTCGATTGGTGCTATGCCGGAGCTCTCAAGAGCCTGCTTGGTGATGTTTGGGTTGTCCTTTCTGAAGGTGTGTCCAAACCATCGCCACTTCCTGTCCTTTATGTCCTGTGTGATAGGTCGTTGATTGGTGCTACGCCGGAGCTCTCAAGAGCCTGCTTGGTGATGTTTGAGTTGTCCCTTCTCTCTGTGTCACAGAAAGTGGCTGCTTAGCACCGGTGGTGGCTTAATAGAGGGTAAATGTATAACGAAACAACATATTGGGAATCTGGAAACTGACTGCTTAATACAGGTTGGCCGCTTAATTGAGGTGACAACTAACACAGGTTTGACCTCTATTCTATTTATATTCATTATACTAACAAATATTTCTATCTTACTCTAGCTACAAATAACAAGATCAAATACTGTAATCGCACCTGTGATGTCGGACGGCTATGACCCAGCAGACAGGCTTGCCCAGTTACGACGGTATGCAGCCACGCACAACCCCGCCTCCTCCCCATGGAAAGGGGCGGCTGACAAACTCAACCCAATCAAAAACCGACACGTTAGTATACCAGGAGTACGAGTAGACTCACCAGATGACGAGAAAGGGCAGCTGTGCATAGGTGGCCCTTTAAACTTGAGAGATAAACCCGTGTTCAGCAGTGGTTCTGCTTGGAGAGATCGAACCTCCGAAATGGACCGTCTTCCACATCGCAGAATGGCCGCCGCCGGTATCGTAAAAATGTACATTTCAAGTCATGATATGATTGGACCAGTAAAATGTCCGTTATATACTAGCTTAAGTGATGGCAGAGGACATAGCGAACCTTTAGATGAAGGTGAGACGTTGATCGGTCAATCACTCTTAAAAAAGAAAGTAAAACGCTCAGAGGAATATAGTAGTCTAGAATTGCCAAGTATTGCCATCACCCAAACGGCGGCAGAAAGGTCACACAAAACTAAATTAACTGAAATAAACAGCGAGGAATTAGATCTGACGCTAACAAATACATCTAGAACAGAGAAACTGATGGATACGAGAGTAAGTTAGGGTTTAAACAAGACCCGGACTATCAACCCCTTTCCTGAGAGTCCGGGTCGAGCCTTGCGTGCTGGTAGACGGTCCCCGAGAATCGACGATCAACTTGCCAAATTAACACGCTTATCTAGTATTAAAACGTGTGGCCATTTTTGATTGACGTGTACTTATTAACCCGAGGGTCAACATCGGAACCGGACATGCGCTTTACACTAATACAGAAGCTACTAACACTGATCTGGTCTTTGTACAGCACACTGTATTTCTTTTGTTTCACCAAATAAAATTATAGAACACTAGCAATCCGAAACAGCAAACCGTGGAAGTCGTGATAGCTCAATGGTAGCGCGTTCGCTTCAGGTGCGAAAGGCCTGGAGTTTGATCCCCACTGGAGCCGTTACGATTGTGTCCTTAGGCAAGGCATTTAAAGTTCACGTTGCCTCTTCTCTCTCCCTCGTGGCGGTGGATTCCACCAGGAATGAGGTCTCGAGAGTGATTAATATAAGTTATAAGAACTTGTTTCGCAATCGAGCTAAAAATAAATTTGTATAAACTAAACAGCAAACCTTCGACATGATGCTACTGTTTGTGTGTAGGGCTTAATGTCGAACCAGCAGCTTATGTCATATGGCGACATTCCAAGCACTTATTGGTGAAATAAAACCCCGGGTGCTCCTTCGGGCAATATTTCAGGCGTGGATGGGCACCACGGTAGAACCACAGACCCACCGCAATCCAGCTGGATAGCTTCTTCACATGAAATAATTCGACACCCACAGTGGGATTCGAACCAGCAGTTGTGAGATGAAAGTGATTTGACGCTAAGGACCGTAACCACTCGGCCACTCGGCCCTCGACATGCTGTTAAATGTATATATTTGTGCTAACTCGTTTTAAAAAGATTCGTGGTGTTAAACATCCGAAATCAACGGAACATAGGCATTTACCGATACAGTTAAACTTGTCTTAAAAAGGTCAGCCATGTGAATCACATAAAGTGGCTGCTTAGCACATGTGGCTGCTTTATAGAGTTCAAATGTACAATAAAACAGCATATTGGGAATCTTGAAACTGGCTGCTTAATACAGGTTGGCTGCTTAATACAGGTTGGCTGCTTACTAGATGTTACCACTAACTGACTATATAAATAATGTAAGTCTGACAAGCTATTGGGTTAATAAATAAAACAAACAAGAAAATAAACAAACAAATAAATAAACAAACACAAACAAACTAAGACAAACACATAAACTTCTTGGTGGAGGTAACAATGCACAATGCATCACTATACAGTTAAACCATTCTTTATCAGCCAGCCAATGGCCAATGGCATAACAGACAGTGGCTGCTTAGCACAGGTGGCAGCATACTAGAGGTCAATTGTATTTAATAAAGCAACACATTGGGAATATGGAATATTAATACAGGTTGGCTGCTTAATAGAGGTTGGCTGCTTAATACAGGTTGGCTGCTTAATACAGGATGGCTGCTTAATAGATTATTATGCTTAATGTATTATTAAAGTGTCTACGTTAATCCGCATGCGGGATCAATGGAACAAATATAATTTAGTGGAAAGTGCAATAAAAGGGCGATACAGTATACATTCTCAGAACGTTTAACTCTTTCACCGCCAATGTCGCATAAAAGCGACTTTGTAAAAAGGTAGAGAACCCGATCGGACAGAACAGAACATGCCGTCTGATCAGGCTATATGCTGATTGCTCTTCAGACAGTGCAGCTGATGCACCTGTCCGAATAGCAAACAACATAGATCCTGATCAGACGCGGCGTTACGCCGCGGCTGATCTGGATCTATGTTGTTTGCACATGCTCTGAATTTATTCGGCGCTGAAAGAGTTAAATGAAAACTCGCATTTTGATTCACATACAAACGTTAAATTGTCGGGCCTGTTGCCATATGATTTGAAACCGGAATACAGTCAAACCTGTGTTAGTGGTCACCTCTATTAAGCAGCCAACCTATACTAAGCAGCCACTATATATCCAGATTCTCAATATGTTGTTTTAGTATACATGTGCCCTCTATTAAGCATCCACATGTGCTAAGCAGCAACTTTTGGTGATTCCCTTGGCTGGCTGTTTAAGACAGGTTTGACTGAAAACAACTTGAATATACAAACTTATTTTAGCTGGATTGCGAAACAAGTTCTTATACTTATAATAATCATTCTCGAGACCTCATTCCTGATGGAATACATCGCCACTAGGGAAAGAGAAGGGGCAACGTGGAATTTATATGCATTGCATAATGGCACACTCGTAACGGCTCCAGCGTGTACTATGCCCAAAAATCACGAACATATTTGTTGTATTACGACTACAGAATGTATAAAATAATGTTGCAACTTTAGTGTTAAATCGTGCTGCATTGAGCCAAATAATGACATACAAAGGGAATGAATCATGGTCATGACGTCACAAGCACCTTGCTCTCGTGATAAATGCTAACGTAATCCGGATGAGTTCCATAATGGATGAGAAAATAAACTAATTATTGCGCAATGCCTGTGCACTTCTAAGCTGTTCATTGGAACTCATGTCTATAAGCTTTTTAAAATATTCTTTCACAGCTTCAATATATGAGTTAACTTCATATTAAAGGCAGTGTTAAACGTGTTGGTGTGTGTCCTTTAATATGTGTGTATGCATGTTTAAGCTTTATTGTTCAACGATTGCGAAGCAAGTTCTAACAACTTATATTAATCACTCTCGTTGGCTCGGATGAAAGCGTAAATGTAGTCATTCGTGTGGGAGGAAACCGGAGTACCCGGAGAAAACCCACCTGTCCGATCTGGCGACCACCGTACCACCTCACATACTTGCATTGGTGAGGTGCGAGCGCGCTAACTGGTTGACGTGTTTCCTTTAATATGTGTGCCCATGCGTTTAATAGTATTGTTGCTGCTGATATGTATACACCATTGAATGTAATGCGTATTGACCATAATCACGGGTGTGATTTCATATTATAATACTTACGTCGTTTGCACATGGAACTAAGCACGGTTACTATATGCACTGTGCGTTTTACGTTTATTTATCGTCGCTACCGGTTGCCCATATGAGCGACGCCTCCTGAAGAGATTAGTCATTTTAGATTTCTGAAGGATGTTGCAATGATACAGACAGAGACCCATTGCAGAGTATCCTCTGGTTCTTTTACGTGCACGGTGTAAAGCACCGACACGAGACCTCAGTTTAAAGTCCCAGCCGGGACTATATGCACTGTTCGATATGCAATATATAGGCAATAATAATGCAACACTGTGTTACGTGTGTTTTTGTTTGCATGATTATTGTAAATGCGTTTCACGCACATGATACGGGATTTTCCGACCTTCTGCATGCAGACTATATACCCGACTCATGTCTAAATGCTTGTGCAACGAGAGAATTTCGCCATCGTCATCTAGCTAGATTTTTCAGAATAATGTATTGTACACTTATAACACTGATAGTTCTTTACTAACTGCCAAACAATAAACATGCCCCAGCCTAGCTCATCCAAAGCACTGCATAGTTTATTTGTTAATTCAGGAAAAATCTACAACACTATGAAACACCCTCTAAATTGACCCCCCCCCCCCACCACCACATCTGGTCCGGTGGCCGTTCAGTTTAGAGGGGTTTCACTGTACATGAATACGTAATTATCGAAGTGTGTTTTTGTGTGCTTAATGTATAAGACATAGAAGTGTATGTGCATGTGTGCGTGTGTGTGGGCGTGGCTATTATTTAATACTTATAAACCAAACTAGAGCCGGAAGTTCATACACATATATATATTTACATTCCTATGTGTATGCTACCTTGCACCTGGACTCGGTAAGCTCAAACTACTCTCCTGTGTCCCGCTGATGTTATAAGCTCCTGTTCACTAAATATGATATTGCACTATATGCGATTTGTCCCGTATTAAATGTCAACAATTATAATAAAACATGGTAAACATGATTTGCTCGTATTTTTGTCTTTGCCAGTATGATTTGCTGAGGAGTAAAGTGTGTCGTAATGAGCCGAAATAAAAACAAGAACTACCCTAATCAAAATAATATATTAAGTTTATTTTACAACGATTGCGAACCTCGGACCGGGAAGTATGTGAGATGGTACGGTGGTCGCCAGGTCGGACATGTGGGATTTCTCCGGGTACTCCGGTTTCCTCCCACACGAGTGACCACATATAAGCTTTCATCCGCGCCAACGAGTGATTACTATAAGTTGCTAAAACTTGCTTCGCAAACGTTGTAAAATTAATAAGTTTAAATGTTAATTCCTGGATCAGCACAGTCATGTAGCGTAACATGTAAATGTAATACGTGTTTCTATAGTTAGCAATATTTAGTAAAGAACATTCTACGAAAGATAAATTACGGTAAGCTACCTACATGTTCTTAAATCATTAAACTGAATGAAATAGAAAGCTGATGGCAATGTGTGTTTTACGTTTATTTATCGTCGCTATCGGTTGCCCATATGAGCGACGCCTCCTGAAGAGATTAGTCATTTTAGAGTTTGGAGGATAGTGCAATGATACAGACAGAGACCCATTCCAGAATCGCTTCTGGTTCTTTTACGTGCACGGTGTAAATGTAAAGCACCGACACGAGACCTCGGTTTAACGTCCCATCTGAAAGACTGTTAATTTTATTAGGGTCAGACGGGGGATCGAACCTGCGATCCCTGGATTACCAGTCCAGCGTGTTACCACTGGACTACAGATCCGTCTGTTGCTGATGGCAAATTACGGTAAGCTACATATATGTTTTGAAATCATTAAACTGAATGAAACAGAAAGCTGATGGCAAATTACGGTAAGCTACCTATATGTTTTTAAATCATTAAACTGAATGAAACAGAAAGCTGATGCAAATTACGGTAAGCTACCTATATGTTATTAATCCATTAAACTGAATGAAACAGAAAGCTGATGGCAAATTACGGTACGCTACCTATATGTTTTGAAATCATTAAACTGAATGAAATAGAAAGCTGATAATCCAATCATGCCTATATGTATTGCTAGTTGCTTCCCTTTGATTATAACGTATCGACTTTCTCTGTACAAAGTTTAGCCTGGGAACAGGCGTCGCTATATTTTGCCTGGCCAGTCAAATAAATATAATTTAACACCGAGACTATTAATTGGACCGTATTGAGTTTCTGATCATAGCAACGTCATTTTGCCAGAAGTTAAAAAGTGAATAATCGACAGACTGGAACCCAGGTTATACAAAGTTGTGACCTGGTTGAAAGGGATCCTACAACTATTTAGTTTCTTATGTTGTTTTTCGGGTTTAAAGTCGCGCCCACAGCTGTGGCCATATGGCGACTCTCCAGCTAGTACTGGTGGAGGAAGACCTCAGGTGCCCCCGAGAAGTATGTATCGCACGCGCGGGCGAACCACCGACCTTCCGCAAGCCAGCTGGATAGCTTCCTCACTTAGCTTCGCCACCCTCATTGGGATTCGAATCTGCAGCGGTGAAAGGCGAGTGATTTCAACGACCGTAACCACTCGGCCACGGAGACCCCTACACACAAATACTTGTGTTCACAGATGTTCTGAACGCCAGTATTAAGAAATGCTCTATCTAAAATATATTATTAAATCATGGACATATGCATTATGCAACTATTGCAAATGTGAGAATGTAATGGCTTAAAATGGAGTTAGCAATCCCAGAACGTTGCGTTCTCCGTTTAGTTAAAGTTCGCATTTTGTTTTGTATATACTTTATTTGTTTTACAACGATTGCGAAGCAAGTTTTAACAACTTATATTAATCACACTCGTTGGCTCGGATGAAAGCGTAAATGTGGTCATTCATGTGGGAGGAAACCGGAGTACCCGGCGAAAACCCACCTGTCCGATCTGGCGACCATCGTACCATCTCACATACTTCCCTGTCCGAGGATCGAACCCGGGTCGCATTGGTGAGAAGCGAGCGCGCTAACAACTGCGCTAATCGCATTTTAATTCAGTAAGTCCCCGACAAGCAACATGATGCCCCCCCCCAACTGTATCCCATTTTGGTACGCCCCCCCCCCCATACTGCAAATGATAAACCCGATGTATATACACATTGCACCGTGAGTCCGATGTCTAGTGTTGATCTGTCCCCATACATCGCTATTGCCACATGATTCAACCCGAGGCATCCACCGTGAGTCCGATGCCTAGTGTTGCTAAGTCCCCATACATCGCTATTGCCACATCATTCAACCCGAGGCATCCATCGCGAGTCCGATGTCTAGTGTTGACTTCAAATCAATTGCCCCCTCACCGCTGCTGGTTCAAATCCAACTGGCGTGTTGAATTATGGGATGTGAGTAAGTTGTCCAGCTTGGATGTGGAGGGTCGCTGGCTTTACCGACGATGCCCTTACGTGCCGGAAATACTACTCGAAGTGCCATCCGGATCCTTAATCCACCAATAATAGCTGGAAACTCGCAGTATCACCTAAGCTGTTGGTGCGACGTTAAACCCAACATATAAACCAGTTAACTGGAGACGTTTGTTTCGTACTGTCTCGTTCTGGTCCATTTTCACTTGATACATGCATCATGGTTTTGGTGACAATAAGCCTGCTGTGACCTTAAGCCAGCCGGCTGATATAATTCCGGGCAATTGCGATGAACTCTGGAGACTTGACTGATGATCTATATCACCTTGGTCGTCTATAACCAATTATTAGGTCCTGATCGCGAGAAAGCACCTAAATAAATTATTTCCTTTCGTCAGTTCGCCGCTGTTTTGCATACAAACCCAATCAATAGACGAGTTATCCTCCTTCCCCGGGGAAGGATTCAGATTCTCTGATTTTGACATTACGAACGATTAATTAGATTGGGAGCGCTCGGGTTTGGTCTAGAACACTTGCAAGTGTGAACGGACCTTACTTCATCCATCATATGTCGGTGGAAAATTGCTTTTTCCTGACCGTATATCTCACAACGCCTGGTTCTTTGACACCTACACACTGATTGGGTATATGAAAAACATGCTGGGTTGACCTGTAGTTGGTCGCATGTAGATACGGGTCGACGGGAATTAGCATATTACGTTTGGTCTGTAAAAAGGAATGACCGAGGAAAACAAAACGGACGTATCATTTTGCTGTGATACGAAAGCCGGATCTGTAGTACAGTGGTAACACACTGGACTGATAATCCATCCATGGATCGCAGGTTCGATCCCCCGTCTGACCCTAATAAAATTAACAGTCTTTCAGATGGGACATTAAACCGATGTCTCGTGACAGTGCTGTACACTACTGGATGATGGAAACAAGGCCTGTTGGTTATAAAACATTTCTCAAATCGCAAAACTCAGTCTCAATCGTCTGATTGGTTCAGCTGAAAGTCACACTCAGAATCAACCAATCAGATCACTTGAGTTTGAGATCTGAGAAAAGTTTTATAACCTCGGGCACAGGACTACAAGAAGATGACTTCAACATGAGCCATCTTGAAATCACTTCACCCAATTAGTGCACACATTTTATGTATTTGTTTTTAAAGTAACACCAACAGCTTACGTCATATGGCGACGATTCGTCCATTATTGGGGGAGAAAGACCTCGGGTGTCCCATCGAGCAATATATCAGACATTGACGGCACCCGGAGAGAACCAGCGCTCTTCCGCAAACAAGCTGGATAGCTTCTTGACTTTAAATAATTTGACAAACAAGGGGGATTCAAACCTAGAGCGGTGATACGCATGTGATTTGAAGTCACCGGCCATAACCACTCTGCCGCCGATGTCCCCTAGTCCAGAAAAATGTCGTTCGACATTTTCATAATTTTGAGCACGACGCAGTTTGAGCTTTGTATGGATGTGAAAAATGGCATAGTGATACTACATGATTAGTTGATGGATTTAAATGTGTGCGTATATACAGCATGGTTTATACAGGCATGTATACCAAACACTCTATTATGGGCTACCTTCTCCAGATTAGTTTATGCACATCTATTTTAGCTTGATTGCGAAACAAGTTCTTACAACTTATATTGATCATTCTCGAGACCTCATTCCTGATGGAATCCATCGCCACGAGGGAGAGAGAAGAGGCAACGTGGAATTTAAATGCCTTGCCTAAGGGCACACTCGTAACGGCTCCAGCGGGGCTCGAACTCCGGACCTGAAGCGAACGCGCATCCACTCCAGGTTGTGAAAGCATGATAGGGCTACGATACGTTCATAGTGTCATGGTCTCAGTACCCGGCAATACTAAGAGGTAATCGTATCCCTGTGGTCTCAATGACAACAGTATTTAAGTGAAGCGGGTTACACGACTGGGTCAAGGCTATTAGGTAAATCACTTACGGCGTCTTCGGGCGAGCTGACCGTCATAAAACCGACCACAATAACAAAGCATACATATCAGAACATTTAGTTTCATTCTTACGATTGCAATCTCTTGCAATAAAATTTGACCACGACTTCGTGATAACGCAGTGGAAGTCGTGATAGCGCATGTGTAACGCGTTCGCTTCAGGTGCGAAGGGTCCGGAGTTCGCGCCCTGCTGGAGTCGTTGCGAGTGTGCCCTTAGGAATGAGGTCTCGAGAGTGATTACTATAACTTGTTTCGCAATCGAGCTAAGATAAATGTGTATAAACTAATACAATTTTCTCTGATATCTGTGCCTGTGTGTTTTACGTTAATTTATCGTCGCTACCGGTTGCCCATATGAGCGATGCCTCCTGAAGAGTTTAGTAATTTTAGATTTTTGGAGGATAGTGCAATGATACAGACAGAGACCGTTTTACAGAATCTCCTCTGGTTCTTTTACGCGCACGGTGTACAGCACCGACACAAGACCTCAGTTTAAACTCCCATCTGAAAGACTGTTAATGTTATTAGGGACAGACGGGGGATCGAATTTTGATATAGTATTGTCCTTATATCAGTTCGTATATATATACTTCACACATCGTTATCAGGCGATACGCCATAATATACTAATCATTGTGACACTTCCAGGTTTACATGCACACGGACATTAATAAATTTGTTATTGTAGCACGTACAATAAGCAATTACTATAATTCACAACTGCGTTGGATATAGAATTGTACGGTCCTGCGGATATTAAAACTACCATCTTATCTAGTATATAACACATGCCAACAGTACAAACTTATATACTCATATTTCATATAAAGAAAACATGCCAACTCGTCAAAGTAATAAAATACTGATGTATCACGACAGCTAGATTAGTCTGACCCTTAAACACGACCCCTATGTTTTCACTTACAATTTTATTGACCTCACAGCAAACTCAGATGACCGGTGTCTGTTCCTAGCTCAAGACCTACACTCGTCGATGACCTCTCTATATCGCGAATACGATCTTATTACAACAAACCGTGCTTATTAAACTGTTTAATGTTTAACTGATACAGTAACAAGAAGGTTTCAGCATTTCTATGGCAATACTTCAACTGCATGTTTTTTGGTACATACGGGAATGCCCCCTCATTGACACCTACACCTGAGTTGACCCTAAGATCGGCAAACATGTCAAAGGTCCTGTTTTGATGGTTTGTATACATTGTATGCAAACAAATTACAGGTCTTATTTGGTGTAGATTTTTGCACAGATTTGCAGAGCAACACACATTCATTTTGGTGGTGATTAAGCCAGAAAGCATGTTGATGATGGACAGGTCGCAACATGGAGCACTTTGCTGCATATCTTGTTAGTTTAGTTTGATTAAGCCAGAAAGCATGTTGATGATGGACAGGTCGCAACATGGAGCACTTTGCTGCATATCTTGTTAGTTTAGTTTGATTAAGCCAGAAAGCATGTTGATGATGGACAGGTCGCAACATGGAGCACTTTGCTGCATATCTTGTTAGTTTAGTTTCATTAAGCTAGAACACAGGTTGGGGATGGACAGGTCGCAACATGGAGCACTTTGCTGCATATCTTGTTAGTTTAGTTTCATTAAGCCAAGAAGCATGTTGAGGATTGAACATATCGCAACATGGAGCACTTTGCTGCATATCTTGTTATCAGTATACTACTTGTTACATTAAACACGGGGGTTTAAAGGAAAAGCCATTACGGTCATATAAAAGTTACTTCCCTTATATCATACATTTTTCGACAATTTTAAAAAGAAGGTGCGAACTAATTATTCTCTGACTGGGCCTTTTTTAAATACTTATTTTCTTTTCATTGATTTAAGTCGTGATGAAATACAGCCAACACAGTGAACAAGAAAAACTGGTGGTATTTAGCTTTTAATGGTATCAATTGGAATGGTATATCACAGAATACCATTACGTTGCAGACGACAATAAAAATATTATATACTAGTAGTTAATTCAGTGTTCTTAGCTTCTTGTTACTATAGCAACCATGTTGCGCCCCATAAAGCGCAACTCATTTGTATGTCCTTTGTTTTTATGGTACCAGCTAGAACTGTCAATCAGAAGCATGAAACTCATTTGTATGTCCTTTGTTTTTATGGTACCAGCTAGAACTGTCAATCAGAAACATGAAACTCATTTGTATGTCCTTTGTTGTTATGGTACCAGCTAGAACTGTCAATCAGAAACATGAGCGGATATATATTAGTTTAAACATATTTTATTTAAAACAATGTAACATATATACATATAGCAATTACATTACAATATAATAGTTTATGTTTTGAAAAAGGATTGGATCCGAAAGCTAGATTAGCTTATAAAGGTCTTCTCGTGGAAGTCGTGATAGCGCAGTGGATGCGCGTTCGCTTCAGGTGCGAAAGGTCCGGAGTTCGAGCCCCGTTGTAGCCGTTACGAATGTGCCCTTAGGCAAGGCATATAAATTTCACGTTGCCTCTTCTCTCTCCCTCGTGGCGATGGATTCCATCAGGAATGAGGTCTCGAGAGTGATTAATATAAGTTGAAATAACTTGTTTCGCAATCGAGCTAAAATAATTTTTTATAATAAAAAAAAAAAAGAAGGTCTTCTCCTTAGAAACTCGTTTGCTGTAAAGTAAGTAAGAAATATATTCATATAATATGTAAATGTTGATGTTTTCATTAATCATAATCCGATGTACACTATAAAGCCTTTAGGCAGAGCCATGTTATAGAAATATGTGTTTGTGTTTGTAATTGTTGAAAACTCATGGTGTACTTTGCAAGGTCACACGTGCCAGTCAAGTGAAAATGCCGGACAGCACATTTCTGTAACATGACATTTCATTGGTGGATCGAAATCATGTGCGATAGTTGTGCACGTGAATGAAATTATGTTAGTATTATTTTTAGGGATGGCAACTAATAGCTATTTCGGTACTCGAATATTCGACACGAAAGGTATTCGAATATTCGGTTGGGGAGGTATTCGAATATTCGGTTGCGGGGGTATTAGAATATTCGGTTGCGGAGGTATTCGAATATTCGGTTGCGGGGGTATTCGAATATTCGGTTGCGGGGGTATTAAATATTCGGTTGCGGGGGTATTCGAATATTCGGTTGCGGAGGTATTCGAATATTCGGTTGCGGAGGTTTTCGAATATTCGGTTGGGGATTTTTTCGGATAATCGAATATTAGATATAATTCTATTAAATTCTCAAAATCACGCACACTTATAAAAATTGCCAAATTAACATACTTTCTATTTTACGCGTAAATGTCATCTTCCATAAGCTATTTCAAAATATGTTATGCAATCTGATTTCGGTCAAGAGCATTAGATGCAAACATGATCACTTTGCATAGAACTATTTACTTCATCTGCTGTAAAAGAGATTGAACCACAACCGGTACGCACATGATACTTTCCTCCAAGTGTGTTTTACGTTTATTTATCGTCGCTACCGGTTGCCCATATGAGCGACGCCTCCTGAAGATATTAGTCATTTTAGATTTTGGAGGATAGTGCAATGATACAGAGAGAGACCCATTCCAGAGTCTCCTCTGGTTCTTTTACGTGCACGGTGTAAAGCACCGACACGAGACCTCGGTTTAACGTCCCATCTGAAAGACTGTTAATTTTATTAGGGTCAGACGGGGGATCGAACCTGCGATCCCTGGATTACCAGTCCAGCGTGTTACCACTGGGCTACAGATCCGTCTGCACTTTCCTCCAAAATATAAAACGACTATAATATACTGTTGGAGGCGTCGACCCGATTAACCAGGGGGTGACGATAATTAAATATACCCCCCCCCCCCAATCGCATAATTACATATGATAAAAATGTAGCAGGCAACGCGTCACATTAGAAAATACAACACATTTGCATTTATGAAGTTTTACCCCATGCCCATTTATTATAATACAAAAATACATAAATATATATAATATAAAAGTAAACATGTAACATTATATTATACAATATGATTAAAAGCTTCATCAATTTAACTATCAACATCCTAATGGCAATACACACCAAACGTTTCCAAGTGCCTTGTAGTCGTAATGTACACACCGACTGCAAATTGTCTTCTGCGGTTTGTAAGACCTCAAAACATGTTTTCTTCCAATCTCTTCATTAGAAGACGCTTCTTTGTTTGACACTCCCAATTACTCTATGGACGATCTTTTAATCAACGTTTTTATTTCCAACCGAAACAAAACCACTAGGCTGATATCGATCAGCTGTTTTGTATTTTCTCAGAAATTATAGAAATTGGATAGACTTTTGCGACATGTCGCAAACCAGCATGACAACAGCCGACAAGGAAAATTCCAACCAATAACGACCATCTGGCCAAAAATTAATCAAAAATACAAATTGTGGTATTTTCATAGGCCAAATATGACAAATTCATTGACAGAAGTGATAGTTTAAACGCCATTGTCTGTAAGGCAATCAAGATGTACTTTCATTACAAAAAAAACCACCGGATATCATATTTCATGCCCCAGATAAGTGTACTTTCTTGAAATATATATATGAATGCTACTTATGTTTTTTCTCCCTTTTATTGAGTACACACACTAGAGTGTTAATTGTATTATGATATTAGAAATAGTACAGTTCATATCGTCGGGAAACACATTAAAGCGACATTACATCACAAAAAGCAAATAAAATGCATTTGTTCACGTATAAATGTATTACTACTACAAATTCTTCCGAAGACTAACATTGAATCAATAAACAGTGTTTTTTTGTGGTTTACAAACTGTCAAAAGTGAAAGTAGCTTTTCATATAACGTTCATCCACGCTCCTGAATTGACATTTGTATGTCATTGGAGTCAATACTAAACGCGTGATATTGTCGTTTAGAGTTAGTTCGACTAAGATTAGTCTACAAATAAATAGGCACACATGTGAGATATAACGGTAAATATGTACCATATAGTACTATTCAGAAAGAAACTCGTTGTATTACGCATGAATGTCGACCAAACCGCGTATACGACGTTTTTTATTTGCGGAAATATTCAGTTTTTGAGGCAACTATTTGGAAAACAATTATACTATTGAATAGGAAATTACATTCTGTAGAAATTTGCTATTTCCACTGATGTAGTGTCGCTTTAAATATATGTTAATAACATAAAATATAGTAGATTTTGTGGCATGGGAAAATAACTGACTTTAAAATTGCGTCATGACCAACAATTCAGTTTTTGCACAATCCATGTGTTATTAGTTTCAGCTAAGCCGAAGCATATAAACTATTGCAATACTAAACTTGAATAAAATAATATATTCCTAATTATTCGTTTACATTTAGCTTGCTGTTAAATTTATTTAAAGTCGCCACCTCATACATGCATTTGGGCGACTATATTAACCATTTAGATACTCGTTATTGGTCCCTGTAGCTTGTATCTTGTTGTGTGATAGCTTGTATCATGTACCTCGTATCTTGTATATAGTTTCAGTCAACTTATATCTTGTATATTGGGCCTTGTATCTATACCTTATATCTTGTATCTTGTTGTGTGATAGCTTGTATCCTATACCTCGTATCTTGTATATTGGGCCTTGTATCTACACCTTGTATCTTGTATCTTGTTGTGTGATAGCTTGTATCCTATACCTCGTATCTTGTATATTGGGCCTTGTATCTATACTTTGTATCTTGTATCTTGTTGTGTGATAGCTTGTATCCTATACCTCGACAACCACACACCACACAACTTGTATATTGGGCCTTGCATCTACACCTTGTATCTTGTATCTTGTTGTGTGATAGCTTGTATCCTATACCTCGTATCTTGTATATTGGGCCTTGTATCTACACCTTGTATCTTGTATCTTGTTGTGTGATAGCTTGTATCCTATACCTCGTATCTTGTATATTGGGCCTTGTATCTATACTTTGTATCTTGTATCTTGTTGTGTGATAGCTTGTATCCTATACCTCGTATCTTGTATCTCGTATCAGTCAACTTATATCTTGTATATTGGGCCTTGTATCTACACCTTGTATCTTGTATCTTGTTGTGTGATAGCTTTTGTATATTGGGCCTTGCATCTACACCTTGTATCTTGTATCTTGTTGTGTGATAGCTTGTATCCTATACCTCGTAGCTTGTATATTGGGCCTTGTATCTACACCTTGTATCTTGTATCTTGTTGTGTGATAGCTTGTATCCTATACCTCGTATCTTGTATCTCATATCAGTCAACTTATATCTTGTATATTGGGCCTTGCATCTACACCTTGTATCTTGTATCGTGATATCTTGTATCCTGTATATTGTAACTTGTACCTTATATTTTGTATCATAATTAATCTTACAACACTGAGAGACATTACTCGTTTTTCTATTACCTCCTTTAACATATAACGTCCGATTTATCCCGAAATGTATATTGGTCATTTTAGTTGGAATCCTTTGTTTGTACTGTTGTTTTCTATCCAGATGTTGTAGGATAAATGTAATTTTAACAAAATCATGTTAATTAATCGATAAGCAATTTTTACAGCAAATAATTCATTGGATATAGGACATACATGTACTGTAGAATACAATTTAATAATCTTACGATGAGAAAACGGATGAAAAAGATAGAATGTGGTGCAATGTAACCGACGATAAAAACAAAGGAAACCAATTAAGATGAACACCAGTATTCATGCGCAGTAACTGACTAATGTTTCTCATACACCCACAAGGTGCATTTCCTCGTGAAATGGTGTCATTGCTAGGCTTCCAATACTTGTTATTACGTTGTATTTGGGCATTGCCCATTGAACTAGTGATGTTAACGATATAATCCGATTAATAAGATATGATAATGACATTATGAGCATGCAAGCGGCTCTGTTCCGCATCTTGGCCATCGGCGTCCACGTCATTTGACCAGCACGGAAGACATTATGGTGCGAGTTATTCATCAACGTCCACGTCATTTGACCAGCATGGAATACATTATGGTGTGAGTTATTCATCAACGTCCACGTCATTTGACCAGCACGGAAGACATTATGGTGTGAGTTATTCATCAACGTCCACGTCATTTGACCAGCACGGAATACATTATGGTGTGAGTTATTCATCAACGTCCACGTCATTTGACCAGCACGGAAGACATTACGGTGTGAGTTATTCATCAACGTCCACGTCATTTGACCAGCACATTACGGTGTGAGTTATTCCTAGCAACGGATAAAAGTACAAGATGCGCGAATTACGTAACTAATGAAACACACCTAACTATACTAGGGATATAATCAGACAAGAACCCAATAATTAAGTTACAATTGCCCGCATACTTGAGCGATACGCTTTTTTTCCACCGCAATCAGTGATTTTGTGGTGAACTGGAAATATTTGATGCAATTAATCTAATAATGAAAAAGGAGAAATTGCTAATTTCCCCACGAGCATCTGGGGCAGATTTATGAATCCCAGAAGAATCCCCTTTTGTGGTGGAGATAATATAAAAGACAAGTGCGTCGCATAGGGATCAACATAGCCCCTTTTGGTATAAATTTAAAGGCTGTTTATTGTTCTTGTTTCACGTTGATCCACGATATGCATGTAATAAAGAGATAACGGTAAGACTGGTGGAACATTTCATAATTAAAGGGATGATGATTTTTGACGTCAATTAAATTACATAAATTTGTCTAACTAATATAAACCGTAATATACGGGATATAGTTTATACTGTAATATACCGGCTATAGTTTATACTGTAATATACCCGCTATAGTTTATACAGTAATATACCGGCTATAGTTTATACTGTAATATACCCGCTATAGTTTATACTGTAATATACCGGCTATAGTTTATACAGTAATATACCGGATATAGTTTATACTGTAATATACCCGCTATAGTTTATACAGTAATATACCCGCTATAGTTTATACTGTAATATACCGGCTATAGTTTATACTGTAATATACCGGCTATAGTTTATACTGTAATATACCGGCTATAGTTTATACTGTAATATATCGGCTATAGGTTATACTGTAATATACCGGCTATAGTTTATACTGTAATATACCGGCCATAGGTTATACTGTAATATACCGGCTATAGTTTATACTGTAATATACCCGCTATAGTTTATACTGTAATATACCGGATATAGTTTATACTGTAATATACCGGCTATAGTTTATACAGTAATATACCGGATATAGTTTATACTGTAATATACCGGATATAGTTTATACAGTAATATACCGGATATAGTTTATACTGTAATATACCGGCTATAGGTTATACTGTAATATACCGGTTATAGTTTATACTGTAATATACCGGCTATAGTTTATACTGTAATATACCCGCTATATTTTATACAGTAATATACCGGCAATAGTTTATACAGTAATATACCGGCTATAGTTTATACAGTAATATACCGGCTATAGTTTATACTGTAATATACCGGCTATAGTTTATACAGTAATATACCGGATATAGTTTATACAGTAATATACCGGATATAGTTTATACAGTAATATACCGGCTATTGTGTATACAGTAATATACCCGCTATAGGTTATACAGTAATATACCGGCTATTGTTTATACTGTAATATACCCGCTATAGGTTATACAGTAATATACCCGCAATAGTTTATACAGTAATATACCGGATATAGTTTATACAGTAATATACCGGCTATAGTTTATACAGTAATATACCGGATATAGTTTATACTGTAATATACCGGATATAGTTTATACAGTAATATACCGGATATAGTTTATGCTGTAATATACCGCCTATAGTTTATACAGTAATATACCTGCTATAGTTTATACAGTAATATACCGGCTATAGTTTATATAGTAATATACCGGCTATAGTTTATACAGTAATATACCGGCTATAGTTTATACAGTAATATACCGGCTATAGTTTATACTGTAATATACCGGCTATAGTTTATACAGTAATATACCGGATATAATTTATACAGTAATATACCGGCTATCGTTTATACAGTAATATACCGGCTATTGTGTATACAGTAATATACCCGCTATAGTTTATACAGTAATATACCGGATATAGTTTATACAGTAATATACCGGCTATAGTTTATACTGTAATATACCGGCTATAGTTTATACTGTAATATACCGGCTATAGTTTATACAGTAATATACCGGATATAGTTTATACAGTAATATACCGGCTATAGTTTATACTGTAATATACCGGCTATAGTTTATACTGTAATATACCGGCTATAGTTTATACAGTAATATACCGGATATAGTTTATACAGTAATATACCGGCTATAGTTTATACAGTAATATACCGGCTATAGTTTATACTGTAATATACCGGCTATAGTTTATACAGTAATATACCGGATATAGTTTATACAGTAATATACCGGCTATAGTTTATACTGTAATATACCGGCTATAGTTTATACTGTAATATACCGGCTATAGTTTATACAGTAATATACCGGATATAGTTTATACAGTAATATACCGGCTATAGTTTATACAGTAATATACCGGCTATAGTTTATACAGTAATATACCGGCTATAGTTTATACTGTAATATACCGGCTATAGTTTATACAGTAATATACCGGATATAGTTTATACAGTAATATACCGGATATAGTTTATACAGTAATATACCGGCTATAGTTTATACTGTAATATACCGGATATAGTTTATACAGTAATATACCGGCTATAGTTTATACTGTAATATACCGGATATAGTTTATACAGTAATATACCGGATATAGTTTATGCTGTAATATACCGGCTATAGTTTATACAGTAATATACCTGCTATAGTTTATACAGTAATATACCGGCTATTGTGTATACAGTAATATACCCGCTATAGGTTATACAGTAATATACCGGCTATTGTTTATACTGTAATATACCCGCTATAGGTTATACAGTAATATACCCGCTATAGTTTATACAGTAATATACCGGATATAGTTTATACAGTAATATACCGGCTATAGTTTATACAGTAATATACCGGATATAGTTTATACTGTAATATACCGGATATAGTTTATACAGTAATATACCGGATATAGTTTATGCTGTAATATACCGCCTATAGTTTATACAGTAATATACCTGCTATAGTTTATACAGTAATATACCGGCTATAGTTTATATAGTAATATACCGGCTATAGTTTATACAGTAATATACCGGCTATAGTTTATACAGTAATATACCGGCTATAGTTTATACTGTAATATACCGGCTATAGTTTATACTGTAATATACCGGCTATAGTTTATACAGTAATATACCGGCTATAGTTTATACAGTAATATACCGGCTATAGTTTATACAGTAATATACCGGCTATAGTTTATACTGTAATATACCGGCTATAGTTTACACAGTAATATACCGCTATAGTTTATACTGTAATATACCGGCTATAGTTTATCTGTACTATACGGCTATAGTTTATACAGTAATATACCGGATATAGTTTATACTGTAATATACCGGCTATAATTTATACAGTAATATACCGGCTATAGTTTATACTGTAATATACCGGCTATAGTTTATACAGTAATATACCGGCTATAGTTTATACAGTAATATACCGGATATAGTTTATACAGTAATATACCGGCTATAGTTTATACAGTAATATACCGGCTATAGTTTATACTGTAATATACCGGCTATAGTTTATACAGTAATATACCGGCTATAGTTTATACAGTAATATACCGGCTATAGTTTATACTGTAATATACCGGCTATAGTTTATACTGTAATATACCGGCTATAGTTTATACAGTAATATACCGGATATAGTTTATACAGTAATATACCGGCTATAGTTTATACTGTAATATACCGGCTATAGTTTATACTGTAATATACCGGCTATAGTTTATACAGTAATATACCGGCTATAGTTTATACTGTAATATACCGGCTATAGTTTATACAGTAATATACCGGATATAGTTTATACTGTAATATACCGGCTATAGTTTATACAGTAATATACCCGCTATAGTTTATACAGTAATATACCGGCTATAGTTTATACAGTAATATACCCGCTATAGTTTATACAGTAATATACCGGATATAGTTTATACAGTAATATACCGGCTATAGTTTATACAGTAATATACCGGCTATAGTTTATACTGTAATATACCGGCTATAGTTTATACAGTAATATACCGGATATAGTTTATACAGTAATATACCGGCTATAGTTTATACAGTAATATACCTGCTATAGTTTATACAGTAATATACCGGCTATAGTTTATACAGTAATATACCGGCTATAGTTTATACAGTAATATACCGGCTATAGTTTATACAGTAATATACCGGCTATAGTTTATACAGTAATATACCGGCTATAGTTTATACAGTAATATACCGGCTATAGTTTATACAGTAATATACCGGCTATAGTTTATACAGTAATATACCCGCTATAGTTTATACAGTAATATACCGGCTATTGTTTATACAGTAATATACCCGCTATAGTTTATACAGTAATATACCGGCTATGTTTATACAGTAATATACCGGCTATTGTTTATACAGTAATATACCGCTATAGTTATACAGTAATATACCGGCAATAGTTTATACAGTTATATACCGCTATTGTTTATACAGTAATATACCGACTATATTTTATACAGTAATATACCAGCTATTTTTATACAGTAATATACCGGCTATTGTTTATACAGTAATATACCCGCTATAGTTATACAGTAATATACCGGCTATAGTTTATACAGTAATATACCGGCTATAGTTTATACAGTAATATACCGGCTATAGTTTATGCAGTAATATACCGACTATATTTTATACTGTAATATACCGGCTATAGTTTATACAGTAATATACCGGATATAGTTTATACAGTAATATACCGGCTATAGTTTATACTGTAATATACCGGCTATAGTTTATACTGTAATATACCGGCTATAGTTTATACAGTAATATACCGGCTATAGTTTATACAGTAATATACCGACTATATTGTATACAGTAATATACCGGCTATAGTTTATACTGTAATATACCGGCTATAGTTTATACTGTAATATACCGGCTATAGTTTATACAGTAATATACCGGCTATAGTTTATACAGTAATATACCGGCTATAGTTTATACAGTAATATACCGGCTATAGTTTATACAGTAATATACCGGCTATAGTTTATACAGTAATATACCGGATATAGTTTATACTGTAATATACCGGCTATAGTTTATACAGTAATATACCCGCTATATTTTATACAGTAATATACCGGCTATAGTTTATACTGTAATATACCGGCTATAGTTTATACAGTAATATACCGGATATAGTTTATACTGTAATATACCGGATATAGTTTATACAGTAATATACCGGATATAGTTTATGCTGTAATATACCGCCTATAGTTTATACAGTAATATACCTGCTATAGTTTATACAGTAATATACCGGCTATAGTTTATATAGTAATATACCGGCTATAGTGTATACAGTAATATACCGGCTATAGTTTATACTGTAATATACCGGCTATAGTTTATACTGTAATATACCGGCTATAGTTTATACTGTAATATACCGGCTATAGTTTATACAGTAATATACCGGCTATAGTTTATACTGTAATATACCGGCTATAGTTTACACAGTAATATACCGGCTATAGTTTATACTGTAATATACCGGCTATAGTTTATACTGTAATATACCGGCTATAGTTTACACAGTAATATATCCGCTATAGTTTATACTGTAATATACCGGCTATAGTTTATGCTGTACTATATCGGCTATAGTTTATACAGTAATATACCGGATATAGTTTATACTGTAATATACCGGCTATAATTTATACTGTAATATACCGGCTATAGTTTATACTGTAATATACCGGCTATAGTTTATACAGTAATATACCGGCTATAGTTTATACAGTAATATACCGGCTATTGTGTATACAGTAATATACCCGCTATAGTTTATACAGTAATATACCGACTATATTTTATACAGTAATATACCGGCTATAGTTTATAGAGTAATATACCGGCAATTGTTTATACAGTAATATACTGGCTATTGTTTATACAGTAATATACCCGCTATAGTTTATACAGTAATATACCGGCAATAGTTTATACAGTAATATACCCGCTATACTTTATACAGTAATATACCCGCTATACTTTATACAGTAATATACCGGCTATTGTTTATACAGTAAAATACCCGCTATAGTTTATACAGTAATATACCGGCTATTGTTTATACAGTAATATACCGGCTATTGTTTATACAGTAATATACCCGCTATAGGTTATACAGTAATATACCGGCAATAGTTTATACAGTTATATACCCGCTATTGTTTATACAGTAATATACCGACTATATTTTATACAGTAATATACCGGCTATTGTTTATACAGTAATATACCGGCTATTGTTTATACAGTAATATACCCGCTATAGGTTATACAGTAATATACCGGCTATAGTTTATACAGTAATATACCGGCTATAGTTTATACAGTAATATACCGGCTATAGTTTATGCAGTAATATACCGACTATATTTTATACTGTAATATACCGGCTATAGTTTATACAGTAATATACCGGATATAGTTTATACAGTAATATACCGGCTATAGTTTATACTGTAATATACCGGCTATTGTTTATACTGTAATATACCGGCAATAGTTTATACAGTAATATACCCGCTATAGTTTATACAGTAATATACCGACTATATTGTATACAGTAATATACCGGCTATTGTTTATACTGTAATATACCGGCTATAGGTTATACTGTAATATACCGGCTATAGTTTATACAGTAATATACCGGCTATAGTTTATACAGTAATATACCGGCTATAGTTTATACAGTAATATACCGGCTATAGTTTATACAGTAATATACCGGCTATAGTTTATACTGTAATATACCGGATATAGTTTATACTGTAATATACCGGCTATAGTTTATACAGTAATATACCCGCTATATTTTATACAGTAATATACCGGCTATAGTTTATACTGTAATATACCGGCTATAGTTTATACAGTAATATACCCGCTATAGTTTATACAGTAATATACCGACTATATTTTATACAGTAATATACCGGCTATAGTTTATACAGTAATATACCGGCTATAGTTTATACAGTAATATACCGGATATAGTTTATACAGTAATATACCGGCTATAGGTTATACAGTAATATACCGGCTATAGTTTATACTGTAATATACCCGCTATAGGTTATACAGTAATATACCGGCTATAGTTTATACTGTAATATACCGGCTATAGTTTATACAGTAATATACCGGCTATAGATAATACAGTAATATACCGACTATATTTTATACTGTAATATACCGGCTATAGTTTATACTGTAATATACCGGCTATAGTTTATACAGTAATATACTGGTTAATGTGTATATCGCAATTATAACAAGGGCTGGGGGATACGACAAACGTGCGGAAACGAATAAACAAACAAAAGAATTACGGTGTCTAAATGAAAACCAAACAAGCCAGTTATTCGTCAGCACATTACATACAAGTTGAATACATCTTATTTTCTATTTGACCATGTTGCTGCATAAAACATTGAAACTCTAATAGAAACAAGTTTTCAAATGATTGTTCTGATGCCATGTGTGTCTTCATCAATCTATTCATTAGACATTAGCTCATTAGACATGATTTATTTTATAGCTGGTGCTACCCGCAGACCGCATAATATAATCTTATTGTTTTGCTCAGGCGACTAGACATTGACTCATTTTGGAAATAATAACAATATATTCATCTTCCCGTCTAATGATGCATTTATAATTTTTTGTAGGCTACATCAAATGGAAAGTATCAGATGAACGAGTTTTCAACATGTTCCGATGGGTATTATGAAGTGTCAAGCATAAGACAGTCTGTTATCAAATGGTATGTGATATTACGAAGTTCATTGTTGTACGAACTCCCCAAGGGACAGCCATTCCACTCAGATCCAAATCTGAATATTACGATGTCATGTGTGTGTTTTACGTATATTTATCGTCGCTACCGGTTGCCCATATGAGCGACGCCTCCTGAAGAGATTAGTCATTTTAGAGTTTTGGGGGGATAGTGCAAGGATACAGACCAATTTCAGAGTCTCATCTGGTTCCTTTACGTGCACGGTGTACAGCATCGACACGAGACCTCGGTTTAAAGTCCCATCTGAAAGACTGTTAATTTTATTAGGGTCAGACGGGGGATCGAACCTGCGATTACCAGTACTGCGTGTTAACAACTGGACTACAGATCCGTTTGTAACTTTGTCAGGTTTGTTATAACGCTTTTATATAGAACAGAATGTAACATCAGTTTATTCGTGACGAAAACATTAATTAGTATGTAGTCATAATATATACATACAAATATATACAAATAACCAAGTGATCAATACAACTATCGTATTGCTGCTGTAGTCTAGTTTAATATAGAGGATGCACATTCAAGCTTTCAAACATCAAACTTTCTTCAACAACTTAGGTTCATACACATAATGAACTGCAAAAGCATAATATACTCTAGCACATATTACATAATATCAGCATAATATCAATAGCGACTCAGAATATGGTAATAAAATCACATCATTTCCAGGAAACGGCAATACCAGTTTTACACGATTTTACGTTTCTTGAAAGAATACGTATTGTGTAAGGTACATTATAGTTGGTGTATTGGTGTAAACAGAAGATAAAGCATTCAGTATGGAGTTCCTATGGTTTAAAGGATTCTTAAGAAAACGATCCAAGTTTAATAACACCTTTCTATTATCACTGTTCATCAAAATGCAAAGGTTTAACATGATTGGTCTCATGTAGTAGTACTTATTAACGAATTATTTCCTTAAATCTGAGTAACACGGACAAATTAAAACAAAATGATACTCATCTTCAATATCTCTAACATTACAACATTGACAATAACACTCATTTATCTGTACTATGTAGGGAATCTACCTGTATGTTTATTATATCGAGGTGTTGTCTACACTTCTTGTGCACATACAAGCATATATCCGGACAGCACATGCGCTTATTAATTTATTATTTTACAACGATTGCGAAACAAGTTTTAACAACTTATATTAATCACTCTCATTGGCGCGGGTGAAATCGTAAATGTGGTTATTCGTTTTGGGAGGAAACCAGAGTACCCGGAGAAAACCCACATATCCGATCTGGCGACTACCGTACCATCTCACATACTTCCCGGTCCGAGGATCGAACCTAGGTGGTATTGGTGAGAAGCAAGCGCGCTAATCAGACAGCCGAGGTTTTTAATTCTATATATTAGAATTTATATAGAGACACTGGCCATTACAAGCATCAGGAACCTAGATAGATAGTCAATCAAAAAGATCTACCAATCATATAATTCTATCTGTTACAGTTCAATTTCTTTGTTCAGAAACATTGAAGCGACCCACTAATTATATTGATGTCATTATCAATTCAGAAATAAAAATAAACATATTCTCTTTCGAAATATTCAGATAGACAATTGTGTTTCATATACTATGGAATATACTCGTATATACAACACAATACAATACGTTTATTGCATACAACAGTTACACATGTTTATAGCAATTAAACAGTAAAACAGGCAGTGACATGGAATTTTATAAATGAGCAAACTTGTAAGTTATTAGTATTCAAATATATGGTGCAAAAGCGTGTTAGTTTCGTAGTTTATTTGCAAAATATATATATTTCGAAAGATCGATGTTGATTTTGTTGGATTTGCATGACAAAAGATTAATACAGTTCTGTATTGTCGGCCAAGTACGGTAATATCTTATAATGTATTTCGATCTTAGAGTTAAATAATGTGGGCAGATTAGTATGAAGTGATGCCCATTTTCCAAAATTCTAGAGTTACAATAAATACATAGTCTTTCATTTCGTGGTATATGTTGGTAACGACCACGCTCAATAGCTAAATCATGTGAGGATGCTTTAAATCGTGTAAGAGCAATTCTGTATTATCTCTAAACGTTATCCTATTTGGTGATATTACCTTGGCTCCTGGACACAATGAAATAATAGTCGTAGCTATCCATAGATTCATAGAAAAGTCTAAAGGTTTCTAACAATATGTATGTAAGCAGGGCCTGGTGCGCTTGCATAGTGATACACCATGAAAACTGTATATGTTATGTCATCGCTTTCTACCCCCTCCCATTCCCGTTTATCTAGCTATAATTTCATACACTTATTATATATGTTGGTCTTACTACACAATACGTTTACGTCTTAGTCGCCTATAGTGCACACATTTATATATGTAATGGAGAGCATCTCAATAAGCTTTAAGCTTTCGATTAAATCCATTCTCACTATGTATATAATAGATATGTACTGTACATTATGAATGAATAAATATGTTTAAACCAATTCTGTATTTTTTTCTTTAATACAATCTAGGTAGGTTTCAAATATAAATATTAATATACTGCTTGGTAGTTGGGTTAATGGGAGAAGATATTAACGTATTACCTGTTTGCTAAAACACAGTGAGTTTGTATAAGAAAGAATATTTCAATTTAATTTTTCGGAAAAGTAGCTTTTCTGGGAAATCAATAGTGCAAAAACCAACTATTTAGAAACTCTTCTGTCAGCTCGGTAAACTTACTAGATATAGTTCGTTATCTGTGCGCTTCTGCGAATGGACCCTTTGTTCGTTGTGGATTATTCTATATCATATCTATAATTGTTATTATCTGTAACCTGTGTCTTTTCACAAATGTGTGTTTTACGTTTATTTATCGTTGCTACCGGTTGCCCATATGAGCAACGCCTCCTGAAGAGATCAGTCATTTTAGATTTGTGGATCATAGTGCAATGATATAGAGACCCATTCCAGAGTCTCCTCTGGTTCCTTTACGTGCACGGTGTAAAGCACCGACACGAGACCTCGGTTTAACGTCCCATCTGAAAGACTGTTAACAATTTTACACAAATACAGTTCTGTTCTGTTTTATAGAGGGTGACCTAATTAGTTCTGAACTAATCTTCCTTAGGGCCCTCAAACCGTTCAATGCTTTTTTATTACTGTATATATAGTGTAGAGAATTACGTTCATTTTCTAATGACTTATAAGCCCACTAGGCCGGGTTCATATTTGAGTTGTATTCATGGTTGTTATCACATGCGTGTGACACGTATATAAAACATTACTTACATACTTACTTTATACTTAATATAAAGGTTAAATTAATCTTATTCATGGAACAATAATGATATATAACCTGTCACATATTATGTATGCATGTTGCCCAAAATCAATATTCCATCTATTCATATGGCATGCATTTCTATTCAGTGTACATTGAAACATTTCAAATTAACTCTGTAACCTTCTTCATTGAATTAAATCAATTATTAACATGTACTATATATGAAATAGTGACTATATTTATTTGTTAATTCACTGTTCGTCTATATCATGCAGATATTGTCCTCAAGGAATTGAAAAATACAAAATGAAAACAATAAAAAATTAATTCGTCATTGTATATCTATATAGTATATCTTTATCTCTGTCTCATCTATGCACAGTACATACATTTCAATTTATAGTATAATACATACATTGCACATAGCCATTCTACAAAGAATTATAAGAGACAATAGCATATTACAATAACGTTAAACATGTTTTACTTTCTAAAAGCTATGTAAAACTCACTAATCATAACACTAAAAAAATTATTTAAAATACCTTTTTTTTTTAAAAAGAGCAATATCGCGCAAATTAGAATATGTTTTAAGAAATCAGAACCACCTCTGATCAGATCAGGGATGGATGGATTAGCAGCTTTTACATAGTTCACATAAAGATCTGTTCACAAATAAAATAGTGTACACATTATTTACATAGATAAGAACTACGACGCTGTAAAATATTAAAGCAGGTTTTGGCACATATACGTATTACTGCCGGATTAGTGAATAACGTGATCAATTTATTTTTGTTAGACAATGTAAGAAAATTATCACAGATACTGGAAGCTTTAAGAAATACTATATCCCTGATATACTCATACATACAACAATATACGGGCATGCATTTCATCCTTAATTTGTAAGTGATACACGACATCATTTTATAGAGCATAGTGCACTCATGTAATGTGTGAATCTATTTTGATACAATGATATTATATATACTAGAGGACATAGAAAACGCACAATTCGGATAAGTGTGTTTTACATGATAAACAATGACTATATAAATACATAGTTTTAAACATTTTAGAATATTTTTAGTTGTTCAGTTTGTGTTTTGTAATAAAGATGTGATATATTTGATGGAATCGTTTTCATGTAATAATAATCATATAATGTAGGTGTGTGTTTTCTATGTCCTCTAGTATATAATGTAGGTGTGCGTTTTCTATGTCCTCTAGTATATAATGTAGGTGTGCGTTTTCTATGTCCTCTAGTATATACTATTGTAGGTGTGCGTTTTCTATGTCCTCTAGTATATACTGATGTAGGTGTGCGTTTTCTATGTCCTCTAGTATATAATGTAGGTGTGCGTTTTCTATGTCCTCTAGTATATAATGTAGGTGTGCGTTTTCTATGTCCTCTAGTATATAATGTAGGTGTGCGTTTTCTATGTCCTCTAGTATATAATGTAGGTGTGCGTTTTCTATGTCCTCTAGTATATAATGTAGGTGTGAGTTTTCTATGTCCTCTAGTATATAATGTAGGTGTGCGTTTTCTATGTCCTCTAGTATATAATGTAGGTGTGCGTTTTCTATGTCCTCTAGTATATAATGTAGGTGTGCGTTTTCTATGTCCTCTAGTATATAATGTAGGTGTGCGTTTTCTATGTCCTCTAGTATATACTAATGTAGGTGTGCGTTTTCTATGTCCTCTAGTATATACTGATGTAGGTGTGCGTTTTCTATGTCCTCTAGTATATACTGATGTAGGTGTGCGTTTTCTATGTCCTCTAGTATATAATGTAGGTGTGCGTTTTCTATGTCCTCTAGTATATACTGATGTAGGTGTGCGTTTTCTATGTCCTCTAGTATATACTGATGTAGGTGTGCGTTTTCTATGTCCTCTAGTATATACTGATGTAGGTGTGCGTTTTTTATGTCCTCTAGTATATATTATATCTTTATTTCTGTCTCATCTCAGTACAGTACATACATTTCAATTTATTTTATAACACATACATTGCACATAGCCATTCTACAAATGAGAATTATAAGAGACAAAATAGCATATTACAATACGTGAAACATGTTTAACTTTAAATGCCATGTATCAGGTCGATGTATGTACTGTATATATATATATATGTGTTATGCTATGAATCTCTCATGTTGTTGCAAATCTGATTCCTGAGAATATGAAAATAAACTGAAACTGAAAATGAAACATTCTAAAACTATGTAAAAGTCTCTAATCATAACACTAACAAAATATTTAAACTACTGTTATACATGTAGCCGATTAACTGTACAGAATCGTTATTTTTTCAATCAGTATTCCTAATTAGCACTACTGTTTGGAGAGAACGAAAGAATAAAACATCCTTTGCCATTGTATGGAATATTAATTGATTAGAAACTCAATGATACATTCTGACAGTTCTAACTGTGTTCGAATTACTAGTGAAAAATATCAAACTTCATCGGAACATTGTCTATTCTCCGGTATTGTGCGAGATATTCCGAATTAATGCTTTCTGTTTTGTTACGCCATTTTGTTAATTATTGTTCTGTGTTATTTCGTAATCAAAATTGGAACGAAAAAGTGATTCAAGTTGTCAAAAACGGCTTGATTGATGAAGAAGATTCTACAAAGATCATAGTGCATGATAATATTTTAAGATGGAATTAATCTTCCCAAGAAAAATAGTGTTGTTGTATCGATTTAAGCACCATGCCTTATTTAATTTGGTTCTGTTTTGTGGGAAGGCATAAAGCTCGTTCTCATAACAAGAACATGTTTCCCACAATATGGACGGTTGTTACATGTATCCCACAATATGTGCACGGTTGTTACATGTATCCCACAATATATGTACGGTTGTTACATGTATCCCACAATATGTGCACTGGTGTTACATGTATCCCACAATATGTACACGGTTGTTACATGTATCCCACAATATGTGCACGGTTGTTACATGTATCCCACAATATGTGTACGGTTGTTAGATGTATCCCACAATATGTGTACGGTTGTTACATGTATCCCACAATATGTGTACGGTTGTTACATGTATCCCACAATATGTGCACGGTTGTTACATGTATCCCACAATATGTGTACGGTTGTTACATGTATCCCACAATATGTGTACAGTTGTTACATGTATCCCACAATATGTGTACGGTTGTTACATGTATCCCACAATATGTGTACGCTTGTTACATGTATCCCACAATATGTACACGGTTGTTACACGTATCCCACAATATGTGTACGGTTATTACATGTATCCCACAATATATACACGGTTGTTACATGTATCCCACAATATATGTACGGTTGTTAGATGTATCCCACAATATGTGTACGGTTGTTACATGTATCCCACAATATGTACACGGTTGTTACATGTATCCCACAATATGTGTACGATTGTTACATGTATCCCACAATATGTACACGGTTGTTACATGTATCCCACAATATGTACACGGTTGTTACATGTATCCCAGAATATGTACACGGTTGTTACATGTATCCCACAATATGTACACGGTTGTTACATGTATCCCACAATATGTGTACGATTGTTACATGTATTCCACAATATGTACACGGTTGTTACATGTATCCCACAATATGTGTACGGTTGTTACATGTATCCCACAATATGTGTACGGTTGTTACATGTATCCCACAATATGTGTACAGTTGTTACATGTATCCCACAATATGTGTACGGTTGTTACATGTATCCCACAATATGTGTACGCTTGTTACATGTATCCCACAATATGTACACGGTTGTTACACGTATCCCACAATATGTGTACGGTTATTACATGTATCCCACAATATATACACGGTTGTTACATGTATCCCACAATATATGTACGGTTGTTAGATGTATCCCACAATATGTGTACGGTTGTTACATGTATCCCACAATATGTACACGGTTGTTACATGTATCCCACAATATGTGTACGATTGTTACATGTATCCCACAATATGTACACGGTTGTTACATGTATCCCACAATATGTACACGGTTGTTACATGTATCCCACAATATGTGTACGGTTGTTACATGTATCCCACAATATGTGTACGGTTATTACATGTATCCCACAATATGTGTACGGTTATTACATGTATCCCATAATATGTGTACGGTTGTTACATGTATCCCACAATATGTACACGGTTGTTACATGTATCCCACAATATGTACACGGTTGTTACATGTATCCCACAATATGTACACGGTTGTTACATGTATCCCACAATATGTACACGGTTGTTACATGTATCCCACAATATGTGTACGATTGTTACATGTATCCCACAATATGTACACGGTTGTTACATGTATCCCACAATATGTGTACGATTGTTACATGTATCCCACAATATGTACACGGTTGTTACATGTATCCCACAATATGTACACGGTTGTTACATGTATCCTACAATATGTACACGGTTGCTACATGTATCCCACAATATGTACACGATTGCTACATGTATCCCACAATATGTACACGGTTGTTACATGTATCCCACAATATGTGTACGGTTGTTACATGTATCCCACAATATGTGTACGGTTGTTACATGTATCCCACAATATGTGTACGGTTGCAACGCCGTATAGAGCGCATAACGCATCTAGATCCTCGAGAAGCTCTATGGGTTGTGGCATGACGCATATATCCCCAGAGCTCCCTGTCAGTGAGCTATAGGCGTCGTTAAGGAAACGCATAGAGCTCCTGTCCCATATAGCTACCATGGATCTCAATACGTCAATATGTCCCATCGTCCCGCATTCAGCTTTCCCTGTTGTCAATTACTGCATACATTAAACTACTGACAATGTCTTATACCCCCGAAGGAAGCGTATAACTGTGCCACTGTGTCTGTCCGTTTGTTCGTCCGTCCGTCCGTTCGTTCGTCTGTCACTTCTTGTCCCCAAAAATAATTCGAAAAGTGTAAAAGGAAATCAAATGAAACTTGAACACATGACGGAGGGCAGCGAGGCGGAGTAGAGGGCGCAACAACCAGACCTCTCTGTGTTGTACTTACTGAATGTGCTAAATAATAAATTATGACTTATCAATTCGAATGTGTGGCAAGTAAGTGTCCAATTCAAGTGATCGATTGGTTTTTTTCAATTCATTTCGTTTAATACTATGGTGTAAATTAAGAAATATAATTAACTTGCCAGTCCCAGTCATACTACTAGCATAGCTTATGTGATGCAACGTTTTTTGTCTGAAATAGTGATACATGTAATTATGTATTATTATTATTATTTGTGTATGCACTTTTCTATTGTTGAGAACCAAAGTAATAGTATATAATGACCTAAGGCAAAGGTTATTTCTCCCTCCTTGACCCCCATATAGAGATCAGGACCTATGTTATATTCATACCAACACGTATATATTTGATACTATCCAGACTTAATACATAACTTGAATTGGGGGGAAGGGGGTAAACAGAGGGAGTAACGGTGTTTCACTGATTGCTAATCGGAAGTTCTCTTGTCTGACAATACATGTATTAACGAGTCTTCAAACTTGGAAACAAATAATGATATAAGTTAAATAATCTATATATAAGAAAAGTAGTTGTTCTTTGTGAAAGTGTCTGTGTTTCTCAAATCAGAAGCGTATCACCAAAATGTAGTTTAGATATATACACATAGTAGTTGTAAGTAAGCAAAACGGCCGCCCACATGGTTCGCCGGTGGCGAGGGTAAATAAGCTTAATCATCATCATTACTACAACATTTTGCTCGCCCATATGGTTCGCCGGTGGCGAGGGTAAATAAGCTTAATCATCATCATTACTACAACATTTTGCTCGCCCATATGGTTCGCCGGTGGCGAGGGTAAATAAGCTTAATCATCATCATTACTACAACATTTTGCTCGCCCACATGGTTCGCCGGTGGCGAGGGTAAATAAGCTTAATCATCATCATTACTACAACATTTTGCTCGCCCACATGGTTCGCCGGTGGCGAGGGTAAATAAGCTAACACACAACACAACACCCCCAATGGTTCGCCGGTGGCGAGGGTAAATAAGCTTAATCATCATCATTACTACAACATTTTGCTCGCCCACATGGTTCGCCGGTGGCGAGGGTAAATAAGCTTAATCATCATCATTACTACAACATTTTGCTCGCCCACATGGTTCGCCGGTGGCGAGGGTAAATAAGCTCAAGTATCTAATAGGCAAAACTAATATTGTTAAATATTAATATACACTTCTCAGAAACCAATGTTTAATATTACAATTATTTTCACTATGATAATGTTACGTTACTATTAGGCTATAAAAACGCTCGCCCACATGGTTCGCCGGAGGCGAGGGTAAATAAGCTCAATCTTCATCATGCCGAATAAAATGTTCGTATTCGTATTCATATTAAGCTGCTGCAAATCTAGGTCATGTGTACACTCCGTGTAAAATTCAAAATGATGAAGCTATCCAGATTGATTGTAGAAGGTCGTCGTGTGCATGTCCGTGCATAGGATAATAATATCTGTTGGTGCAACCTTAAACCCAAAGAACTAACGAATATACCGTTTTTACAATTGTTTACAGTACAAACGATTGGTAGTGTTGTATCGGGTTGTATGTACAGTACAAACGATTGGTAGTGTTGTATCGGGTTGTATGTACAGTACAAACGATTGGTCATGTTGTATCGGGTTGTATGTACAGTACAAACGATTGGTAGTGTTGTATCGGGTTGTATTTACAGTACAAACGATTGGTAGTGTTGTATCGGGTTGTATGTACAGTACAAACGATTGGTAGTGTTGTATCGGGTTGTATGTACAGTACAAACGATTGGTAGTGTTGTATCGGGTTGTATGTACAGTACAAACGATTGGTAGTGTTGTATCGGGTTGTATTTACAGTACAAACGATTGGTAGTGTTGTATCGGGTTGTATGTACAGTACAAACGATTGGTAGTGTTGTATCGGGTTGTATTTACAGTACATACGATTGGTCATGTTGTATCGGGTTGTATGTACAGTACAAACGGTTGGTAGTGTTGTATCGGGTTGTATGTACAGTACACACGGTTGGTAGTGTTGTATCGGGTTGTATTTACAGTACATACGATTGGTAGAGTTGTATCGGGCTGTATGTACAGTACAAACGGTTGGTAGTGTTGTATCGGGTTGTATGTACAGTACATACAGTTGGTAGTGTTGTATCGGGTTGTATGTACAGTACAAACGGTTGGTAGTGTTGTATCGGGTTGTATGTACAGTACATACAGTTGGTAGTGTTGTATCGGGTTGTATGTACAGTACAAACGGTTGGTAGTGTTGTATCGGGTTGTATTTACAGTACAAACGATTGGTAGTGTTGTATCGGGTTGTATTTACAGTACACACGATTGGTAGTGTTGTATCGGGTTGTATGTACAGTACAAACGATTGGTAGTGTTGTATCGGGTTGTATGTACAGTACAAACGATTGGTAGTGTTGTATCGGGCTGTATTTACAGTACAAACGATTGGTAGTGTTGTATCGGGCTGTATTTACAGTACAAACGATTGGTAGTGTTGTATCGGGCTGTATTTACAGTACAAACGATTGGTAGTGTTGTATCGGGTTGTATGTACAGTACAAACGGTTGGTAGTGTTGTATTGGGCTGTATGTACAGTACAAACGGTTGGTAGTGTTGTATCGGGCTGTATTTACAGTACAAACGATTGGTAGTGTTGTATCGGGTTGTATGTACAGTACAAACGGTTGGTAGTGTTGTATTGGGCTGTATGTACAGTACAAACGATTGGTAGTGTTGTATCGGGTTGTATGTACAGTACAAACGGTTGGTAGTGTTGTATTGGGCTGTATGTACAGTACAAACGATTGGTAGTGTTGTATCGGGTTGTATGTACAGTACAAACGGTTGGTAGTGTTGTATTGGGCTGTATGTACAGTACAAACGATTGGTAGTGTTGTATCGGGTTG
>CM026399.1:15920465-16050553 GCA_014843695.1 Archivesica marissinica | reverse complement strand
TTGTATCGGGTTGTATGTACAGTACAAACGGTTGGTAGTGTTGTATTGGGCTGTATGTACAGTACAAACGATTGGTAGTGTTGTATCGGGTTGTATGTACAGTACAAACGGTTGGTAGTGTTGTATTGGGCTGTATGTACAGTACAAACGATTGGTAGTGTTGTATCGGGTTGTATGTACAGTACAAACGGTTGGTAGTGTTGTATTGGGCTGTATGTACAGTACAAACGATTGGTAGTGTTGTATCGGGTTGTATGTACAGTACAAACGGTTGGTAGTGTTGTATTGGGCTGTATGTACAGTACAAACGATTGGTAGTGTTGTATCGGGTTGTATGTACAGTACAAACGGTTGGTAGTGTTGTATTGGGCTGTATGTACAGTACAAACGATTGGTAGTGTTGTATCGGGTTGTATGTACAGTACAAACGGTTGGTAGTGTTGTATCGGGTTGTATTTACAGTACAAACGAGTATTAGTGTTGTATCGAGTTGTGTTTCATATACCTGGCCTTCTTCAATTCATTATCATCATCATCAGCTTCAGATTTCTCCATCAGTTTGATTTGTTAACATTTTGATTTACAACCTTTTCCTGATTGTCGTTTTTTTTTGTCTGCATGGTTGGGAAATGTTTGTGATCAGGCCTGGATGTTGTAAATCATTGCTCACATCTGAGACTGAAGATCGGTAGATTTGATTGGATAAATACGAGATTCCCACTGAGCTCAACCAATCATAAAGTTTCACACTGAGTATTAGATTGGAGACCAGCTATATGGCGTCCGTACCTGATTTATTTTTCTCAGTTGTACTGGGAATTCAGGGATGGCAGGTTCGATCCGACGTCTGACCATAATACTACTAACCGTCTTTCGGATATGACTATACACCAAGGTCTCATGTATCGGTGCTATACACCGGGCATGGAAACGAAACAAGGACGCTTCTACAACTGGAGCTCATACTAACTCTGGCTTGCACTACCCTCCAAAAAATACTAAATTGGCTAACGTACTTATGGAGGTGTCGCCCCGATCAGGCAGGCGGGGCGACGATATATATGCGTATTTCTCAGAACAAGTGCATTCTATTATTCCTATGTACACCTTGGACCGCTGTGTACCCCCACAAGGCAGCGCAATGACTGTGAGATATACCAGACGCTGAATCGATTGCCCATATCAGGAAACCCGACCCCTCAATGAGCCAGTCTGTAACCATGTGTCAATTACTTCTGATTTACATACGTAGGGGTCAGATAAAACCTTTTTCTACAGTAGAACAAGCGATAGTGACGATCCACCTGCAAGATTCATTTTGTCATAGTTCGCATTGGTTCATGTACCATGATTAGATACACGATTTCTTTATGTGGTTTTTGAAATATGAACGTTCACAAATCACGTTGCTTGTGAGAATTGAAACGATATCATACATCCAGCAGACTATTTCGTAATATAAGAGAAAGGCTGTGTTTGTTTGTTATTGGTTTAAAATCCTCATAAGGGGGTTCTCCAGTTGTTATTGATGAAGAAAGGACCCCCGATGCCCTCTCTATGTAGTATTTCTCGCACAGACGGGCATACGGGTAGAACCACCGATCCTCCGCCTGCTGGAAAGCTACTTCACATGAAAAATTCGGCACCCCAGTAGGATTAAGAGCTACGCCGGTGAAGGGCAAATGATTTGAAGTCGAATACCATATTTAACCGCTCGGCCAGGACAACCATATTAAGCTGTATAGCTTTCTGTCCAATTCCTTATTTCAATTGTTGTAAATAACCATGTAGCCTACATGATAAACATATAAAATAAACATGCTTAAACCAACCACTCGGCCACGGAAGACCCTAAAGACAAAGTTAATTACTAACCGTAAGTAATGTAATTATAATATTTACATATTTCGAAAAAACAGATGACGTAAGTAATTATATCATATGAATAATCCAGTTTATATATAATGGTATAATATAATGATGGCTAATTAATGAAACTAATACATTGTATGACCTGCGACACTCTGGTCCCTCTAAAAGGGACACACTGACCTAATTAACAAACGGATCTGTAGTCCAGTGGTAACACGCTGGACTGGTAATCCAGGGATCGCAGGTTCGATCCCCCGTCTGACCCTAATGAAATTAACAGTCTTTCAGATGGGACGTTAAACCGAGGTCTCGTGTCGGTGCTTTACACCGTGCACGTAAAAGAACCAGAGGAGACTCTGGAATGGGTCTCTGTCTGTATCATTGCACAATCCTCCAAAATCTAAAATGACTAATGTCTGCAGGAGGCGTCGCTCATATGGGCAACCGGTAGCGACGATAAATAAACGTAAAACACACATTGTTTAGTGACACACATAAACAGATGTTTTAGTTCTGATTTTAAGTTATTTTCTGTAAAAATAAAGTAATGTGTTTGCTTATTATAGCGTCACCGCTATTTAAAGGGCCAGCCCTTACTGACTTATGAGACACATAGCTTTATGAACATCAGTACTTCCCGAATCGTATATGCTTTTAAGCCAGGCACCAGGCTGGTAGGCAATCGGTAACCATTATTTCAAGTTAACTAGCTGGCGGTTCACCAACCGGCCATATCAGAACGAATCCATGCCGACGTTCGAACATTCGACCTCCCTCTCCGTAATCGGGATTATTATATCATAAAATTAGCAATTATTAAAAAATTCACAATTCTAAGACAATGCCATTATTGTACACATAGATGTCGTGTCACGGCAAACATACTAATTAACAGATCCCTAAAATATTGTTCTGTACAATATGTATATGACAAAATACAAATTGCTTCTAATTGGTAAAACAATGATAAACTATGGACATTTAAAATTATTAAAATAGACCTCCCAATAGGGACAATCGTGTAGCTGTAAGCTACGTAATAATTGAATTGAACATGCATTCATTTAAAGCATGTTTATAAAAGCCTTTAGTTTATACAAATTTAGTTTAGCTCGACTATGAAACAAGTTCTTACAACTTATATTAATCACTCCCGAGACCTCATTCCTGATGGAATCCACCGCCAGGAGGGAGAGAAGAGGCAATGTGGAAACTAAATGCCTTGTCTAAGGGCACATTCCTAACGGCTCCAGCGGGGCTCGAACTCCGGGCCTTTCGCACGAGAAGCGAACGCGCTACCAGGAGTTGTTTGCCTTTAAAGTTAATTAGCATGTCATGCATATAAATATTTGCTTTACGGTTACATTATTAATTAGATATATCGATATAGTGATTTGCTGTCGCCATATTCACTGCCTCACTCAGTTCAAAATGCTCCAACTATCCAACAGTTCAAAATTCTCTACTTAAGGTGGACCTATAACAATTCAAACTAATCGCGCACTTCTACTGTTATTATAAACGTGTATTGCGATTGCTATATTTATTAGAATCATAAATATTGCTGTCTTTAAGTTGATTTCATACATATTTTGAAGATACCACTACAAGTCAAATCTGCATATTGTTAGATAGATCTAGTATCATTAATTGTCTCATTTCCATTTTCTACTCTGCTAGCCAATTCCATATATCATCATATTCCATTACATATTAAATATAGTTTCTCTATTTTTCAGCTTTTACATTACTATATTATTCCAATGTGCAGTTCTCACTTATAGTGCTATCTTTTGATTGCATTTGATTGTATATATGTTGAGGGCCTCATGGTAGATTAACATTTGTTAAATGAGTACCCTCGTTAAATAAAGTCTTTATTATTATTATTATTATTATATTCGTTTATATATACATGTATGCCACATGGGTCTGGGACCTTTTGGATTTAACCAAATAAACGTTGAAACTTTAATAAATCGCAAGTGCCACTATATTCTACCACGAGTCCCCTTACAGAATGTGCAGACCATAAAGGTCATGCCAGAGGACACACAACTTAAATCACATGTGACATTCCCGCCTCAGTTACGAATTGAATGAGGTATAACGATGAACCGTTTGAAAATTAATTTTCATGAAAATTGATCTGTTTAATATGTTGGCCGAACTGAATTTTCACAATTAAAGAAATTGATGAGGTATCAGACTGATAATTTAGGCCGTGTCGCAATGACCTTTTCTCACGATGTTCGATGTCTAACTGACCAAGACACCTGTGGTCACTCGTGACGTGAACTATGGGAAATGATATCTCGTGAAATACTGACTCAATGATATGTGCCCGGATCAAACGGGCTCATTTACTGCCCATGAAATTGAACAACACAGATCACCGTCAAGTTAAATATTGGAATTTATTTATTAATGTTCGTCACTTAATTAAATATTGTGGAGCCCTGTTTGTAATTGATTCTTACATTAAAACTCTTAAGGTGTAGAAAAATGCAATATCACCCCTTGGTGTAATGGGTACGGTGCCCACCTTGTAACATACATAGTTGAGTTCGAGCTCCGTCAGATCAACGGCGGTGGTGCCGGCACATTCGGCAAGGCACTTAAATCCACATTGCATCTTCGCTCTCATTCTCTCTCTCTCTCTCTCTCTCTCTCTCTCTCTCTCTCTCTTCTCTCTCTCCTCTCTCTCCTCTATCTCTCTCATCTCTCTCTCGTCCTCCTCTTCTCGCTCCTCTTCCCCTCCCCTCTCTTCTCTCTCTCTCTCTCTTCTGCTCTCTCTCTCTCTCTTCTCTCTCTCTCTCTCATCTTCTCTCTCTCTCTCTCTCACACACTCTCTCTCTCTTCTCTATTCTCTCTCTCTCTCCTCTCTCTCTCTCTCTCTCCTCTCATTCTCTCGCTCACTCTCTCTCTTCTCTCTCTCCGTCGTCTTCCTCTCTCTCTCTCTCTCTCTCGCTCTCTCTCTTTATCTCTCATGGCGATGGATTCCATCGGGAATTAGGTATCCAGAGCGACTAATCTGATGTTGTAAGTTTATATAAACATAAAATCATAATGCAAGTAGTAAATTGTGCATACATACATATATATATACATACATATATATCACTCTACAGTAATCACCCGTCATAGTGGATGTCTTCCATGTCGAAATCTACGTTCTGTTCTGTGACTGGCATTAGACTATTGGGTTGCTGTTAGTGGGGTTGTTCCTTGTGGCTGTGGCTGTTCGAGAGAGGGCTAATCCCACTTTGAAAATACTTTGATAACACAAGGTGGTCTTGAACTGTACCAAATACTTACGCGTCCAATTACTTACTTACATCTGATGTCCAATGCAGGATTTCAGTTGGAATGCACGGGCAGTATAAAAGAAAACAAAACCAAGATAAATCAAGCACAAATGAAGGTAATTATCCGGCGTTTTCTCACCACTCACAAGTCTGACCTATTGTATGTTGTATTTTGACCTCATAACACAAGATGCAATAGATCAAATAGTTCCTTGACACGAGAGGTCGCGGAGGGATATCAATGGCGAACGTTTCGATCGCTTTCCTTACCATATCTCACGAGATGGGTAATGTGGTGAACACGTTTACTTAGAAACAGGCATGTTTTATTAAGTTTCTATGTGAACCGTGCTTACTCCAATTGAACCTTACAACCCCCGAGCCACGTGTTTAACGATCTGTCGTCTGCTAGTTGGAAATTCGGAAATCAACCGTAAATATCTCTATGAGTTATTGTAGACTGAATTAGATAAAATTTATAAGATACATTTATCATTTATCTACGTCACATCCTGCCAGAAGACTAGCAGGGAAACGCGTGCTTATCAGGATGTGCTTCAAACTTTCTAATTATGAGATACAGAACGTATAGAAATGACACCAACCTTCAAAACACAAGAGTGCAATTATATTATTTGTTTCTCCGTCAGATATCTATGTAACATATTGCTATATTTATTAGAATCGGAAAATTGCTGTCCTTATGTTGATTTCATACATATTTTGAAGATACCACTACAAGTCAAATCTGCACATTGTTAGCTAGATCTAGTATCATTATTTGTCTCATTCCGATTTTCTACTCTGCTAGCCAATTCCATATATCATCATATTCCATTACATATTAAATATAGTTTCTCTATTTTTCAGCTTTTACATTACTATATTATTCCAATGTGCAGTTCTCACTTATAGTGCTATCTTTTGATTGCATTTGATTGTATATATGTTGAGGGCCTCATAGTAGATTAACTTTTGTTAAATGAATACTCTCGTTAAATATAGTCTTTATTATTATTATTATTATTATTATTATTAACATAAAGTAACGTAACATTGAACGTACCTGTAAACTATATTTTACTCAAACGAATGCCTTCCGGCTCTGTGGCCTAGTGGTTAAAGCGTATATCTACAGAGTGGGAGGTCTACGGTTCGAACCTCGTCAAGAGTTCGTTCTGATATGGCCGGTTAGTGAGCCGCCAGCTAATTAACTAATGGATACCGATTGTCTACCAGCCTGGAGCCTGACATACAAGCATAGGATTCGGGAAGTACTGATGTTCATAAAATATGAAGTGTCTCATAAGTGAGAAATTGCTGGCCCGTTAAATAGGGGTGGACACTATAAATAAACAAACACTTTACTTTACTTTATAATCAATGGCGGACAGCACTAACAATGGGGCTCACGGGAAGGATAGTCTGCGTGCATTAGTAAGTTCCGACAAGATGTTAATATTGGTTTAAAAATATTTATTCCACTACATACATTCACAAAACAATACATGTGCACACAATCAAAGAAGTAAGTATATAGGAAAGGATTAAAACGGACGTAGAGCTTATATAGTTTCTCTCGTTGCAGTTCAAAATATACAGTAATATATTGGACGGTGTGGAAATAATACATGTATACCAAGTATTATAGGAATGTATAGGTCTATGTAGTAACATGATGACAGGTAGCAACGTATCATGTGCTTATTTTCGACCTATGTCATTAACTTATTAAGTACACACAACGACTTACAGAAATACATAAATATTTTATCTAATCTTATAATCATTAAAATTTAAATATTATAAATAAACACAAATAGTAGCCGGGGTTTATCCAATCAGCCAACAAAACCAACACTATGATATATCTCACGGCTGTAGGTTCGAATCTCATTGTTGGTGTCATTATAGACAATGTTTGATGGTAATAGGGGTACATGTATATTATTTGGAAAAGCATCCAGTATCTGTGATCATGTTCTTATCAAGGTCTAAAACAAATAAATAGATCGCGTTATTCATCAATCTGGCATTAATACGTACATTTGTATTTATTTATATGTGCCAAAACCTGTTTTAATATTTTATATTTGTGAACATTTTTTATGTGAAATATGTAAAAGCTGCTAATCCATCCTTATGAACTGACCAGAGGTAATTCCTATTTCTTAAAAGATATTCTAATTTGCGCGATAGTGCACGTTTCCCCTGTCTGAATCTTAAAAATCTGTATTTTAAATATTTGTAATGTGATGCTTAGCGACTTTTACATAGTGTTTAGAAGGCAAGACACGTATTTTAAAATGTTTCTGTCACTGGTGCATTTCCATATTCCACTAGCAGGCATAAACTATACAGCGGATATTTGTTTAATTTAGTGAATTATCGAATTATAGTTCACAGAATGAACATTGAAAGCAATATTATATCGACTAGCGACTAGCGTTAGCGACGAGTGATAGTAACAGCTTTCTATGTTCATGAGTGAAGTATAATTTTATTAAAAACCGATCATTCAGTTAAGCAAGCAGATTCTTTTATTTTAGGCTGAAAAGTGTTTTTATTATATAAAATGTTACTACCATTCTCTAAAATGGCGCTTGCATGACGTCATAAATGACGTTTCTGACAACTTGCGTCCGAATGCGTTCACGTTGACAATATTTCAAACTGCAATAGCTGAGAATCATAGCGTCACTGCTTTCAATCAGCTGTATAATACATTTTTAGTTCACTTGTATAATTACACTATTATGTTTGCGTGTGGTCCGTGGTCCAATCACGGGTTCAATACTCTGCCAGGTCACGTATGTAGCACTGTCATCGAGCATGTCACCTTCACACACATTGCTTAGTGCTGGTTAATCGCTTAGGTCGGCTAAGTATGACAAGGAAAACATGTCTAGATCCGCGCAAGTTGTTTGACATTAATGTAACATATATTGACACCATAAAAGACCTGTGGACTTTTATATTGAGCGTTACGTTTTCGCTACAAATTTTAGAATTATGGATTTTACTATCATGAGTAAAGAACATAATCCTCCACACATTGCACTAATGTACCCAATATTTCGCACATAGTGATGCAAAATGTACCTATATTTTTTCTAAAAGGATATAAATTTTACCTCTAAGGCAAATGCACAGTTTCCTTTTTTGTGTCAGTATACGAACACTGCAGTAAGATATTTCATCGTCAGGCATACGATTATGTATCTTAGTTTATACACATTTAGTTTAGCTCGATTGCGAAACAAGTTCTTATAACTTATACTAATCACTCTCGAGACCTCATTCCTGATGGAATCCATCGCCACGAGGGAAAGAGAAGAGGCATGTGGAATTTAAATGCCTTGACTAAGGACACAATCGTAACCCGGCTCCAGTGGGGCTCGAACTCCGGGCCTTTCGCACGTGAAGCGAACGCGCTACCACTGAGCTATCACGATTATGTATCTTATTGAATAGATTACACGGTCAGCTCTACATAAGGACTATAGCAAGCTGCGGTTAGCCTCGACAGACTCCACAATTGAAGCAATTACCGTATTACAACGAATTACCAGAGAGCCTCTACGCCATATCAAATCCATCAAGGCGATCATTAGATCTATAGCCATGCATTACAGCATGTTGTGGTGGGGGATTCTATACTCCTCTGGTCATTTTCGGGCAATTACATGGCAATTTCGTGTCCCGCAAATTTACTCCGGGCTACCTCTCTCTGATACAGACATTTGATTATATTTTGAAGCTGAACAATTCTTGCGAATAGAGGAGGTTTTGTGGTTTTGTGGCAACGTAAAATGTGAAACTGTTTGTTGTCTCTGTTGTTAACGGTTTAGGATCTTCTAGGAAGAAATGTAATTTCTGTGATAATTACAACTGACATTTAAAGCAGTCTTGTTTTATTTTATTAGCATAGCTGATAGAAATGCGAGAGTAGTTTTACTTCTGCTGTGGTAATTTATTTAAAGTGGAGACTTTTCAATTTGTTTGTCAAACTGCAACTGATATGTTGTTGTTGATGATTTTGTTGCTGGTGGTTTTAGTTGTATACATCGATGAGGGTTCAACAGAGTGGAGCAGGACAATGGTAAGACCTGTTGTATGTGTGTGTTTTACGTTTATTTATCGTCGCTACCGGTTTGTCCATATGAGCGACGCCTCCTGAAGAGATTAGTAATTTTAGATATTTGGAGGATAGTGCAATGATACAGACATATACCCATTCCATTGTTTCCTCTGGTTCTTTTATGTGCACGATGTAAAGCACCGATACGAGACCTCGGGCTAACGTCCAATCTGAAAGACTGTTAATTTTATTAGGGTCATATGGGGGATCGAACCTGCGATCCCTGGATTACCAGTAAAACGTGTTAACCACTGGATTACAGCTCCGTCTGGACAATGGCAATGGCTATTGACTCACTATCTGTATGTATTTTCATTAATACACATTTTAAACTTATAAATAAACACAAATAGTAGCCGGCGTTTATCCAATCAGCCAACAAAACCAACACTATGATATATCTCACGGCTGCAGGTTCGAATCACATTGTGGGTGTCGGTCTCTTTCATGCGTAGAAGCTATTCAACTGGCTTACGGAAGGTCGGTGGTTCTACCAGACGCCCATCAGTGCATGACATACTGCTCAGATGAGCTCCCGGGGCCTTCCTTCGTGAATAATAGCTGGATATACGCCATATAGCATAAGCTGTTAGTGTGACTTCAAACAAACAAACCAACCAACATGTTTCTCTTTAAGTTGCAAGCTTGTAAAAACAAAAGACATTGGAAAAACTGGTTTCTAGCAAATGAAATACTGACCCTCTTGAACTAGTTTCGTTTTCAGTCATTATATATACGCGATATAGTTTCATATTTTCTCATTATTAATTTCCTGGAATTAATTTGCGTTTATCATTATTGTTTAATTTACTGTTGCTATCGATATAAGAACATGTTATAATTAGCAATAGGTTTGTATCGAATATATTGCAAGAGCCGTATCGGTTATATTACCAATGGCATGGCATAGAACACTTCATTAATCGACGACATCTACGACCCATCAAATGATAGCTCCCTTGACATCATTTGAAAAACAACACCACGTATTTTCAGTATTCATAATTTTATTGAAATCATAAATATTTAATTTCATTTCCGATACCGACATGGTAATTTCCTGTCGTGGAGTTGGCCAGAGCCGCGAATCTGTTCTCTAAGTCATTTAAACCATGACATAATCAAGCCGACCGTCAATGGGGATATGTTTGTCCTTTTAGCCTGTCACAAATTGAAAGCTGATATGGTTTTTCCATTTATGCTCTTTACAGATCGTGTTCTATTACAAAATCATTGATTTGATGGTAACGCCATCTCGCATTCCGGGCTATTCACCGAGTCGGCTCGAAGAATTGTGATCGCCAATATATTGGTTAGCTTAACCAAAGCAATATTTTATTTTTCAATATGTGTATATCATAGTTTACAGTGTGTGGTACATAATTGGTTAGCGTAACCAAAGTAACATTTTATTTTTCAATATGTGCATATCATAGTTTACAGTGTGTGGTACATAATTGGTTAGCGTAACCAACGTAACATTTTATTTTTCAATATGTGCATATCATAGTTTACAGTGTGTGGTACATAACACATGGTTATATAATAGTTTATTGTGCATTGTACATATCTATTGCTATATCATAGTTTGCAATGTCGCTTAGGTCATATGGCCACTCTCCACAGTATTTCAGGTTCGAACGGGAACCCGGAAAGAACCACCGACCCCCCTCGCAAGCCAGTTGGATAACATCCTCATATGAAAGAATTCGACCTACCATTGGGATTTCAAACCTATAGCGATGAGGGGGAATGTGATTTGCAGTCAACGACATTAACCAATCAGCCCATCAATGGAATTGAGAAGAAACTATGAAGTATTTAAGTAGATATAGATGTTCCTCTCTCACACACTATCTTGTCATATTTGTTATTAGATTAATTACCAAATATAAATGAAAATATTCAGTTTCGTGAACTCTGTATTTGTGTGGATATTGTGTTTGTCTTGTTGATTTTATTGTCTTATTGACTGCAACCATTCATATTGAAAATTGCCAAGTAAATTGTTCAACACAATATTTCTATTCACACAAACATCAAAATCCTACTAACTGACGACAATAAAGTCCTGTTTCTGTCTCTTCTTGTTTATAGAGAGATAAATTCCAGAGCCACATCTGACAATGACCACTGCATGCCAAGCATGTCAGGTGTCATTCAGGCTCCATCGTTGCGGACACCGGTCACTTCATTGGTCAAGATAAATATTTAGCCAGTATGGACTGACCAGCTATTTAGTAAATTTATCAAGAAATACGACGCGAACAGAACGGTTCTCTGTTTGTATAGTGATGATGGACTGGTTCTCATGTCGACTGAGAAAAGGGCGACGATTAGTTAGTTACTAAAACAACATTTATACAGTATTAACTGACCAATCGTCTAGTCAGAGATTCGCGGAATGTAAACACTGTTCGAGGAGTCACTGAGCGTTAATACGGTTCCAACTGTGAATGATCCAAGCACATTGTATGGAAGAGTTTGTGATATATTAAAAAAAACTATTATGTCAGCAAAATACATGCATGTATTAATAATAATATTGATAATAGCCATACTAATAATGTTAATAATAATAATAATATTAATAAAATAATAATTTATTGTTCGAGATAACTCATTCAACAAGGTTATGTTATGTTATATTTCGGGTTTTACGCCTGCATCAGCACCATTTTGGGCTATATCGCCGGCGGGCAGTTTACCTAACAACATCTTTCCTGGGCAGGCTCCAACGGTTATCCAGTACTTGGGTGCACCAACCTCCGTAAGAAACTGCCAACTTGTTCATATAAATGAGACACGGTTTGAGCAGGGCTCGAACCCGTGACCATCAGTGATGATTGGTTACAGTGGTATACAAGTCAGCGACCTTAACCACTCGACTCAACAAGGTTAATCTACCATGGGGTCCTCAACATATATACAAATGAAATGCAATCAAAATATATAAGTCTAGAAGTCAGAGCTGCACATTGGAAACTGTTCTTGTTACTGCTGCTGCTACTGCTGCTGCTGCTGTTGCTGCTGGAAGTCGTGATAGCGCAGTGGATGCGCGTTCGCTTCAGGTGCGAAAGGTCCGGAGTTCGAGCCCCGCTGGAGCCGTTACGACTGTGCCCTCAGGCAATGCATTTAAATTCCACATTGCCTCGTCTCTCACTCCTTCATAGCGATGGATTCCATCAGGAATGAGGTCTCGAGAGTGATTAATATAAGTTGAAATAACTTGTTTCGCAATAGAGCTAAATTAAATTTGTATGAGCTGCTGCAGATAACATACTAATAATAATAACACATTTGGATACGTATATTTATCATTGGCCCGGTTAATTGGGACGATGCATGCAGAAGTATATTAGTCATGGTTTTGTTTCACTTAACTCTTTCACCGCCAATGTCGCATAAAAAGCGACTTGTAAAAAAAGTAGAGAACCCGATCGGACAGAACAGAACATGCCGTCTGATCAGGCTATATGCTGATTGCTCTTCAGACAGTGGAGCTGAAGCACCTGTCCGAATAGCAAACAACATAGATCCTGATCAGACGCGGCGTTACGCCGCGGCTGATCTGGATCTATGTTGTTTGCACATGCTCTGAATTTATTCGGCGCTGAAAGAGTTAATAATATTTTATTGCAACGTTTTCACAATGCGGATAACACAATTTACAATTACATATCACAATAGCATTACTGTCAAATTTCTAACATACATAAAAATCACGACAATCTCCATATACATGTGCCTAATTTTCAAAGTGCAAACGTGCAAAAGGATTGGGCTACCAGTTTTGACAACATTTTATTTTTTTGGACGAAACAGATACAGACACTGGTTCAATTACCTGCCCAGTGTATAACACCAGTCACGTGTATGAGACCTCGGTTTATAGTCCCGTATGGAGAACGGTTAATGTGATTAGAGTCTGAACCTACGAATAATAGAATAGAATATGTTTTATTGCAAAATCGGCAATAACCTTGCCTTTGGCAATACAATATACATGCATAATAGTATACATGGCATGAGAAACAAAATGTAATATACACAAATTACATTAATAATAGGTTGGCATCGTGTTATTTAAAGCAACGATAAACCAGCTAAGAAACTATATTGACAAAGAGCGAAACCAACTTGTCTTTTATTGGTAATAATATATAGAATATATAGAATAATATATAGAATAATAATAATAATATATAGAATAATAATAATATATAGAATAATAATAATAATATATAATAATAATAATATATAGAATAATAATAATATATAGAATAATAATAATATATAGAATAATAATAATATATAGAATAATAATAATATATAGAATAATAATATATAGAATAATAATATATAGAATAATAATAATATATAGAATAATAATAATAATATATAGAATAATAATATATAGAATAATAATAATATATAGAATAATAATAATAATATATAGAATAATAATAATAATATATAGAATAATAATAATATATAGAATAATAATAATATATAGAATAATAATAATATATAGAATAATAATATATATAGAAGAAACCGGAACCATTGCTGCTGTGAGCTGTGAGCTGACAAATCGTGGAGGATGTGGCCCTACAAGGGACCCCTTCGAAAGATGATACAGGACTTGTCACCCTGAGAAGAACGAATATGCCTTTCCATTTGTCAACATAAGCAACTTAGATGACAACGTAATCTACTTAGAGAAACCAGTCGCCCACATGCCTCGGCGGTGGCGACTATAAAGACAATTATATCGTTCATTCATAAGAGTACAGAGCTTGAGAAGTTGTGAAAAGGTACCGCGAAGGATACCAAGAAATGGAAGATGCGAAAAACACAATAAATATCAAATATACAGTCAAACCTGTATTAGTGGTCACCTCCATTAGGCAGCCAACCTGTATTAGTGGTCACCTCCATTAGGCAGCCAACCTGTATTAGTGGTCACCTCCATTAGGCAGCCAACCTGTATTAGTGGTCACCTCCATTAGGCAGCCAACCTGTATTAGTGGTCACCTCCATTAGGCAGCCAACCTGTATTAGTGGTCACCTCCATTAGGCAGCCAACCTGTATTAGTGGTCACCTCCATTAGGCAGCCAACCTGTATTAGTGGTCACCTCCATTAGGCAGCCAACCTGTATTAGTGGTCACCTCCATTAGGCAGCCAACCTGTATTAGTGGTCACCTCCATTAGGCAGCCAACCTGTATTAGTGGTCACCTCCATTAGGCAGCCAACCTGTATTAAGCAGCCAGTTTTCAGATTCCCACTATGTTACTGTGTTATACATTTGACCTCTATTGTGCTAAGCAGCCACATATTGTGATTCCCTTGGCTGGCTGCTTAAGAAAGGTTTTACTGTATAGAGAAAAGAGAAAATGTAATTTTGTAATAAGCAGCCGCTGTATTAAATACACTGCATGTCTATCGTGATAGTGTAACATAATTTACATCGAAATGAATCCGTCGTGATGTTTCACTACGTGCTCAGCATATGCAAATCGTTGGTCCTTTCCGGGTTGAATAGAGGTCACTTAATGTTCATCAAATATGTAGGATCATAGGTCACATTGTAAGGGATCAGGGGTGAGCTGACCAGAGGTCATATGTATCAGACCAGAAGCTGTCCATTGCTGGGCGACATGTGACACGGGTGAAGCAATCGCTAGCGGACTAGATCTAGCTACTGCCCCCCCCGGAGTTGATCCATTTAGAGTCGCTACACGATCACATACTTGTAGTAAGTTTGAAGCTACTCTTCCGTGTGGGTTAGAGACAAAACTATGGTTATAGCGTGTGTGTTTTACGTTTATTTATCGTCGCTACCGGTTCTCAAAATGAGCGACGCCTACTGAAGAGATTAGTCATTTTAGATGTTGGAGGATAGAGACAGAGGCCCATTCCAGAGTCTCCTCTTGTTCTTTTACGAGCACGGTGTAAAGCACCGACACAAGACCCCGGTTTAAAAATACCATCTGAAAGACTGTTTATTTTATTATGGTCAGACGGGGGATCGACCGGTTATATCTACATGTACATAACATTTTATACACAATCGAATGAGAGACACCTCTAAATTTTCTATTATCTCCCTTGGCAAATACAATCTGATTAATCTCAGAACGTAAATCGGTCGTTTTAGTTGGAATCCTTTGTTTTTACTGTTGTTCCCTAACCAGATGTTGGATTTAAATGTAATGTATCGCAAACTTAGTTTTTGGGATTACGATTGTTAATCGTCGACCCCCTCCTATAATATGATTAATATAAGTTGTAAGAACGTGTTTCGCAATAGAGCTAACATAAATTTGTATAAAATAAATGAAATTAGATAAATCTAATAAAAATCAAATTCCTGATGAATAATTTACCTCTATTATAACTTTATGATGCTGTGGTGTTTTTCCCCTTTCGTTTATGAATAAAGTTATATATAACAGATGGCATTGATTGCATCTCATCGCCTACATTGACCTTGTAAACCTCGCTTGTCACACCGAAAGTCGGAGATCGGCTGGGTCATATCAACATTTCCCCAACCATATCAAAATATATGTGAAAATATATACAGACAGCACATGGCGATAATAGATTTACGGCGGACCTGTAAATTGACCCGCCATTTTGCGGCGCGTGAATACATACAAAGCTCGCGACCCTGCTTAACCCTTGTATTCATGCACGGGTGGTGAAATAGTTCCTACAATAGCTTCCGTATGGATAAGAAAACAAACACCTTGTGCGTTTGAAGTATGTGTTTTGCATACAACTTGAATACATCATGTTTAAACAAAAGATGAAGGTCATCGACTCCGCTATATGAGGTTTGGTAACAATTTCCTTTCATTATATAAGCGATAACTGTGATTTAATTATATCTTTAGTTTAATCGTATTTTATTAATTAAGTAAGTTTTTATTAAATTGACATGTGCACATTTCAACAAATATATATAGCAAATATTAAACAACACGAAGACGCACCCGGCCCCGTGGGCCTATAAGTCACCTAATAATATGCATTCAATAATAATTATATAGTGTGAACAGAAGTGATCTGATCATTAGATTAATAAATTGAACAATATGGCGTTATTCACAAATCATATGGGTTAGTTTATGCAAATATATTTTAGCTCGATTGCGAAACAAGTTCTTTCAACTTATATTAATCACTCTCGAGACCTCATTCCTGATGTAATCCATCGCCACGAGGGAGAGAGAAGAGGCAACGTGGAATTTAAATGCCTTGCCTAAGGGCACAATCGTAACGGCTCCAGCGGGGCTCGAACTCCGGAGCTTTCGCACCTGAATCGAACGTGAATCCACTGCGCTATCACGACACAGGTCATATATCTATGCATAAATACAATCACAATCGAACAAGTGTTACATACATACACAAAATGGGTGATCATTATAGCAACATTAGATTTGGTCCTCCCCATTGCAAATATAAGTTATGGTATATTTTGTATGAAAAATACTAGAATTGTGTCGAGTGAATTATATCTTTAATTACATGTTATAATGTCTTTAATAAAACAAGTACAATTGTTCAGGTTTTTACGTGGGTTATTCAGATATTGTATTTAATCAAAGTCAACTAGATTCAAAGTGTATAGGAGTGAGGGGATGGGGGTGAGGGAGGTGTTGGTCGAAGGGTCCAGCACATGTGTGCGCTTAACTTTACATCGATATGCGGACCCATAGCTGATATCATAGGGGACTAGTTAGCTCTACCGATCCCATCGAGCATTGTTTTAGGCAACGTGTGAAGCCCATGTAGAACCATCGCCCTTTTGCAAGCTGCTAGCTGGATGCCTACAATAATTGACGGACGATGGCCACACTAGAACTTGAACCCACATCGCTGATGGGAAATTCGTCAATCAACTATATTAACAACCTAACAACCGATGGCACAAGTTAACCATTAAAACGTACCTATTCACAATCATTTAATATGTGTTATGCCCCTTACATAATTATAGTAACAACACAGTCACCGTTACGGTGTACGTTATATATTTATAGGACAACATAATAAGGCTTAACAAATGCGCAGAATATATCTATGAGAACTTTCTCACAGTCAGTAGGTGGTCAGTTCTAACCAGACGTCTCTCTAGCCATCCGCTGACCACTACCCTATAATCAACAGTTTCTCCCTGTCTCTACGATGAGGCTAATTGTAGGTGACTTATCCTTCTCTTATCAGGTTTGTATGGTCACTTATTGATGACCAGTGTCCGAAATGGTCAGAAACAACGCTAACCCATCGTGCCTGACACAGTAATTAGATAATTAGTACCCGCCGTGAAGGCTATAATACAGGCAGTTACCATGATCTACAGTCGGCTACAGGAATCACTTCGGTCATTTATAACTCATTTATATTCATTATAACATGATCTATGCCGAGGAATAGGTGTTCCTGATCGGAATAAATATTGACATGTGGGCCTCACCCACTATAATTGATAATTTATTTTAATGTAGCAACTTTTATAATTAGAATACATGTATAACAGAAACGTTCAATGATGTCCAATAGGTCATTTGAGAAGTAGCGAAAAATAGCTGCAATGTATCTTTCAAGAAGTAACGAAAATTAGCTGCAATGTCTCATTCAAGAAGTAACGGAAAATAGCTGCAATGTCTGATTCAAGAAGTAACGGAAAATAGCTGCAATGTCTCATTCAAGAAGTAACGAAAAACAGTTGCAGTGACTCATTCAAGAAGTAACGAAAAATAGTTGCAGTGACTCGTTCAAAAAGTAACGAAAAATAGCTACACTTTCTCATTCAAGAAGTAACGGAAAATAGCTACAATGTCTCATTCAAGAAGTAACGGAAAATAGCTGCACTTTCTCATTCAAGAAGTAACGGAAAATACAAGAAGTAACAGAAAACACAAGAAGTAACGGAAAATAGCTGCAATATCTCTTTCAAGAAGTAACAAAAATAGCTGCAATGTATTTTTCAAGAAGTAACGAAAAATAGTTGCAATGTCTCATTCAAGAAGTAACGGAAAATAGCTACAATGTCTCATTCAAGAAGTAACGGAAAATAGCTGCACTTTCTCATTCAAGAAGTAACGGAAAATACAAGAAGTAACAGAAAACACAAGAAGTAACGGAAAATAGCTGCAATATCTCTTTCAAGAAGTAACAAAAATAGCTGCAATGTATTTTTCAAGAAGTAACGAAAAATAGTTGCAATGTCTCATTCAAGAAGTAACGGAAAATAGCTACAATGTCTCATTCAAGAAGTAACGGAAAATACAAGAAGTAACGGAAAATAGCTGCACTTTCTCATTCAAGAAGTAACGGAAAATACAAGAAGTAAGAGAAAATACAAGAAGTAACAGAAAATAACTGCAATGTCTCATTCAAGAAGTAACGAAAACTAGCTGCAATATCTCTTTCAAGAAGTAACGAAAACTAGCTGCAATGTATCTTCCAAGAAGTAACGAAAACTAGCTGCAATATCTCTTTCAAGAAGTAACGAAAACTAGTTGCAATATCTCTTTCAAGAAGTAACGAAAACTAGCTGCAATATCTCTTTCAAGAAGTAACAAAAATAGCTGCAATGTATCTTTCAAGAAGTAACGAAAAATAGTTGCAATGTCTCATTCAAGAAGTAACGGAAAATAGCTACAATGTCTCATTCAAGAAGTAACGGAAAATACAAGAAGTAACGGAAAATAGCTGCACTTTCTCATTCAAGAAGTAACGGAAAATACAAGAAGTAACAGAAAATAGCTGCAATGTCTCATTCAAGAAGTAACGAAAACTAGCTGCAATATCTCTTTCAAGAAGTAACGAAAACTAGCTGCAATGTATCTTCCAAGAAGTAACGAAAACTAGCTGCAATATCTCTTTCAAGAAGTAACGAAAACTAGCTGCAATGTATCTTCCAAGAAGTAACGAAAACTAGCTGCAATATCTCTTTCAAGAAGTAACGAAAACTAGTTGCAATATCTCTTTCAAGAAGTAACGAAAACTAGCTGCAATATCTCTTTCAAGAAGTAACAAAAATAGCTGCAATGTATCTTTCAAGAAGTAACGAAAAATAGTTGCAATGTCTCATTCAAGAAGTAACGGAAAATAGCTACAATGTCTCATTCAAGAAGTAACGGAAAATACAAGAAGTAACGGAAAATAGCTGCACTTTCTCATTCAAGAAGTAACGGAAAATAGCTGCAATGTCTCATTCAAGAAGTAACGAAAACTAGCTGCAATATCTCTTTCAAGAAGTAACAGAAAACTAGCTGCAATGTATCTTCCAAGAAGTAACGAAAACTAGCTGCAATATCTCTTTCAAGAAGTAACGAAAACTAGCTGCAATGTATCTTTCAAGAAGTAACGAAAACTAGCTGCAATATCTCTTTCAAGAAGTAACGAAAACTAGTTGTAATATCTCTTTCAAGAAGTAACGAAAACCAGTTGTAATATTTCTTTCAATTTGATTTTTGTTCTAGCTCAATTGGTACACAGGTCCTTACAGCTTTATATAAATCACTCAATAGACCTCGTTATTGTTGTAATCCATTGGAATGAAGGCGAGAAAAACGTCACTAGTTCTCTAAGTGACGTCTTGTCGATGCGCACCGCCATCATGTCGGGGCACGAACTCATACACCTGGGTTTGAGGTGGACACTGTACCTATAGCACACCGTGTGCTCCATAAACACACGACGTGTAGTCTATATCAAGAATAAGTATCACCTTGTCGGCAGAATCATATACTGACACCAAAAGAAACTGTGCACTTGTCTTAGAGATAACATTTATATCCTTTTAGAAAAGCATATAGATACATTTGGACGTCTACGCGTTTGAATATTTGTAAATTGGTGCAATGTGTGATGGATTATTATCTTTACCCATGACAGTAGATCCATAATTCTAACATTTGTAACGAAAATGTAACTCTCATTATAAAAGTGCACATTTTTAAAAATATTATTATTATTTATAATAATAATAATAATAATAATAAAGACTTTATTTTACGAGAGAACTCATTTAGCAAAAGTTAATCTATCATGAGGCACTTAACATATAATTATGCAAATCAAAAGATAGGACTATAAGTGAAAACTGCATATTGGAAATATATAGTAATGTTAAAGTTGAAAAGTAGAGAAACTATATATATAATATGTTATGGAATATGATGATATATGAAATTGTCTAAGAGAGTAGAAAAGGGAGAATGAGACAATAAATGACAATAAATCTATATAACAATGTGCATATATCACAGGGTTTGTGGTGTCAGTATAATTTTTTAATATTCAAAAGTGTCTAATGAACAATACTTGCCATAGATATAATGATCGTAAATTACTATGTGCTTGGGTTATTCCAAGACACGCTAAGGTGGATGAGTATACGAGGCGTCCGCTAGAACCGGAGATTCAATACGTCAGTTCCGATTTAACGTATTGCTCTAACTCACTTGTCCTGGATAACGAGGAATTCATATCGCACCGTCGACCGTCCCAGTGGGAATAATTTTAAGGTCGTACGATAAGCAAGATACGGTTAATTAATATGGAAACACGGCACAGGAGGGCGCGATATTATGACCGATAATATACATGGGATGGCGTTAAATAGCCAATAAAGTGGGCACCTGCCATCCGTTATGACATGTCATATTCTCTAGACAGGAGTTAGTTGGACCGGATTATAATCACTAATAACTCCGGAGAAAATATTTATAGCGCTAGTGGCCCCCGATGTAATAGCCACATAACACTGGTTAATATCCATAGTACGTCGACTTGTCACCGTAGATTAAACCCGATTATATATATGCCCGATTTGGGTTTTTCAACCCACTATGCTCCTGAGGACAGTATATTGTGGTCATTTTGGTTTTTTCAACCCACTATGCTCCTGAGGATAGTATAGTGTGGTCATTTTGGTTTTTTCAACCCACTATGCTCCTGAGGACAGTATATTGTGGTCATTTTGGTTTTTTCAACCCACTATGCTCCTGAGGACAGTATATTGTGGTCATTTTGGTTTTTTCAACCCACTATGCTCCTGAGGACAGTATATTGTGGTCATTTTGGTTTTTTCAACCCACTATGCTCCTGAGGACAGTATATTGTGGTCATTTTGGTTTTTTCAACCCACTATGCTCCTGAGGACAGTATATTGTGGTCATTTTGGTTTTTTCAACCCACTATGCTCCTGAGGACAGTATATTGTGGTCATTTTAGTTTTTTCAACCCACTATGCTCCTGAGGACAGTATATTGTGGTCATTTTGGTTTTTTCAACCCACTATGCTCCTGAGGACAGTATATTGTGGTCATTTTGGTTTTTTCAACCCACTATGCTCCTGAGGACAGTATATTGTGGTCATTTTGGGTTTTTCAACCCACTATGCTCCTGAGGACAGTATATTGTGGTCATTTTGGGTTTTTCTGCGCGGCCTCCCTCCATAAGCCAAGTCGTTAATGTCGTTGACGGCAAATCAAATCACTTACCGCTGTAGGTTCGATTATTCTCTTCCAACTATGTGCGATCCAGGCTGCGCGGCCTCCCTCCATAAGCCAAGTCGTTAATGTCGTTGACGGCAAATCAAATCACTTACCGCTGTAGGTTCGATTATTCTCTTCCAACTATGTGCGATCCAGACTGCGCGGCCTCCCTCCATAAGCCAAGTCGTTAATGTCGTTGGCGGCAAATCAAATCACTTACCGCTGTAGGGTTCGATGAAACTGGAAATTCGCCATATAAAATAAGCTGTTGTTGCGAATATAATACCCCCCCCCCCCCGAAACCAAACAAAGTACCACCGAAGGTACTTCTGAAGGTCAGATTGTCCTACGTATTGTATTAAAAACGAACAATCAGTTATAAAACAATACATAATGACTCAACTGCGTGGCCTTTCGCAATGGTTTGTAAAACTATTTATTCCAAGCGACGTGTTTTTATTATAGGGCACAAAGGTTGCGCGGAATCAAGAACATAATATTTTGTTCTGGTTTTGACAAGTACATTAGCCAATTGCCTGGAAATCAAACCTATACATAGAGACACGCATGTACTGTTACGTATAGCGGTTATATCGGCATCACGAACAGTGCTTATTTCAAATCCGCGTCTGGTTTGTACTAGCGAGCATCACGTTTAGAGCGGGATTGTACGAACAGTGACAGTTCAAATCCGCGTCTTGTTTGTACTAGCGAGCATCAAGTTTAGAACGGGATTGTACGAACAGTGCTATTTCAAATCCGCGTCTGGTTTGTACTAGCGAGCATCACGAGCGAGCATTTAGAACGGGATTGTACGAACAGTGCTATTTCAAATCCGCGTCTGGTTTGTACTAGCGAGCATTTAGAACGGGATTGTACGAACAGTGCTATTTCAAATCCGCGTCTGGTTTGTACTAGCGAGCATCACGAGCGAGCATTTAGAACGGGATTGTACGAACAGTGCTATTTCAAATCCGCGTCTGGTTTGTACTAGCGAGCATCACGAGCGAGCATTTAGAACGGGATTGTACGAACAGTGCTATTTCAAATCCGCGTCTGGTTTGTACTAGCGAGCATCACGAGCGAGCATTTAGAACGGGATTGTACGAACAGTGCTATTTCAAATCCGCGTCTGGTTTGTACTAGCGAGCATCACGAGCGAGCATTTAGAACGGGATTGTACGAACAGTGCTATTTCAAATCCGCGTCTGGTTTGTACTAGCGAGCATCACGAGCGAGCATTTAGAACGGGATTGTACGAACAGTGCTATTTCAAATCCGCGTCTGGTTTGTACTAGCGAGCATCACGAGCGAGCATTTAGAACGGGATTGTACGAACAGTGCTATTTCAAATCCGCGTCTGGTTTGTACTAGCGAGCATCACGAGCGAGCATTTAGAACGGGATTGTACGAACGTTTCTAATGAATATAACACAAACACTTACTTAGTTTATACAAATTTATTTAAGCTCGATTGCGAAACAAGTTCTTTCAACTTATATTAATCACTCTCGAGACAACATTCTTGATGGAATCCATCGCCACGAGGGAGAGAGAAGAGGCAACGTGGAATTTAAATGCCTTGCCTAAGGGCACAATCGTAGCGGCTCCAGCGGGGCTTGAACTCCGGACCTTTCGCACCTGAAGCGAACGCGCATCCACTGCGCTATCACGACTTCCACTTACTTCTTCTTCCGAACTTTTATCAACACTCAATCAGATGGCTTTTCAAGAAAGGGTTAGCTATCAAAAGGCAGTATTAATGTTTAAAATACGCCTAGCACCTGTTTGTCTCCAAGAGTCATTCAGATTTACTTCGGATGTTCGAACTCAAACCTTGCGATCATCCTCCAATCTCCAAACTTTACTCTCTCCAAAACCAAATAGTGAATTGTTCAGACAGTAGTTATTATACTCAGGGTCAAGATTGTAGAATTTCCTCCCGTATCACCAACGAAACAGAAACTTCTGTGTCACACTTCAAAGTCGAAAGGTCCGGAGTTCGAGCCCCACTGGAGCCATTACGATTGTGCCCTTAGGCAAGGCATTTAAATTCCACGTTGCATCTTCTCTCTCCCTCGTGGCGATGGATTCCACCAGGAATGAGGTCTCGATAGTGATTTATATAAGTTGAAATAACTTGTTTCGCAATCGAGCTAAACTAAATTTGTATAAACTAAAGCTTTATATATCATATGGTGCAAAGAAATCGAATAAACTGATAAATTATAAAGTATTATGTGAGGGCCTCATGATAGATTGTCTTACGTGTTCAAATAATTTCTCTCGTTAAATAAAGTCTTTATTATTATTATTATTATTATTTTTATTATTATTATTATTATTATTATTAAGGACATTAACCACTCGGTCACGGAGGCACATTCAAGTGTATATGCTTAATAGTTTTATTTTTCAATTTGGAAAAAATGCCCATAAAGAGACCATAATAATGATATTGGTTTACTTGAAACCATCTTGACATTTCGATCACGACCCTTCTAACATATATCTGTAGCCAGTTTTATGTGTTCCTTTTAAAGTCATGGTTGGCATAATTTTTAATTTTGATCATGTTTGTATTGATTGTGCTAGCTTGAATTATCAAAAAGTAAAAGTGTTTATTTATTATAGTGTCACCCCTATTAACAGGGCCAGCCATTTCTGACTTATGAGACACATTTGTTATGAACATCAGTGCCTCCCGAATCCTATGTTTGTAGGCCAGGCACGATGCTGGAAAGTAATCGGTAACCATTATTTAACTAGCTGGCGGCTCACCAACCGACCATATCGGAAAAATAAGCCCTGCCGAGATTCGAACCTTCGACCTCCCGCTACGTAGACGGACGCCTTATCCACTATTATACGGAATGGCTATACACTGTTGTATAGTGCTCGTGCTTTTGAATGTGTTACTTGTATATGTACATAGATGAGACAATAATAACGATTAAAACTTAAAATAACTCCATCGAAGAATTGGTCTGCTAGTGTACACTAAGTGTGTCCCAGTGAAATCACATCTGGAATCTACGCAGGACTCTCGAATACATAGTCGTTGCCCAATCCCCTCCGGAGAGATGACGGAGGCCTTACCGTTATCGAACTTTACGAACATTCGAGTAGCTGATGGTGGGCGAGCGAGAGCGTAGCTTCATATACCCAGGAACGAGTCCACTGTAAGAGAGATACCTCCAGGATCACAGTCATCGATGTAGTGTGTGTCATTACCACGACGCGCACGTCATGGGCGCTAGGTCACATATACAATGGGATGCTTAGTGTAAATAGGACGAGTTCCTCCGCGAGTAGGATATACACCATATGTAGCTTTGACATTTCTAATACAGGTACACCTTGCAAACTATGGTGTTTTTCAATGTGATCGTTTTTTTAGGAGGGATCAAATATGTTTATCATCATTTAATTTATTTCAAGAATGTTTGACCACAGCGACCGAAAAATGACCACGAAGTGACCATAGGTCAGTCTAGGCAGATAAGGCACAAGGTGGGGTCATGTTTTGTACAAATCACAGTATAGGTCAAAGTGCACACGTGGTAAGGTGAAAGGTCTACGTCCAAACGAAGACCAATCACTGAAGTACGGGGGTAGCTTGACCCCGCAAACATGCAGCTTAATGTCTGTACTGGAATTGGAAACTGCTTAAAGCTATTAAGTAAAAGAAAAAACGCATTCATTAAAATAATAAATGCTCTTGACAAATGCAATTAATATAAGCAAGCACACACCATTAAATATTAGTAAAGTATTTCACGATACGAACTGATCGTCTTAATCAAACGACTGGCGTTTTGAGACTGAAATGAATTGCTATTGGCGTAAATTATTCACAGTAAACATGAGACGCATTTTGCGCGCAACATGCATATTGCATGACAGATGGATGTGGAAATTGTCTTAAGCATTTTGGTGGCATGCATGCATCAGTGTTAACGTGATATATCACTAAGTGACCATCAGGATTACAAAAGGTTACAAGCCGTGTGTCCAGTGGCTGGCCAATAACGGTCATTACGGACAATTGCCCCACATTAAGCCCCTTCCGATAATTACAGATTATTCACTGAGGCTTGTTTGGTATCAAACTTACTCGGACTTTTATGGCGATTTAGTTTGATTTACTGTCATTGATTTTGACCTTTGTTTTAAAGTTGCCTCATTTCGTATGTAAATTAAGTGACCAGCAATCGAGATGGAGAATCAATCCCTTTGTTATCATTTGATTTTTGGCAGGTGTATATTAAATCCGATTTGAACAGATTGGAAATCAGTTTGATTAGTGTTTCCAAAACGGGATAAAGTACCAAAGGGTATATTTTAACAGAAAAATTGTAATTTAAGAAATAATGACAGGGCCAACCACAGTGTAGCACGCGTATTTTGCATTCAAATATGTTTTATTCTAATTAATTTTTGCAGATTGGTTTCCTGGGAGTGTAGGATTCCGAGTCGCATGTCAAGAAATATAAAATAGTAATTTGCCACTCAGGGTTATAATAGGTGAACATATCTGATCAACTTAGTAAAGTTGTATTGATATATGTGGAGGTACATTGCTTTTGAGTTGTCTGTCTGTCTGTCTGTCTGTCTGTCTGTCTGTCTGTCTGTCTGTCTGTCTGTCTGTCTGTCTGTCTGTCTGTCTGTCTGTCTGTCTGTCTGTCTGTCTGTCTGTCTGTCTGTCTGTCTGTTGTCTGTCTGTCTGTCTGTCTGTCTGTCTGTCTGTCTGTCTGTCTGTCTGTCTGTCTGTCTGTCTGTCTGTCTGTCTGTCTGTCTGTCTGTCTGTCTGTCTGTCTGTCTGTCTGTCTGTCTGTCTGTCTGTCTGTCTGTCTGTCTGTCTGTCTGTCTGTCTGTCTGTCTGTCTGTCTGTCTGTCTGTCTGTCTGTCTGTCTGTCTGTCTGTCTGTCTGTCTGTCTGTCTGTCTGTCTGTCTGTCTGTCTGTCTGTCTGTCTGTCTGTCTGTCTGTCTGTCTGTCTGTCTGTCTGTCTGTCTGTCTGTCTGTCTGTCTGTCTGTCTGTCTGTCTGTCTGTCTGTCTGTCTGTCTGTCTGTCTGTCTGTCTGTCTGTCTGTCTGTCTGTCTGTCTGTCTGTCTGTCTGTCTGTCTGTCTGTCTGTCTGTCTGTCTGTATGTCTGTATGTCTGTATGTCTGTATGTCTGTATGTCTGTATGTCTGTCAGTCTGCCATTTCGTCCGAAATGTCCACGCATGCTCACTCCACGTACACGTTTCAGAGATTATGACATACATTTACATACTATTATTGGCTAGTTGCGCACGGTCAAGTTTGTCCGCTTAGGTGACTTTTGGGAACAAGCATGACCCTTAGTTTTGCGCAGGCTTACATTGGTTGCCACTGGTACTGCACTGGTACTGCACTGGTACTGCACTGGTACTGCACTGACTGGTACTGCACTGGTACTGCACTGGTACTGCACTGGTACTGCACTGGTACTGCACTGGTACTGCACTGACTGGTACTGCACTGGTACTGCACTGGTACTGCACTGGTACTGCACTGGTACTGCACTGGTACTGCACTGGTACTGCACTGGTACTGCACTGGTACTGCACTGGTACTGCACTGGTACTGCACTGGTACTGCACTGACTGGTACTGCACTGACTGGTACTGCACTGACTGGTACTGCACTGGTACTGCACTGACTGGTACTGCACTGACTGGTACTGCACTGACTGGTACTGCACTGACTGGTACTGCACTGACTGGTACTGCACTGACTGGTACTGCACTGACTGGTACTGCACTGGTACTGCACTGACTGGTACTGCACTGGTACTGCACTGACTGGTACTGCACTGACTGGTACTGCACTGACTGGTACTGCACTGACTGGTACTGCACTGACTGGTACTGCACTGACTGGTACTGCACTGACTGGTACTGCACTGGTACTGCACTGACTGGTACTGCACTGACTGGTACTGCACTGGTACTGCACTGGTACTGCACTGGTACTGCACTGGTACTGCACTGGTACTGCACTGGTACTGCACTGGTACTGCACTGGTACTGCACTGGTACTGCACTGGTACTGCACTGGTACTGCACTGGTACTGCACTGATACTGCACTGGTACTGCACTGGTACTGCACTGGTACTGCACTGACTGGTACTGCACTGACTGATAATGCAGCTTTCATAGGATGTGGATCACACTTACAGAAACACATCATTAGGCTGTTTTTGGTTTCGTGTATATTCACGAGATTTCGCTTGGTTGCGTTTTGTCCCTTCCAACCGTTTTTCTAATGGAGGCACTAGTGATGTAGGAGTTGCCCTGACCGCTCGTGATGGTCAGGGCAACTCCTACATCACCATAACGTTCCGCATATCAATGTAACCAACGATTCGTGTAGCTATGGCCCCTTTTCTACAGTACTACTATTCCTTTTTTAAGGTGAAATTGATGTTTTCTTGATATAATTATTCAGAAATTAAAGACAATGATCCCAATTAACATCTCCCAATCAACATCTCCCAATCAACATCTCCCAAATCACATATCCCAATTAACATCTCCCAAATCACATATCCCAATTAACATCTCCCAAATCACATCTCCCAATCAACATCTCCCAATTAACATATTCCAAACAACATCTCCCAAATCAATATCCCAATTAACATCTCCCAATCAACATCTCCCAATTAACATATCCCAATTAACATCTCCCAAATCACATCTCCCAATCAACATCTCCCAATTAACATATTCCAAACAACATCTCCCAAATCAATATCCCAATCAACATCTCCCAATCAACATCTCCCAATTAACATCTCCCAAATCACATCTCCCAAATCACATCTCCCAATCAACATCTCCCAATTAACATATTCCAAACAACATCTCCCAAATCAACATCCCAATTAACATCTCCCAAATCACATCTCCAAATCAACACATCCCAATCAACATATCCCAATTAACATCTCCCAAAACACACATCCCAATTAACATCTCCCAAATCACATATCCCAATTAACATATCCCAACCAACATATCCCAATTAGCATCTCCCAATCAACATATCCCAATTAACATATCCCGAATCACACATCCCAATTAACATCTCCCAATTAACATCTCCCAAATCACATATCCCAATTAACATCTCCCAAATCACATCAACCAATCAACATCTCCCAATCAACATCTCCCAATAAACATCTCCCAATAAACATCTCCCAATCAATATATCCCAATCAATATATTCCCAATCAATATATCCCAATTATAACATCCCAATCAACATCTCCTAATCAACATCTCCCAAATGAACGTCTCCAAATTAGCATCTCCCTATGAACATATCCCAAATACCATCTCCCATTAACATGTCCCAACTATTATCTCCCATTAACAGCTCCCCAAAGCTCATGGCCCATTAACAGGTCCCCAAATAACATATCCCATTAGCATGTCACAAATCTCCCATTATTACCTCCCAACTAACATATTCCATTAACAAGTCCCACATATCATCTCCCATTAACAGCTCCAATGCCCCATCCCATTACCATCTCTCAACTACCATCTCCCATTAACACATTCCAATACCTCCTCCCATTAACATCTCCCAACTACCATCTCCCATTAACACGTCTACAATATCACCTCACAATTAATATCTACAATGAAATCTACAATTTTACACTGGTTTCCGGTATCATTAATGTATAATACAGTCATATAGATGCCACTAATTACCATTTATATGACAGTAAAGAATATATTATATTCAAATTGATTTCCATTTGTGCACATGCATATCAAATGGTGCGACAATAGTGCAGTGTCATTACTTTAATACAGCAATGCATTAAAATGAGGTATGCTGGAGTGTACTGCATACCTAAGCCGCTGATATTAGGCCAAGCACGACTTGTATGTGTTTCTGACGATACGGACGGACGGACGAACCGATTGTTGCATCGGTGAGAAGCGACCGTGCTAACAACTGCGATAATTCGACAACGATGTCTGCATACGATGTTTGGTATTAGAACTGCACTGGCAGAGAGACATAATTCACATAAGATATTTTTTATATTTAGAAAATTGATACGGGCACAATAGTTGACTATTGTATGACAATTGTAAAATTGTAAGCCAATATGAATGATGGCGCATCCTGCGAACTTGTTTTTGCCCTGCAGAGCTTGGTGATCTTATCGTTGTATCACACGCCGTAGCTAATGATTATAATGCAATAATTATGTACCACAAATGCTGCAGACTAATATTTCCATATCACATTTCCGGAGTATGCAAAGGTTGAAATGCAAGCTTACGCACGTTGTAATAATATACCGCAACAGATGGGTCAGTAGTCAAGTGGTTGACTCGTTGGACTGCGAATCCAGGGTCGCAGGTTCGATTCCCCCGTCTGATCCTACTAGTATTAACAGTTTTTCGGGCGGGACTTACAACTGAGGTCTAGTGTCGGTGTTTTACACCATGCACGTAAAAGAAACAGAGAATACTCTGGAATGGGTTTCTATCTGTATCATTGCACTATCCTCCAAAATCTAAAATGACAAAGATATTCAGGAGGCGTCGCTCATATGGTGAACCGGTAACGACGATGGATACACGTAAAACACACATTATACCAAATGCAGTTGATATAGCTTACTTGCATTTTAAACCATTAAATGCAGCGATTCGATGGTCATTAGAAACAGCCACAAACACTCTGTAATATTATAATACAATCATCGAATTTTGATTATAGGCTGCGGACAAAGTGAAAATTATTTTCGTATTACAACGATTGCTAAACATAACTTTAGCAACTTATATTACTCATCCTCGTTTGTGAAAGCGTATATTTTATTCTGTAGTCAGACTCATTCGCGTGGAAGGAAACCGGAGTACCGCGTGTAAGGTGAGCGGAGTACCGCGTGGAAGGAAACCGGAGTACCGCGTGTAAGGTGAGCGGAGTACCGCGTGGAAGGAAACCGGAGTACCGCGTGTAAGGTGAGCGGAGTACCGCGTGGAAGGAAACCGGAGTACCGCGTGTAAGGTGAGCGGAGTACCGCGTGGAAGGAAACCGGAGTACCGCGTGTAAGGTGAGCGGAGTACCGCGTGGAAGGAATCCGTAGTACCGCGTGTAAGGTGAGCGGGAGTACCGCGTGGAAGGAAACCGGAGTACCGCGTGTAAGGTGAGCGGAGTGCATCGTGTAAGGAAAGCGGAGTACCGCGTGGAAGGTGAGCGGAGTGCATCGTGTAAGGAAAGCGGAGTACCGCGTGGAAGGAAACCGGAGTACCGCGTGTAAGGAAACCGGAGTACCGCGTGGAAGGAAACCGGAGTACCGCGTGGAAGGAAACCGGAGTACCCGAAGAAACCCGATATGTCTGAGCAGGCCACCATCGTACAATTAATCTGACAACTAAAAGTTATTAACGATTATGTAAATATGTACGGAAGTAATCACAAACTCGTAAACAGTTCATAAAAACAATTCATTCGTGGGCAAATCTTAAAACAAATGCACCTGAATAATTTATTTATTGCTAAAAAAAAAATTGGCAATCACAAATTCTCAATCATCATTCCTTAGAGGGTCTCGGCGTATAGCCCTGTCTAAATCAACGTATTAATTGGGCAGCTTTATTCGTGCAATAGATATTGCGGACAGTTCGTCTGTGTAGTACGTGTACGTGCTGTTAATGTCGCTAAAATTAGTGCATAATATTAGTTTTAATAATCTACATACAATTGTTTCAAAGCGCTTCGACAATACGCGTCCCATAATTTCCTGTATTGGTTCGCAACTATTAATTACATCTATCACCTTTTTGGCATCATCTCCTGTACCACAATGAATGTGCTCAGTAGAGGCGCTTCGATGCTTCATTATACATTCAACTAAGATATCATAATTGCATGCGTTCAGTTTGTTGTTTTATTCCAAAGATCGATCACTTGTGAATTACCCGCGATTGCAGTTGAAAATCGAGTGCTATCGTCATTTATTAATTCCACACGGAGCGATAAAATCATATTGCCTGGCTTTCTTTGTGGTTATACAGTAGGCATTACCGGTTGTGAGGTTCGCGAACGTTAAAAAAGAGCAGGTACGATTTCACGCTCGAGTTGTCTGATTAATAACATAGGAAATGGCTTTCCATAGGGACGCGATAGCGGCATGAGGGACGCGATAACGGCATGCCTGAACAAATGACGCGAGGTTATACAACGAATTATGCTCAAAGGGCTGTTTTGTATGACAAGTAACTGCGGAAAGACGGTTTATAAATGATAAGAGACGGATGAGTCTATAACAGTATGTGATTTTCTATACCTTAGACACTTGTGTGTTACACTATTATAGAAAGCTAACGGATAGTTATATGAATTTACATAATGCTGTATAACTGGTCATGTTATTGTGTTATTCGTTTATGATATGTATTAGGTATAGGAAATAAGCCGAACACGATCCAATAAGCAAAACATTGGACTGTGTGAGGAGCGTAGCACCGAAGACAGTACCAATATTTTACATATTGGGTACGTTTGAGGCTTATATCTTACTTAAAGTACACACTTATATAGCAAGATCCTACTCATTAATTTCGTACATTTACGCGTATGATTTAAGATAATACTCTGGCCTCTTTTTCACACAAGTCCAATATTAATAATATTAATTAATATTAATAATATTGGACTGCAAGTATAAAGGTATGACGACACGACATTGTTTTAAGTGTGACGTTTGTAACTGAATTCAAGTCGTGATAGCGCAGTGTATGCGCGTTCGCTTCAGGTGCGAAAGGTCCGGAGTTCGAGCCCCACTGGAGCCGTTACGATTGTGCCCTTAGGCAAGGCATTTAAATTCCATGTTGCCTCTTCTCTCTCCCTCGTGGCGATAGATTCCATCTGGAATGAGGTCTCGAGAGTGATTTATATAAGTTGAAATAACTTGTTTCGCAATCGAGCTAAGATAAATTTGTATAAACTAACTGAATTCAATATTTATATGGCCGTCCATTATTATATGTTTATTTCTGTCTCGTCTCTGTACTGTACATACAATTAATAAAATCACATACATTGCACAGACGGATCTGTAGTCCAGTGGATAACAGGGATCGCAGGTTCGATCCCCCGTCTGACCCTGATACAATCTGATCAGGGATGTGTGGATTAGCAGCTTTTACATAGTTCACATAAAATGTGTTCACAAATAAAATAGTGTACATGTCATGTATGTTTTGTAAAAGAGATATTTGGAGCTGAGAATGTGGTTAGTGAAAGTCGTGATAGCGCAATGTTAGCGCGTTCACTTCAGCTGCGAAAGGCCCGGAGTTCGAGCCTCGCTGGAGCCGTTACGATTGTGCCGTTAGACAAGGCACTTAAATTCCACATTGCCTCTTCTCGCTCCTTCATGGCGATGAATTCCATCAGGAATGAGGTCTCGATAGTTATTAGTATAAGTTGAAAGAACTTGTTTCGCAATCGAGCTAACATAAATTTGTATAAACTAATAGATGATGTAACGCTACTTATTCGGAGGTGGGTGTCACAGATGTAGCGGGAGCCTCGTGGGTAGGGATAGACGCACTTGCTGGACCAGCTACATTTTGTAATGAACGTCTCAGAAGTAAGCACAGGTTTGGTGATTCGTGTTATATCACTATAAGCTACAAACATGTACATTTCATCTCATGTATATTAGAAAATGTATATATAATAATAATAATACTAATAAAGACTTTATTTAACGAGAGAACTCATTTGAACAATTAAGTCAATCTACCATGAGGCCCTTCACAAATTAAAACATTGAACTATAATGAAACATGTAACCAGTAAAACGTGCATAGCAAATAAGATATAAGTTGCAAGAACTAATACTTATATTCATGTATAATTGTATATTATCAGTTTAATTGGTTGAATATGACTTATATGCCAGTCGGGCCGGGTGTTAACTAACTGTATTATAAGTTGATGTACATATGAAATGAATGACATATGCCACTATAGTAAACTATTTGCTTACTTACTTATTATTATGTCAATCAATCAATCAATCAATCAATCAATCAATCAATCAATCAATTTATTTCACATAAAACATTATTACAATGTTTAAAGTGTTATATACAAATTTTCATTTTATTATGTATTAATGCCGGATCGGTGAATAACATGATCAATACTTGTTTTAGACAATAGAATCATTTACAAATCATTATACCCTGAAATACTCTTACATACAACAATATATAATGGTATGCATTTCATCCTCAATAGCATTACAACATGGACATGTGAGATTCTGTACAGCAAGGTGTTCGTATCGCCAGGTTCCATTGCGTAGAGTTGTACCACGACAACGAAACGTACTAATAAATGCTGACCGGTGGATACATGGCATAATAATCTTACAGTACTGTTCAACATCGACATGTTTGTTAAATCCATCCATGTTTTAGAAGAGAGGCGTCAGATTAATGCTAAATAAAGACAGATAGAATATTGTATTGTCCTAAACCACACACAGTTTCCGTAAGTTGACACACATATATACACCATCTCCGTGGCCTAGTGGTTAAGGCGTCCGCCTACGGTGCGGGAGGTCGAAGGTTCGAATCTCGTCAGGGGTTCGTTCTGATATGGCCGGTTGGTGAGCCGCAAGCTAGTTAAATAATGGTTACCGATTGCCTACCAGCCTGACGTCTGGCACACAAGCATAGGATTCGGGAAGTACTGATGTTCATAAAAAAGAGGTGTCTCATAAGTCAGAAATGGCTGGCCCTTTAAATAGGGGTGACACTATAATAAACAAACACTTTACTTATATTACAGTATACACTTTATACAGTATAACACATGATGTGAGGTTCAATCCACATAGCTTGATATTCAAAAATAGTATACACAACACAAGTTCTAATAGCCCACATTTCTCTTACCGTACCTTGTACCATACCTTGTACAACAATAAGCCATTTGTTCCGAATTTGGTTTATCTATTTATAGCTTAGATACATTGATACATGACGGGCCTTCATGGTCGAGTGCTTACTGTCGTTCACTTCCAATCACTTGGCGCTCATAGCAGTACGCACACACATATTTTCTTTAATCTTTATTTATTTTACAACGATTGCGAAACAAACAAGTTCTAACAACTTATATTAATCACTCTCGTTGGCACGGATGAAAGCGTATATGTGGTCATTCGTGAGGGAGGAAACCGGAGTACCCGGAGAAAACCCACCTGTCCGATCTGGCGACCACCGTACCATCTCACATACTTCCCGGTCCGAGGATCAAACCCTGGTTGCATTAGCGAGAAGCTAGCGCGCTAACCACTGCGCTAATCTGACACACATATTTCCCAAATGATCAAATAAATAATAAATAGATTCATTCACCCGTTTCTTTTCTACAACGTCATTGTTCATTTTAATGTATAATATATTACTAACAAACAATAAAAGCTATATAATACATTTTATTAAATAATTAAGCATATTATCTTTAAATAAAACTTTAATATTAAACGCATACGAAGGACAATTTAATATTAGACGCATACGAAGGACAATTTAATATTAGACGCATACGAAGGACAATTTAATATTAGACGCATACGAAGGACAATTTAATATTAAACGCATACGAAGGACAATTTAATATTAGACGCATACGAAGGACAATTTAATATTAAACGCATACGAAGGACAATTTAATATTAGACGCATACGAAGGACAATTTAATATTGAACGCATACGACGGACTTCAAAATGACAGACACGCTGTATATCCAACTGGTTTGCGGAAACTCTGTGGTTCTACGCGGGTATGGCATGGCATACTGCTACGGGTGGGGTGGCATCCGGGTTATTCCTCGTCCAAGAACATCTGGATAGTCGCCATACCACCTAAACTATTAATAGTGCAACTTCAAACTAGAAAAGCAAACAAGGCAAAGAAACAGACAGGTTGTGATTTGTCCAGCAGACAGAACACCAACAATTACATGCATTGGCCTAATAGCCACTTGACCAATGGGTAGTCAGCTTCTTCTATCCTATTTGATACTAGAAAAGAAAACAAGGCAAAGAAACAGACAAGTTGTGATTTGTCCAGCAGACAGAAAACCAATAATTACATGCATTGGCCTAATAGCCACTTGACCAGTGGGTAGTCAGTTTCCTCTATCCTATTTGCCATTTCACTTTGACAATTTCACGGTTGACAAATGCATGCGTGCACACCTTCTTCTGTTACTTTGAAGAACGTCGAGGCAACCTTGTACAATACTGGATTCTCTTTCCAGATTGTGTTTTCCATTATTGTTGTACAACAAAAGCTTTTTATTTTAAAAGCTGATCGCAAACTAAAAAGAATTCAAGTTATAATACTTGTATTGATTTTACGACAGTTCCTTTATAATGTGTAATCCTTCAAAGCAAAATGATTCCACACTGATCGTATTGCTGACGGATGACCGGGTCCAACCTGTGCATGTTCCCATGTTGCAATGGTTAATTAAGGACATGTATCCCAATGCTAACATGTTCCGTTCGTTGTGTATGAAACGTATGCAACGTGAGAGAGTTTGCAAATGCAGTCAGGCTGTAAATGTGTTAATGCTCTTTCTGTCGATTTTTCTTCAAGTTTAGTTTACAGACAGAGACCCATTCCAGAGTCTCCTCTGGTTCTTTTACATGCACGATGTAAAGCACCGTCACGAGACCTCGGTGTTAACGTCCCATCTGAAAGACTGTTAATTTTATTAGGGTCAGACGGGGGATCGAACCTGCGATCACTGGATTACCAGTCCAGCATGCTACCACTGGACTACAGATCCGTCTGTTATTATGAACACTTTGTGAACGCGTTACATATTTCTTTACCGATCATTGATGGACAGAAGATAAGTGTCAAATTGAGGCATTCAAATTGTATGCCAATTTTTAAATATATTATCTGTTTTTGGAATTGCAATAAATCATCAGTTTCCATGGCGACCATATTTTTATTATCCTTAATTCACTCGATATGGCATGCGGTCTGAGCGTGCATTTTGAAATGATTCTGTGTTTTATTAATATGCTAGCACGATTGCCTTTAATTGATAACAATTGTATACATATGTATATAATATATATATATATATATATATATATTATAATATAATAATATATTATATATATTTATACACGATACTATTACAGACGGATCCGTAGTCCAGTGGTAACACGCTGGAATGTTAATGGTCTGACCCTAATAATACAATTAACAGTCTTTCAGATGGGACGTTAAACCGAGGTCTCGTGTCGGTGCTTTACACCGTGCACGTAAAAGAACCAGAGGAGATTCTGGAATGGGTCTCTGTCTGTATCATTGCACTATCCACTAAAATCTAAAATGACTAATCTCTTCAGGAGGCGTCGCTCATATGGGCAACCGGTAGCGACGATAAATAAACGTAAAACTCACACAATATACTGTAAGACATTAACCGAGAGCTAACCATTTCGAAACTTACAAGATGAGAAAACAGATGCAAATTGAAAGCATGTGGTGTAAAGTAAACAATGGTTGAAACAGAGGAATCCAATTAAAATACATATCCTTCTTAAAGAGTATTCAGGGGGAAGTAACTGCCAAATGTCTCTCATTTCAATCAAATATGCTAAACGTTATTTACGTACACTAATTTCGTTGCTATTAAAATTTGCTATTATAATTTGCTATTACGATTTGCTATTATACGTTGTTCCGAAGAAACCGATCTACAAAGAAAGCAAAACGAAAATATACTGACACCAAAAAGAAACTGTGCATTTAGCTTTAGAGGCAACAATTATATCCTTTTAGAAAACAATATAGGCACGTGTGGACGTCTACGCACTCTAAATATTGTGTAAATTAGTCCAATGTGTGTGAAGGATTATTTTCTACACTCATGACATTTGTAACCGAAAATGTAACGCTGAATAAAAAAGTGCACAGTTTTTATTGTGTCAGTATAGTATACTAGAGGACAACGAAAACGTACACCTACATTATATACTAGAGGACATAGAAAACGCACACCTACATTATATACTAGAGGACATAGAAAACGCACACCTACATTATATACTAGAGGACAACGAAAACGCACACCTACATTATATACTAGAGGACATAGAAAACGCACACCTACATTATATACTAGAGGACATAGAAAACGCACACCTACATTATATACTAGAGGACATAGAAAACGCACACCTACATTATATACTAGAGGACATAGAAAACGCACACCTACATTATATACTAGAGGACATAGAAAACGCACACCTACATTATATACTAGAGGACATAGAAAACGCACACCTACATTATATACTAGAGGACATAGAAAACGCACACCTACATTATATACTAGAGGACATAGAAAACGCACACCTACATTATATACTAGAGGACATAGAAAACACACACCTACATTATATACTAGAGGACATAGAAAACGCACACCTACATTATATACTAGAGGACATAGAAAACGCACATCTACATTATATACTAGAGGATATAGAAAATGCACACCTACATTATATACTAGAGGACATAGAAAACACACACCTACATAATATACTAGAGGACATAGAAAACGCACATCTACATTATATACTAGAGGACATAGAAAACGCACACCTACATTATATACTAGAGGACATAGAAAACACACACCTACATAATATACTAGAGGACACAGAAAACGCAAACCTACATTATATACTAGAGGACATAGAAAACGCTCACCTACATTATATACTAGAGGACATAGAAAACGCACACCTATATTATATGATTATTATTACATGAAAACGAAATACGAAGGATGCCATCAAAGATATATCACATCTTTATTACAAAACACAAACTAAACATATTCCAAACTGTTTAAAACTACATGTATGTATTTCTATAGTTATTGGTTTTCATGTAAAACACACTTATCCGAAGTGTGCGATTTCTATGTCCTCTAGTATATATATATGATTTATATACTGAGTTGTGCAATAACACGAAAACAGCCCTTCATTGGACGTTGTTGCTCTTGTAGTCATAATTGCCTTCTGGAAATGTATCATGGAAGGCATTTGTGGCACTGACCGTTCGCTATATATTTGGCAACACATTTTTCCTAAAGCTATATTTCAATAGTTATCTGATTTCAAATAAAAGTGTTTGTTTATTATAGTGTCGCCCCTATTTAAAGGGCCAACCATTTCTGATTTATGAGACACCTCATCTTATGAACATCAGTACTTCCCAACTCATATGCATGTATGTCAAGCGCCAGGCTGGTAGGCAATCGGTAACCATTATTTAACTAGTTGTCGGCTCACCAACCGGCCATATCAGAACAAACCCCTGACGAGATTCGAACCTCCCGCTCCGTAGGCGGACGCCTTAACCACTAGCCCACGGAGACGGTTATGAATAAAACACAATTCCAGTAATCTGTGATTGTTTCGAGTAAATGTATTGCGTTATTGTGATTTGTCACAGGCTCCCCACTCCTCAGATTCTTTATTATCCTCCAGTATAGGAGAGTTATAAACCTGAATCCATCTCCCCTCCAGCATAGGATAGCTTGAAATCTGACCCCCTCCCCATGTGCAAGACATAGTTGGATAACAATCTGCACTGCAGTTTAAGTAATGGTAAACAATTTATCTTGTCCCGCTTGCTGTGCACATATTTTCCGCGTGATTATCATCAAAGGTTTCTATTATTATAAATCTAATTGATTATAAATTAATTTCACATTTGTCACCACATTAATTACATTTTCATGCAGTTGAAATGTGGATATAACATTTTCCGGTGTGTTAATTCGCAAGTGGGCGCAATGAGTTAATTTGAGACGCAAGTTGACATTATGACGAGACATATTGTTTATGGTCATAATGACAAAGTTGTGGGACTGCTCAGGTGACATGCACTTCAGTGGGCTCGCCTGACAGCATTGTACAATGCAGCAAGGCGCTAACAATGTTCTGCATCGGAAATGAACTTTCGCAGCGTCATGTTATTGATAGAGCAATTGATGTCTAAACCCGAGCCGCGAGCAAACATATCTACAGCTTTATTCATGGAGGTTCTGAAAATTAATATCACTCCATTATATTAAACTTAATCACCGATTTCATAATCAATTGATGGTTAACACTTTGGATTGCGATTCCAGGGATCGCAGGTTCGCCCCTCCCCCAAGGTCTGACCTTAACAATATTAACAGTCTTTCAGAGGGGACTATAAAGGGATGCTACTGGGAATTAGAGCGCCTTATGCATCGTGCAATATCCTCCAAAATAATAAAATGACTAATACACGAATACATGACATTTGTTTTGAAGGCTTATTAGAAGAATTGTCTTATACAATACATGAACATAAATGTACATGTGCATTTTGGTATTATTCGTACACAGATACATATGTATAAGAAAGATAATTTATATGTAGGTACTACAGACTGTTAACTATTATAAACTACTTATATATATAAATTGTATAAGTATTAACACTTACACTCATTGAAATCGTTAAATATCTTACTATGTACGATTCACATAGAATGTTTAAGTATATGTATACATCGAACATTGTTAAATATCATGTACTATCCACTTAATAATACATATAATGTATAATTATCTACTTAGTATATCTACATAAACCACTAGTATTCCTATATGATCCCTGGTTATTGCTACTTAGTATATCTACATAAACTACTAGTATTCCTATATGGTCTCTGGTTATTGCTACTTAGTATATCTACATAAACTACTAGTATTCCTATATGATCTCTGCTTATTGCTATTTTGTACTTAGTATATCTACATAAACTACTAGTATTCCTATGTCTCTGGTTATTGCTACTTAGTATATCTACATAAACTACTAGTATTCCTATATGTCTCTGTTATTGCTACTTAGTATATCTACATAAACTACTAGTATTCCTATATGTCTCTGGTTATTGCTACTTAGTATATCTACATAACTACTAGTATTCCTATATGTCTCTGTTATTGCTACTTAGTATATCTACATAACTACTAGTATTCCTATGTCTCTGGTTATTGCTACTTAGTATATCTACATAAACTACTAGTATTCCTATATGCTCTCTGGTTATTGCTACTTAGTATATCTACATAAACTACTAGTATTCCTATATGATCCCTGGTTATTGCTACTTAGTATATCTACATAAACTACTAGTATTCCTATATGATCTCTGGTTATTTGTAATCGATTACCTTTAGGTATAATTATCTCAGTAATTATTATAGTAATTATCTTTAATAATAAGTATGTAAATACTACACTACGTTCAATGAGACACATTCACGCTACTTAAAACTGTAGGCATATGGTGACATATTTTTTTCTTTTTGAAAAGGCAGTGTTGTATGAACGCAACTTCCTTAATTTAAGCAAAACTGATCAACTTATTTTTCTGTTTACTGATCCATATCTAATTAGAATTTGTGCCAAGACCTGTTTTAATATACTTCAACGACGCTACTTTTACCTTTGTAAATAATATATGATTTATTTTTATTTTTTAAATATATGTGTTGATACCTTTTATTTATCACAAGAAACAGCTGCTAATTAGTTCATTCTCGATCTGATCGAGGCTGATAATTGATCTTTTAAACTATTTCTTAATATGCACATTAGTGCCCTCTTTTCCATTTCAGTGTTTGAAACTAATGTATTTTAATTCATATTCAACAAGAGAATTAGCAACTGTTTCTTGGTTTTATGTTGTAAATACCTTGGTGAATTGTACTGTAATTATGTGATAGTCGTACTGTGATATATAGTCTCTTATAATTCTTTGAAGAATGGCCATGTACTGTTGTTAATGTGTAAGCTTTTATGTATATATTTTATGTAATGTACATGGATGAGACATAAATAAAGATTAAATCTAAATAAAGATTAAATCTATAGGCCCGTTGGGCTGAGTGTTAAAATTTCACATTATACTGAATATATTTTGTTGTTGTAAATAATTATGTTGGAAAGCAAAAGTCACCATAATAAACAATTATCTTACACTCATGTGGGGCGATTAAACAGAGGGCGACGATAATCAAAACAATTTAGGCTTTCATATTGGATAGTATATTTAGACAACCAGTTCACTGACCAGTCTTAGTATTTAAAGCAAGTTCGATCCCCCGTCGGACACCTAACCCAAAGCAGCCACTTTCTGTGAGTCTCTTGGCTGGCTGCTTAAGACATGTTTGACTGTATATACTAACAGTACACAACCACTTATGTGTAGTGAAGTCCTGGATAAGGTGATACCTATTGTATAGTCAGCTGTCTAGCATGGCTTCACACTTAGTCTAGATAATCATATTCCCCATTCAGCTGTTTCTCTAAGCTTCATCGAGTATTTACGAAGAGCAAAGGGAACTATATAGAACGGATCTGAAGTCCCGTGGTAACACGCTGGACTGGTAATCCAGCGATCACAGGTTCGATCCCCCGTCTGACCCTAATAAAATTAACAGTCTTTCAGATGGGACTTTAAACCGAGGTATCGTGTCAGTGCTGTACACCGTGCATTTAAAAGAACCAGATGAGACTCTGGAATCTCTATCTGTATCATTGCACTAACCTCCAACAATCTAAAATGACTAATCTCTTCAGGAAGCGTCGCTCATATGGGCAACCAGTAGCGACGATAAATAAAATTAAAATACACATAAATTCTCTCCTGAAATCATCCATGGCTCAAATCATAATATAGTAGATATGCGATATCTAAATTTACACATATAACGCAAAGCACCAGGTCCATCACACGGCAACAGCGTCGCTCATATGGGCAACCGGTAGCGACAATAAATAAACGTAAAATACACGGCAACTGCTACAGAAATTGAACAAGATTTGAATTTATTGACATAGTTATTCGTATACTGTTATTATAACCTCTAATAACAAATCTGCATTGCATATGTGGGGGACTTTGGACATTCGTCTATTAGTTTATCATTGGACCAAGAAAGATTATATTTTAAGTGAAAGGTGTTTTGCATGCAATATGGCCGACATGTACTATACAATTGCATTCAACATGTAGTTCAGTATATATAGGATCTTACACGAGTGGTGATTTCATACCATATTTTATGAAACGAGTTTTGGAATGTTGCTATTAAGCTCAACAAAATTACAAAACGAGTTTCCAAAAATATGGTATGAAATCACCACTCGTGTAAGATCATTTTTATCACCTTACCAGATTGAATTTTAATATTTAAAACATCACAAAATAATGCTGTTACTTTCATTTTGGTGCCAACTACCTGTGCAAATTATCATGACGTCACTACATTGTCATGACGTCACTACACAAAGGAGCGTTATGTTTTAAACAGCGTTATTATTGCGTCAAGACTTATTTTAAATCGTAGATTGTCTTACCAGTAACGTTATGTACCAATTCAAATAGAAATATGCATACTTTAATGTTTAATTTACAAATTATAAGGATCATTCTCTCAACCAATCAGAATCCTTCCATGTGTTATTACACGTGTGTTGATATAAACAAAAATGAGATGGTGTTATTACACTGAATACAATCAAAGTTATGTGATAAATACTAGTACTAAACACGTTTCTAATTGCATAAATATAGACATATCAAATACATATATATATATTATATCAATAATAATTTTCGTCCAGACTAATTTGTATTGTTAGTAACTATAAAGGATTAGTTCTTGCAGCTTATATCTTATTTCCAATGAAAGTCGTGCTGGTCACTGTTTACATGTTTCATTGTGCTATTTGATGTTTTAATTTATTGAGGGCCTCGCGGTAGAATGACTTAAAATTGATTAAATTCTTGGGAATCCGAACAGTGGATTGAGCAAACTAGCACATTTCTTTGAAAATTCACAGACTAACTATATTAAATCTTGTAAAATGCATTATGTACATGTTTTCAGCACTAACTACGTCACTTACATTCTGTTGTTCTTAATTTATTTTATGGGGAGGGCCACTCACTAATGTTTTTGGGCTGTCCGATTAGCGCAGTGGTTAGCGCGCTCGCTTCTCACCAATGCGACCCAGGTTCGATCCTAGGACCGGGAAGTATGTGAGATGGTATGATGGTCGCCAGCTCGGACAGGTGGATTTTCTCCGGGTACTCCGGTTTCCTCTCACATGAATGACCACATATATACGCTCTCATCCGAGCCAACGAGAGTTTAGTTTAGTTTATACAAATTTATTTTAGCTCGATTGCGAAACAAGTTCTTTCAACTTATATTAATCACTCTCGAGACCTCATTCCTGATGGAATCCATCGCCATGAAGGAGAGAAGAGGCAATGTGGAATTTAAATGCCTTGCCTAAGGGCACAATCGTAACGGCTGTGAGATTGATAACGAGAGTGATTAATATAAGTTGTTAAAACTTGCTTCGCAATCATTGTAAAATAAATAAAGCTTTAAAAGAAATCACTAATGTTGTTAGAACTTGTGGCCCAACCCAATTGCTAAATTTCTATTTGTACAACGATTGTGATTGTTATATACATGTATATAGAGCAATACAATATTATCAAATCAATTGTTTAAATACGTTATCTCGTTAAATAAAGTATTTATTAATATTATTATTATTATTATTTAAATATAACTTTAAATTAGACGAGTTTATAACCACATTTAACTCATCTTATTCTAATGAAAATACGGCATACAAAATCAATTCCCGGTTTTAATTTTAATTTATATTTAGTGTCCGTTATCTCACCTAATGACCTTTCTGGTTGTATGTTTGTCCAGGAGTATCCCATAGTGATCCTCGGACAACTTTCTCCCCATCACACGGGTCTTAAACCTGTAATTACATTAATTGACATTTTTATCAATCCCTGAATCGAATCAGCTGCAGATAGAATTCCCATTATTATGTCTGAAAAATTAGAGAATCATCCCAATTCTTCAAATTTGCTTCATTTTGTCGACTCGGACTGTGAATTAATACTAATTGTGAGGTTCCGTTATACCCGCCGTGTCGAAATTAACAAGACGTTCTTGACATAAAGACATTGCATGGTCATTAAATTGATGCTAGGATGGTCTTACTGGCCGTTGCTGAAACAATTTGTAAACTTTAATGAGCATTTATTGAATGTTGGTCGACAATTAACATGTCATAAACTAACTACACCCTTTGCCGTTTCAGAATTCCATAGCGCACACAGTGGGGGTATTTCACTGGCACCAGGAACATGATGTCCGTATTTCACTGGCACCAGGGAAATGATCCCCGCAGGCCTATATTTCTGGCAACATGAAAATCAGTGTGGACTCTGCCAATTGCAGGCATACAGATTAAGATCGCCAAATTACTTATCAGATGAAATATACGTGGCAATATGTACCTTAGACCGATAGTATCCTCCACACAGGGAGATCGATTTGATAATATTGTATTCTATATATAATGTCTGTAACACTTGCAATCAATGATGTTGCAGCTATATAATTAATAAATGGGTTGAGCCGCTAATATGTACCTTACCTATCCTATGTCCACACAGGGAGATCGATTTGATAATATTGTATTGCTATATATATACTGTCTGTAACAATTGCAATTAATGGCGTTGCAACTATATAATTAGCAAATGGGTTCCACAAGTTCTAACAACACTAGTGATTGGCCCTCCCCATATACATATATTATTATCTTTATTTCTGTCTCATCCATGTACAATACAATACATAATACAAATAGCATTACCCATACAATTGCACACATCCATTCTAAATAGAATTACATGAGACTGTATACAATCCATATAAAGCCACGTAAATTACATACAGAAATATACACAAATTAACATGTATGAACACTACAGACGGCACGTGGCTTAATTAAAGCTGAAAACATGTACATACTGAAGTTTACAAGATTTAATTGATGTAGTATTAGTCCTTGCCCTTTTCAATGAAATGTACTAGTCTGCACAATCCACGGTCCAGTTTCCAAGAAGTGCAGCCCAGGATCAAGGCTCAAGCAAAATTGAAAACGAAACAAGGATTCGAGAGTTAAACAGAAAATAGGTAATCCACAGGTTTTAACTGAATGTCGAGACGAGACCACGCCCTGTCATGATTTGGAAATCTTTGCTTGGAACTTGCCAATGCCGTAATCATATAGAACAGTTCCTGACAAACCTCGAGTTTAGTGACTTCATTGACCAGGTAACCTCGAAGATTAACAATTACTTTCCGTAACTGAATTGTTCCCGAAATGTTTCAACATTTGTTTTGCCATTCTAAGTACGATTTCGTGATTTCAGGAATTCGACCATCTTGTAGCTTAATTGATCTTACGGAAATACTACAACATGGATTATCCGCTGCATGTTCGAATCCTAATTGGGAAGTCGGATTCTTGCATGTGAGGAGGCTATCCAGCTCGGTGGTTCTAACCCGTGTGCCCGTCCATGCCTGGTATACTGCTAGTATGAGCACCCGGACTTTACCCCCCCCCCCCAACATAAACTACATGTATACTGAACAGGCTGTTCAAGCTGTCCAAGGAAACAATAAAACACTAACACCATTCTCAGTAGTATGCAGCTCTATGTAATGAAGGACCTCGCTGGCTTTTCTATTACAGACGAATCATCCTGTAGTCCAGTGGCTAACCCTAATAAAATTAACAAGGTTTTATTTCAACGATTACAATGATATAGTATAGCATTTGAAACCAATTAAAATTTACCATTACCTGTATATAAACATAACTATGGTACATGTGGGCAAGCATGACAGATCAGACGGATCTGTAGTCCAGTGGTTAACACGCTGAACTGGTAATCCAGGTATCGCAGGTTCGATCCCCCGTCAGACCATAATAAAATTAACAGTCTTCCAGCTGGGACATTAAACCGAGGTCTCGTGTCAGTGCTTTACACCGTGCACGTACAAGAACCAGAGGAGACTCTGAAATGGGTCTCTGTCTGTATTATTGCACTATCCTCCAAAAATCTAAAATGACTAATCTCTTCAGGAGGCGTCGCTCATATGGGCAACCGGTAGTGACGATAAATAAACGTAAAACACAAACTTTTCTATTATCTCCCTTGGCAGAGATAGTGTCCAATTTATCCCGAAATGCATAACGGTCCTTTATGTTGGAATCCTTTGTTTTTACTGTTGTTCCCTAAACAGATGTAGCACTATGGTAAATTGTATCCAAATTATATTAGTTAATTGATAAAACAAATTTACAGATAAGTACACATTGGATATACAGTAGGATATATGTCGAGATATAGTAACATAATAATTATAAGATGAAAAAGTGGATGAGAATTGATAGCATGTTGTGTAAAGGAAACAACGATAAACACAGAGGAAACCACTTAAGAGGATCTACATATATTTAGAAAGTATTCAGGGGCAGTAACTCACCGATGTATCTCGCTGATATATATACCGTCTCCGTTGCCTAGTGGTTAAGGCGTCCGCCTACGGAGCGGGAGGTCGAAGGTTCGAATCTCGTTAGGGGTTCGTTCTGATATGGCCGGTTGGTGAGCCGCCAGCTAGTTAAATAATGGTTACCGATTGCCTACCAGCCTGACGTCTGGCACACACACATAGGATTCGGGAAGTACTGATGTTCATAAAAAAGAGGTGTCTCATAAGTCAGAAATGGCTGGCCCTTTAAATAGGGGTGACACTATAATAAACAAACACTTTACTTTTATATACAAGCAAAGCTATTTGTATATAAGCAAGTTTATGGAATCGGGTTGTATGTATTCTAGAGCATTACATTGGTAGTTTAGTAGTTCACCATGACTTACAACATCTAGTAGCTATGCATGTCAAATGTTCCGTTCGTGATGTTGCAATATGAATTTTTATGAGAATTATGGTGATCTACTTTATTAGCAGCAATAAATGCATAGTCCGTGACATGCCACCCTGGTCAGTCAATGGTCAACACTCGGGGTCATGGGCTCGTCGACCAGTGTCACAGAGGGGCTAAACTCTCATCACAGATTATCATATAACGCACTTCACCGTGAATGAACAATTTTCAAATAATCTACTACCTCGTTTAATTGCACAAAATCTACGTCGCAACTTTGCCAGGGTCAAAAAAGGTCAAGCCATGCCCGGTTTAAGGTCGCGGGAGGAGATAGAGGTCGCTACAGTGATTGGCATTTTTAGTAAAAATAATTCAAAAATCGTTAGAAATGACATCTAATATAAAGGCAAAGCATTTTATGGTGGTCATCAGACATCTGTTTAAAAAGACTTTAGAACTATGAAATTAGGAATTAAGGAATCATAGAGCACAAGGGGTAAAGTGACCAGTCATACTTTTATTCCGTTTTTATCTGCAACATATTAATAGACCATCTGTGTTGTGTCCATGTATCATTTGTCCCTACAAATTAGAGTGGTCATAAATGAAGATGCAGAAAAAAGTCCGAATATTGAAATGCATGCAAACCTAAACAATATCAAAATACAAGAAGACATTAAGGGCATCAAAGAGACGATAGAAGCTTTGTTTCTTGTATGATTTGTCAATTTACTGTTTGAATGCCTTGTCACTCCAGTGAATATAAAGAACAGTACATATATTACAGTTATTGTAGAAGGAATCAAATGATATTAAAACGTTGTGCTTTATAGAAAAACTAAGATATAAAAGTGTTCTAGAATAGATTTCACGTAATTGCATTGTTATATATTATTCTCCTGCCTATTGTATATCAATCAATTGCTAGGGAGAAGAACTATATAAGTTTTCTTTCGTTCTAATCCCTTTCAGTCTGCTGCTGTTAAATTATATGTAAGATGTTCATTTCTTGATTACATGTACAAATACTGAAATAAATAGTGTTTAAACTAAGAAATAAAATGATAAAATTTTGCAAGAATTATAAAATAATCAAGCACATAATTAAGTTTTCGTATTTCAAATTTAACGTTATCTACCTTCTTTAAAGAGCAATCCCGTTTAACGTTATCTACCTTCTTTAAAGAGCAATCCCGTTTAACGTTATCTACCTTCTTTAAAGAGCAATCCCGTTTAACGTTATCTACCTTCTTTAAAGAGCAATCCCGTTTAACGTTATCTACCTTCTTTAAAGAGCAATCCCGTTTAACGTTATCTACCTTCTTTAAAGAGCAATCCCGTTTAACGTTATCTACCTTCTTTAAAGAGCAATCCCGTTTAACGTTATCTACCTTCTTTAAAGAGCAATCCCGTTTAACGTTATCTACCTTCTTTAAAGAGCAATCCCGTTTAACGTTATCTACCTTCTTTAAAGAGCAATCCCGTTTAACGTTATCTACCTTCTTTAAAGAGCAATCCCGTTTAACGTTATCTACCTTCTTTAAAGAGCAATCCCGTTTAACGTTATCTACCTTCTTTAAAGAGCAATCCCGTTTAACGTTATCTACCTTCTTTAAAGAGCAATCCCGTTTAACGTTATCTACCTTCTTTAAAGAGCAATCCCGTTTAACGTTATCTACCTTCTTTAAAGAGCAATCCCGTTTAACGTTATCTACCTTATTTAAAGAGCAATCCCGTTTAACGTTATCTACCTTCTTTAAAGAGCAATCCCGTTTAACGTTATCTACCTTCTTTAAAGAGCAATCCCGTTTAACGTTATCTACCTTCTTTAAAGAGCAATCCCGTTTAACGTTATCTACCTTCTTAAAGAGCAATCCCGTTTAACGTTATCTACCTTCTTTAAAGAGCAATCCCGTTTAACGTTATCTACCTTCTTTAAGAGCAATCCGTTAACGTTATCTACCTTCTTTAAAGAGCAATCCCGTTTAACGTTATCTACCTTCTTTAAAGAGCAATCCCGTTTAACGTTATCTACCTTCTTTAAAGAGCAATCCCGTTTAACGTTATCTACCTTCTTTAAAGAGCAATCCCGTTTAACGTTATCTACCTTCTTTAAAGAGCAATCCCGTTTAACGTTATCTACCTTCTTTAAAGAGCAATCCCGTTTAACGTTATCTACCTTCTTTAAAGAGCAATCCCGTTGAACGTTATCTACCTTCTTTAAAGAGCAATCCCGTTTAACGTTATCTACCTTCTTTAAAGAGCAATCCCGTTGAACGTTATCTACCTTCTTTAAAGAGCAATCCCGTTTAACGTTATCTACCTTCTTTAAAGAGCAATCCCGTTTAACGTTATCTACCTTCTTTAAAGAGCAATCCCGTTTAAGACAACACAATAAAAATAGCAGGCATCGCGTGTGCGTCATTTTACCCAAATGCCCATGTCTTACATAACAAAAACATTAAGACAAATATCTAAACTTTTGCCAAGAATCTTATGTTGTTTCATTCAATTATGTTTTGCTAAGAATATTGTTGTCGCACGTAATACGCACTAGAAGAGATAGACTTAAATTGAGTGTTGCTAAAAATACTAATGAACAAACTCTTGCTGGTTTCATGCAATTACGATAGGTCTAAAAAGACAGAACTGTGACAGCACATAGCGTTTGGTTATATGTTATGACAAGCTCGTGTAAGAACCATCCGAATACTATAATAGATCACTGAAATACTGAAGTTCATCATTTGATCCCCCCCTCCCCCTCCCCCACAAACACGTGTGTACATTGATTGCCCTACTATTGAACTATCTGGTGGTGCCAGAGCATTCGGGGATTGGTTGTACAAGAGTATTCGGGGATTGAACAAGTTTTACTTTTATATGCATTTGTTTAAGACATACATATGCGTATAAAAGTGTCGGGAAAATGAAGCTGGAATTGCAGATTCCAAAGCAAATTAGCTTCTAACGTTTGCAATAAATCGCATATTACAGGCAAGGGATTTCGTGACGCCTCAGTAACATGCTCGACAGACACCCCCATTCAAGCTGTAAGCACATCACAGCACTTTATATGAAGACACTAAAAACAATTAATATCACAGTCGGTGATGAATGCCGTCCCGGACAGGAAATATCAACTCAGATGGACGGGTACACGGACACACAGACAGTGCGAAAAATATATGCACCCGGCGAACATTCTTCGGGGGCATAAAACCCTTACTACTTAGGCCATAATACATGGTTGCATACCATGGTTGTTTTTTAAGTCAGCATATAAAGTGCCGTATAGTGTCTACAGCCTGGATGATAATACCGACAGTAAATACAATATGAGTTGATGTCTGTCGAACATGTTACAAAATATATATGCATTCCAAAGAGCTAAGTGGCAAACATTCTAATGGACTATTCACCTAGTTATATGCATCCAGTTTGCATATTATTTAACATACGAACAAATTATGCATACACATGTCTAATACTGTTTAAACATGTCCTGTTCTAGTAGTCGTCTTGTTTCCTATATGTTTAGGGCTAAAACCACAGACGATTGGGGTCTGGATAAGTGGTTTCGGGTTTAAACCCAAAATGTTTAGTTTTTTAGTTTGTCTAAGAACAGTTTGATAAACCATAGGCATGACACTATATATACGAGGGATGTTCAAAAAGTTCGCGGAAAGTGCTTATAAAATCTTTATTACCCGTACATACATTTTAGGCCATATCCAAGCATATAAAAAAAATGGCACCCGTCACTATAAGAGTAATTGGTTTACAAAAATGTTCATAAAAACAATTTGGCTTTGAACCCCAAGCTTCTGTGGTTAAAATCGCACCCACATCATAGGTCATATGGCGACTCTCCAGCTAGTATTGTTGACCCGGATGTCCCTTCTAGCAATGTTGACCCGGATGTCCCTCCTAGCAATGTTGACCCGGGTGTCCCTTCTAGCAATGTTGACCCGGATGTCCCTCCTAGCAATGTTGACCCGGATGTCCCTTCTAGCAATGTTGACCCGGATGTCCCTCCTAGCAATGTTGACCCGGATGTCCCTTCTAGCAATGTTGACCCGGATGTCCCTCCTAGCAATGTTGACCCTGATGTCCCTCCTAGCAATGTTGACCCGGATGTCCCTCCTAGCAATGTTGACCCTGATGTCCCTCCTAGCAATGTTGACCCGGATGTCCCTCCTAGCAATGTTGACCCGGATGTCCCTCCTAGCAATGTTGACCCGGATGTCCCTCCTAGCAATGTTGACCCTGATGTCCCTCCTAGCAATGTTGACCCTGATGTCCCTCCTAGCAATGTTGACCCGGATGTCCCTCCTAGCATTAGTTGACCCACTGACTGGAATTGTTTCTTTATTGGGAAAATATACCAATCAGTGATATAGTTCCTGTATATATACAAACCAGAGGGCATAGAAAACGCACACTTCAGATAAGTGCGTTTTTACATGAAAAACAATAACTATATAAATACATGGTTTTAAACAATTTGGAATATTTTTAGTTGTTAAGTTTGTGTTTTGAAATAAAGATGTGATATATCTTTGATGGAATCCGTATTTCGTTGTCATGTAATAGTTATCCGTGGTATAATGAATACGGTTCATAACCGAGTGAGTGTGAGTTCGTACCCCACTAGAACCACGGTTTGTATATCTTTAGTCAAGACAGTGAGATCCGCATGCATGGCCTCGACCCTCACTCACTCCCTCACCCCCTCACTCACTCCCGAATTAGCGCATTCCTAAACATTGTAGATGGAACAATATGGAATTTAACATGACAACTGCCATCATACCGAATCAACCATTTAGTAAACTAAAAACTTATATCATACGATCTCCGTGGCCTAGTTGTTAAGGCGTCCGCCTACTGAGCGGTAGGTCGCAGGTTCGAATCTCATCAAGGGTTCGTTCTGATATTGCCGGTTGGTGAGCCGCTAGCTAGTTAAATAATGGTTCCCGATTGCTTACCAGCCTGTCGCCTGGCATAGAAGTATAGGATTCGGGAAGTACTGATGTTCATAAATAAGGTGTCGCATAAGTCTGAAATGGCTGGCCCTTTAAATAGGGGCGACACTATAATAAACAAACACACTGTATCAATGTTTATGCTTAGGAAATAATGAATCTCGTGTTCTCGTGTATATAGATCTCCGTATATATATAATACATAGCATCAGAATGCGGTAATATACGCCAAGACCTTATACATCTCAACAGTGTTTGCATCCGTTTTCAACTGAACATTACCCTGTCAGTGATTATGGCATATCATTTTAATTTGTGTTCAGACCAACCTCTATGAAACAGGTAGTTAACTAACGATAACATAATTTAATTGACTGCTTATTCAATTCTGGACGTGGGAACTCTGCAGAAATGTGCAGTTAACTCTTGTTCACACATGACATTCAAAGTCATGCATTATCGTGCAGTGATGTTTTCCCTTATTCGAGGTTTTTATATCACAAAAGGCTTTGATAATTTCAGCTTTGTCCGGTTGTATAGTGTCTAATTTTCGCATTAACTCCCCATAGCATAATTGTCTCTACACAATGTAATATTTCTCTTCAATCGCTACAATGAGGAGATTATGGTCATCGTAAATGCACGAAAGTTGTGAGAAATTCAGCTTGACCTGTTGATGCAAAAAGTGTCAAAAAGTCACAAGAGGATGTATGCGTGCGGAATACAAACCCGACTTCACTCGTAATGCAAAGGCTGGATTATTTATTGCAATTCTTGTCAAAATTTTGAATTCAAATATTGATGGAATTTCTCACCGTGAGCCTAACTGTCAGTGTTTTGACACATTTGTTGAAGTAGCCGAGGAGAGTGTTTCCGCTGCAATATTCCTACCTTCGCCCACTTGTTGTAACACTGCCATGCACTGGCAGGGGCTCTTGATAACGAACTGAGGCGAATAGATTAAGCAAATAGTGGAAATGACCCGTTGAAATATGCAATCGAAAATGCAATTGGACATATGCGTTTAATAATAAATGGCAAATATTGATGGCTATGTATTGAACATTTAGGCTAATTTAGGTGAATTATGGGGCCGACCACTTAACAATCGCTGCTGCCGAAACTTGTAAGTTGGCGCGCAAATTGTTTCGAACAATTCCTGGGGAAGAGACTCGATCGTCATTTAATTTCTTTATTTAGTATGATAAATGAGATCTATAGCATTATTGAGAAAGAATATATTTTTTAATGTTGAGGTCTCTTTTGCTGGCGGGATAGAAAACAGGTTTATTTTATTATTCTGTCTCTATTAGTTATAACCTATTAACTTCTTCATATCTTTACCTGGAATGGGCCATCATAAATGTGCACATTCGTATTGTTTTATATTGAAAACACATCCACGACTTGAAGCTAAACTACATTCGAACAGCCAAGATCTTGGCGAATAAGCCTAATTACCCAATAGTGCTGTTTGGAATTTCTCGAACGAACCAACTGAAATGCTTAACTTTTGTCGGAGTGAATATATGGTCAAACTAGTCAAATTTATAAGCCACTCATATTTACATATACTAGCAATCAAGTACACACGCACGCGCGCGCGACACGCACGCACGTACACACACACAAACAAACACACACACACTCAATTAATTATTGAACTGATTGTTTTACGTTATTGCAATACGTCCCTGGAGTTCATTTATTTGAAACACATACCTAATTATATTTTGGATATAGCTTCGCCCCAATATCTTAGGACATATATCCATTGATATATCCAATTAATTATTGGCGGAGGAAGACCCTGGGTGACATTCCGAGCAATAGTTCACGCACTGACGGGCACCCTGGTAGAACCATGGACCTAACGCATGTCAGCTGGACTGCGTCCTCACTTGAAAGAATTCGACACCCCAGTGGGATTCGAACATTAGGCGGTGAGGGGCAAGTGAGTTGGTGTCAACGACCTTAACGACTCGGCCACGGAGGGCCCCCAGCTTGTATTTACCCGATTCCAAGTAATGTATATATTTATACATGTAAAATATTTTAAAAAATGTCAATTACAAATATGTCTATTATGGACAGAATATTAGTAACGTAATACGTGCACACACATCATACGTTGTTACTTCGTTTGGAAGAGTCTATATCGATATCTATATGTTTAATTCGTAAAATAACGTTTCTAATTGCATTGTTGAAATATTCGCATGTCACACTATACAAGGAGAAACTAGAAATGAAATTCAATCTCCTTTGAAAATTGATTTAGTAACATTAGATGGCACTGCCTATCAAGTGTAGTTTAGATTGTATATTAAATTAGACTAACAAGATATATCTAATTGTATGCATTGTATAAACACACACTCATTTGTATCTAATAAAATTGTGTCATCTTGTTAAATGTACTTGATATCATACGATATTCTGCTTAAAAATAATGTTAATCCTCTGTTACTAATACAATGAACACACTTGAATATGTAACTAACAAGTCACGTGATGTAAATAAATATATTATATATTATATGATTATGTACTATGTACAAGTCTGGTACTAAAATGTTGTTCTGTATAAACACATGATGCTAAATTCCACATGTTGTGTTCATAATTATTTCAATTGTACATAATGTACTAGTATAAGATGCTGATTCATTAATGCATTTCTATATTCAATTATCCTGGGTAATTGAACCATATTCGTACTAGTATATTCAACAGCCCACGTATTGCATATACGTTGTCAAAAGCCGTACTGACATCAAGTTAACGTTAAGCAAATATCTTCACTGTAATACAGCGATAAATAGACACACTTAATTTTAATAAACCGTTGATGAAGTCAAATAAGGCCGGAACAATACGGAAACATATCTAATCTGGTGGACCTTCTGTCGGTATTTCCTTGCTTCGAAGATCAATGGCTCTACGTGCCGAGGGTTAGAGGTCGGGGCAAAGGTTGCTGGTCAAGCTCTGGCCAGTCGACGCTCAACATTTCAACGTTGACTTATTTCATTTGCAATTCATTGATTGGTGGCATCTAATTTAAGTGTGCATCCACACTCAGGTGACTGTAGGTCAGAGCACTGGTCAGTTCTTTGTCAGGGTCGATAGGATAGTTCACGCGTTCTGACATTGGCGTATGGCACACGTATAGCGTATGCAGATGGTCTAGTACATGTTATGTTAAACCCTCTGATATCTCCCGAATGGAGATCGGAGCATTTTTCTATTTCCTGTGGTATTAGAATGTAATCCCTCCATTTGGACTAACAGAATAACCAATCTATGTCCCACATCAGGCTGGGTAATGTCTGGAAATAATGGGGAGTACAAGTAATCACGAATCTGAGGATATGTTTAATTTAGAATAGTATGCATGTCGGCTGTCCTATTAGCCCAGTGGTTAGCGCGCTCGCTTCTCACCAATGCAACCCGTCTTCGTTTCTCGGACAGGGAAGTATGTGAGATGGTACGGTGGTCGCCAGATCGGACATGTGGGTTTTCTCCGGGTACTCCGGTTTCCTCCCACGCGAATGACCACATATACGCTTACATCTGCGTCAACGAGAGTGATTAATATAAGTTATTAGAAATTGCTTCTGAATCGTTTTAAAATAAATAAAGATTAAATTTAATCAAACTTTATGCATATATAATATAATGTTCGTTTGCTTTCTTTAGTTTATATAAATGTATTTAGCTCGATTGTGAAACAAGTTCTTACAACTTATATTGATCACTCTCGAGACCTCATTCTTGATGACATCCATCGTCACCAGGGAGAGAGAAGAGGCAAAATGGAATATAAATGCTTTGCATAAGGGCACACTCGTAACGGCTCCAGTTGGGCTAGAACGCCGGGCCGTTCGCAAGTTGAAATAACTTGTTTCGCAATCGAGCTAAAATAAATGTGTATAAAGTAGGATTTTCACCTAGTATATGCAGATTCTAACCTTCCTAGCGTTACTCAACCTCACAATAATCAGCAACAAATGACAGGTGAACATTTAATGTTGCAAACAAACAAAGCAGAAACACACTGGGTTGGCTAGAATACATGTATGTCACCCTCTCCTCCACACCAAGCGAGCATATATCACGTAAATGGCCTATGCATGAAGTAGAAGCGATTAATTCAAGTGCTCCGCCATTGTTGTTCTCGTAACTGCGTATGACTGACTTTCTCCTCGAAGGAATGTTTGAATGTTACGGCTAAACCCGTCACTTTAACCCTCGGACAGCACAAATAATGTGTACTATAATTAAAGGGTATCGTCATTTAATGACTGGTTTCAAATACGGGGCGGTTTCTGTGTTATACAACTGACCAAAGAAAGCAATAAATTTGATTTAAACACATTTAACGATTATATCATAGAAATAATTCGCGGACAGTGGCGTTCCGCAAGGTGACCCTATGTGTCCGGTTGTATTCTGATAGCTTTGTAGGGGTCCGTTGGATAGAATAATTCCTTTTTAAGCACCTGTAAACATGAGTTTTAATATTCAATCCGTTTCTTTATTATCATAGTTATCCGTTTGCTCGAAACACAAGACGATATTTAGACGTTTTCGTCTTGTTTGAATTACAAACGATGGTAAAAATGAAAGTAATTAAAATTCAAAATGTCTTTTTTTTGTTTGTTATCTTGAGTCGCTTTGATCGTTATTTAATACTAAATGTGTGTTGAAATGTTTCCACACAACCTTAATTACAAGAATAGCCTGACCCTCGCCGTCAGTCCATGCAATAATTTGCTATTATAAATACCGGCAAACGACAGTAATATTCGTTTCCGATTTCCTTGCCAAACAACAAGGATCGGTGGGAAATTCTGATTTTCTAAGATTAATTATATATGTTATTATATAATGACATAACAATCGTATACCTCATGTATATATCATTGACTTACAATAAATGTTTTCAATATTTTACAGCGTCGTATAATAGTGTTTATCTATGTAAATCATTTGTAAAGTCTGCTAATCCAGGCATCCCTGTGGTTCTGGTTTCTTAAAGTATATTCTAAATTTAGCGACTTTTTCCATGTCATAATCTTACACATCAGTAATTTTAAATATTTTGCTTGTGTCAGGGATTAGCAACTTTCGCGTAGTTTTTAAGATGTAAAACATGTGTTATGCATTGTATACTAGAGGACATAGAAAATGCACACTTCGGATAAGTGTGTTTTTTACATGGAAAACAATAACTATATAAATACATAGATTTAAACATTTTGGAATATTTTTAGTTGTTCAGTTTGTGTTTTGTAATAAAGATGTGATGTATATCTTTGATGGAATCCTTCGTATTTCGTTTTCATGTACTAATAATCATATAATGTAGGTGTGCGTTTTCTATGTCCTCTAGTATATAATGTAGGTGTGCGTTTTCTATGTCCTCTAGTATATAATGTAGGTGTGCGTTTTCTATGTCCTCTAGTATATAATGTATGTGTGCGTTTTCTATGTCCTCTAGCATATAATGTATGTGTGCGTTTTCTATGTCCTCTAGTATATAATGTAGGTGTGCGTTTTTTATGTCCTCTAGTATATAATGTAGGTGTGCGTTTTCTATGTCCTCTAGTATATAATGTAGGTGTGCGTTTTCTATGTCCTCTAGTATATAATGTAGGTGTGCGTTTTCTATGTCCTCTAGTATATAATGTAGGTGAGCGTTTTCTATGTCCTCTAGTATATAATGTAGGTGTGCGTTTTCTATGTCCTCTAGTATATAATGTAGGTGTGCGTTTTCTATGTCCTCTAGTATATAATGTAGGTGTGCGTTTTCTATGTCCTCTAGTATATAATGTAGGTGTGCGTTTTCTATGTCCTCTAGTATATAATGTAGGTGTGCGTTTTCTATGTCCTCTAGTATATAATGTAGGTGTGCGTTTTCTATGTCCTCTAGTATATAATGTAGGTGTGCGTTTTCTATGTCCTCTAGTATATAATGTAGGTGTGCGTTTTCTATGTCCTCTAGTATATAATGTAGGTGTGCGTTTTCTATGTCCTCTAGTATATAATGTAGGTGTGCGTTTTCTATGTCCTCTAGTATATAATGTAAGTGTGCGTTTTCTATGTCCTCTAGTATATAATGTAAGTGTGCGTTTCCTATGTCCTCTAGTATATAATGTAGGTGTGCGTTTTCTATGTCCTCTAGTATATTATGTAGGTGTGCGTTTTCTATGTCCTCTAGTATATAATGTAAGTGTGCGTTTCCTATGTCCTCTAGTATATAATGTAGGTGTGCGATTCCTATGTCCTCTAGTATATAATATAGGTGTGCGTTTTCTATGTCCTCTAGTATATAATGTAAGTGTGCGTTTCCTATTTCCTCTAGTATATAATGTAGGTGTACGTTTCCTATGTCCTCTAATATATAATGTAGTTGTGCGTTTTCTATGTCCTCTAGTATATAATGTAGGTGTGCGTTTTCTATGTTACCTAGTATGTAATGTAGGTGTGCGTTTTCTATGTCCTCTAGTATATAATGTAGGTGTGCGTTTTCTATGTCCTCTAGCATATAATGTATGTGTGCGTTTTCTATGTCCTCTAGTATATAATGTAGGTGTGCGTTTTCTATGTCCTCTAGTATATAAGGTATGTGTGCGTTTTCTATGTCCTCTAGTATATAATGTAGGTGTACGTTTTCTATGTCCTCTAATATACATTGCTATCGCCTCTTATAGTTTTCAGTTGCAGAATTGCTATGTGCAATGTATGTGTATTAATATATATTAATTGAATTGTATGCACTGAACATAGATGAGACAGAAATAGAGATATAATAAATCTATTCTTACGGACAAAGGTTTTGCACGGGTATTTTTTATATCAGCATCTAAAGTCAATAACAAGCAATATCACATTCACTATTATGTAATCTAATGCTGTACTGCTAGTTATTCACTGTAATTGCTGATATCAAAATACCCCTGCACATTTGTGTTGTCCTTAAGTATATATAATTATATTAAATGGGTTTTTTCCTTTTTGTTTTAAATATTTGACAATTAGCACCAGTAAATAAAAGGCAAGTATAAAAGTAAAGTAAAAGTAAAGTGTTTGTTTATTATAGTGTTACCCCTATTTAAAGGGCCAGCCATTTCTGACTTATGAGACACCTCTTTTTATGAACATCAGTACTTCCCGAATCCTATGCTTGTATGCCAGGCGCTAGGCTGGTAGGCAATCGGTAACCATTATTTAACTAGCTGGCGGCTCATATCGGCAATATCAGAACGAACACCTGACGAGATTCGAACCATCGACCTCCCGCTCCGTAGGTGGACGCCTTAACCACTAGGCCATGGAGACGGTATTTATGTGAGACATTGACTGGTTGTTGCCAGATCGGACAGGTGGGTTTTCCCCGGGTACTCCGGTTTTCTCCCACATGAATAATCACATTTACGCTTTCATCCGCTCCAATGAGAGAGATTAATATAAGTTGTTAAAACTTGCTTCGCAATCGTTGTAAAATAAATAAAGGTTAAACTTGTTTTTAGTGTTATTGCATTATTAACGTATTCGATGTAGTAACTGTTTTGCTGTGTGTTGCCTATTCGGCTTAATCCCGATGGTATGATAATAATTACGTTAACACTTGTTCTGTTTTACTTGACTGTACATAGCGATATTATTTATTATAATTACTGATGTCTCTCGTAAGTTATTTTGACTGGTTTTATGCATTTTAGATGTTTTAAATATAAGTAACGCTGCACACGAGTGGGCCATCAACACACTATAAATCTATCTATATAGCTGTCCTGTCCTGTCCTGTCCTGTCCTCTCCGGTCTGTCTGTCTGTCCGTCCGTCCGTCTGTCTGTCTGTCTGTCTGTCTGTCTGTCTGTCTGTCTGTCTGTCTGTCTGTCTGTCTGTCTGTCTGTCTGTCTGTCTGTCTGTCTGTCTGTCTGTCTGTCTGTCTGTCTGTCTGTCTGTCTGTCTGTCTGTCTGTCTGTCTGTCTGTCTGTCTGTCTGTCTGTCTGTCCGTCCGTCCGTCCGTCCGTCCGTCCGTCCGTGCCGTCCGTCCGTCCGTCCGTCCGTCTGTCTGTCTGTCTGTCTTCAAATTAATGTCCATCGCAGTAGTTTCCCTTCCACTAATAGCAGATTAAGAGTTTATGTACAAAGTGTATATAATATAGCAAACATATACACTACGATTGATTCGATTGTTAGCAAGAAGATTACATCCTGTTACCTAAATGATATAGCCTAAATACTGTAGCCTAAATGATATAGCCTAAATACTGTAGCCTAAATGATATAGCCTAAATACTGTAGCCTAAATGATATAGCCTAAATACTGTAGCCTAAATGATATAGCCTAAATACTGTAGCCTAAATGATATAGCCTAAATACTGTAGCCTAAATACTGTAGCCTAAATGATATAGCCTAAATACTGTAGCCTAAATGATATAGCCTAAATACTGTAGCCTAAATTAAATGATATAGCCTAAATACTGTAGCCTAAATGATATAGCCTAAATACTGTAGCCTAAATGTGTAGCCTAAATACTGTAGCCTAAATGATATAGCCTAAATACTGTAGCCTAAATACTGTAGCCTAAATGATATAGCCTAAATACTGTAGCCTAAATGATATAGCCTAAATACTGTAGCCTAAATACTGTAGCCTAAATGATATAGCCTAAATACTGTAGCCTAAATGATATAGCCTAAATACTGTAGCCTAAATGATATAGCCTAAATACTGTAGCCTAAATACTGTAGCCTAAATACTGTAGCCTAAATGATATAGCCTAAATACTGTAGCCTAAATGTTAGCCTAAATACTGTAGCCTAAATACTGTAGCCTAAATACTGTAGCCTAAATAATGTAGCCTAAATACTGTAGCCTAAATACTGTAGCCTAAATACTGGAGCCTAAATATTGTAGCCTAAATACTGTAGCCGAAATACTGTAGCCTAAATGTTGTAGCCTAAATACTGTAGCCTAAATACTGTAGCCTAAATACTGTAGCCTAAATACTGTAGCTTAAATACTGTAGCCTAAATACTGTAGCCTAAATGTTGTAGCCTAAATGATATAGCCTAAATGGTGTAGTCTAAATACTGGAGCCTAAATGATGTAGCCTAAATGGTGTAGTCTAAATACTGGAGCCTAAATGATGTAGCCTAAATACTGGAGCCTAAATGGTGTAGTCTAAATACTGGAGCCTAAATGATGTAGCCTAAATACTGGAGCCTAAATGATGTAGTCTAAATGATATAGCCTAAATGATGTAGTCTAAATACTGGAGCCTAAATGATGTAGTCTAAATACTGGAGCCTAAATGGTGTAGCCTAAATGATATAGCCTAAATGATGTAGTCTAAATACTGGAGCCTAAATAGTGTAGTCTAAATACTGGAGCCTAAATGATGTAGCCTAAATACTGGAGCCTAAATGATGTAGTCTAAATACTGGAGCCTAAATGATGTAGCCTAAATGATGTAGTCTAAATACTGGAGCCTACATGATGTAGTCTAAATACTGGAGCCTAAATGATGTAGCCTAAATACTGTAGCCTAAATGATGTAGTCTAAATACTGGAGCCTAAATGATGTAGTCTAAATACTGGAGCCTAAATGATGTAGTCTAAATAATGGAGCCTAAATGATGTAGTCTAAATACTGGAGCCTAAATGATGTAGCCTAAATACTGGAGTCTAAATGATGTAGCCTAAATACTGGAGCCTAAATGATGTAGCCTAAATACTGGAGCCTAAATGATGTAGCCTAAATACTGGAGCCTAAATGATGTAGTCTAAATACTGGAGCCTAAATGATGTAGCCTAAATACTGTAGCCTCTGTAGCCTAAATGATGTAGTCTAAATACTGGAGCCTAAATGATGTAGCCTAAATACTGGAGCCTAAATGATGTAGCCTAAATACTGTAGCCTAAATGATGTAGTCTAAATACTGGAGCCTAAATGATGTAGTCTAAATACTGGAGCCTAAATGACGTAGTCTAAATACTGGAGCCTAAATGATGTAGTCTAAATACTGGAGCTGATGTAGTCTAAATACTGGAGCCTAAATGATGTAGTCTAAATGATGTAGCCTAAATGATATAGCCTAAATGATGTAGTCTAAATACTGGAGCCTAAATGATGTAGTCTAAATGATATAGCCTAAATGATGTAGTCTAAATACTGGAGCCTAAATGATGTAGTCTAAATACTGGAGCCTAAATGGTGTAGCCTAAATGATATAGCCTAAATGATGTAGTCTAAATACTGGAGCCTAAATAGTGTAGTCTAAATACTGGAGCCTAAATGATGTAGCCTAAATACTGGAGCCTAAATGATGTAGTCTAAATACTGGAGCCTAAATGATGTAGCCTAAATGATGTAGTCTAAATACTGGAGCCTACATGATGTAGTCTAAATACTGGAGCCTAAATGATGTAGCCTAAATACTGTAGCCTAAATGATGTAGTCTAAATACTGGAGCCTAAATGATGTAGTCTAAATACTGGAGCCTAAATGATGTAGTCTAAATAATGGAGCCTAAATAATGTAGTCTAAATACTGGAGCCTAAATGATGTAGCCTAAATACTGGAGTCTAAATGATGTAGCCTAAATACTGGAGCCTAAATGATGTAGCCTAAATACTGGAGCCTAAATGATGTAGCCTAAATACTGGAGCCTAAATGATGTAGTCTAAATACTGGAGCCTAAATGATGTAGCCTAAATACTGTAGCCTAAATGATGAGGTCTAAATACTGGAGCCTAAATGATGTAGCCTAAATACTGGAGCCTAAATGATGTAGCCTAAATACTGTAGCCTAAATGATGTAGTCTAAATACTGGAGCCTAAATGATGTAGTCTAAATACTGGAGCCTAAATGACGTAGTCTAAATACTGGAGCCTAAATGATGTAGTCTAAATACTGGAGCTGATGTAGTCTAAATACTGGAGCCTAAATGATGTAGTCTAAATGATGTAGCCTAAATGATATAGCCTAAATGATGTAGTCTAAATACTGGAGCCTAAATGATGTAGTCTAAATACTGGAGCCTAAATGATATAGTCTAAATACTGGAGCCTAAATGATGTAGCCTAAATACTGGAGCCTAACTGATGCAGCCTAAATACTGGAGCCTAAATGATGTAGCCTAAATACTGGAGCCTAAATGATGTAGCCTAAATAATGGAGCCTAAATGATGTAGTCTAAATACTGGAGCCTAAATGATGTAGTCTAAATACTGGAGCCTAAATGATGTAGTCTAACTACTGGAGCCTAAATGATGTAGCCTAACTACTGGAGCCTAAATGATGTAGCCTAACTGATGTAGTCTAAATACTGGAGCCTAAATGATGTAATCTACATGATGTAGTCTAAATACTGGAGCCTAATTGATGTAGTCTAAATGATGTAGTCTAAATGATGTAGTCTAAATACTGGAGCCTAAATGATGTAGTTTAAATACTGGACCCAAAATGATGTAGTCTAAATGATGTAGTCTAAATACTGTAGACTAAATGATGTAGCCTAAATGATGTAGTCAAAATATTGTAGCATAAATGATGTAGCCTATATGATAGAGCCTAAATGATGTAGCCTAAATGATGTAGCCTAAATACTGGAGCCAAAATGATGTAGCCTAAATACTGGAGCCTAAATGATGTAGTCTAAATACTGGAGCCTAAATGATGTAGCCTAAATACTGGAGTCTAAATGATGTAGCCTAAATACTGGAACCTAAATGATGTAGCCTAAATACTGGAGCCTAAATGATGTAGCCTAAATACTGGAGCCTAAATGATGTCTAAATACTGGAGCCTAAATGATGTAGCCTAAATACTGTAGCCTAAATGATGTAGTCTAAATACTGGAGCCTAAATGATGCAGCCTAAATACTGGAGCCTAAATGATGTAGCCTAAATACTGTAGCCTAAATAATGTAGTCTAAATACTGGAGCCTAAATGATGTAGTCTAAATACTGGAGCCTAAATGATGTAGTCTAAATACTGGAGCCTAAATGATGTAGTCTAAATACTGGAGCTGATGTTGTCTAAATACTGGAGCCTAAATGATGTAGCCTAAATACTGGAGCCTAAATGATGTAGTCTAAATGATGTAGCCTAAATGATATAGCCTAAATGATGTAGTCTAAATACTGGAGCCTATATGATGTAGTCTAAATACTGGAGCCTAAATGATATAGTCTAAATACTGGAGCCTAAATGATGTAGCCTAAATACTGGAGCCTAAATGATGCAGCCTAAATACTGGAGCCTAAATGATGTAGCCTAAATACTGGAGCCTAAATAATGGAGCCTAAATGATGTAGCCTAAATAATGGAGCCTAAATGATGTAGTCTAAATACTGGAGCCTAAATGATGTAGTCTAAATACTGGAGCCTAAATGATGTAGTCTAAATACTGGAGCCTAAATGATGTAGTCTAAATACTGGAGCCTAAATGATGTAGCCTAACTACTGGAGCCTAAATAATGTAGCCTAACTGATGTAGTCTAAATACTGGAGCCTAAATGATGTAGTCTACATGATGTAGTCTAAATACTGGAGCCTAAATGATGTAGTCTAAATGATGTAGTCTAAATGATGTAGTCTAAATGATGTAGTCTAAATACTGGAGCCTAAATGATGTAGTCTAAATACTGGACCCAAAATGATGTAGCCTAAATGATGTAGTCTAAATATTGTAGCCTAAATGATGTAGCCTATATGATAGAGCCTAAATGATGTAGCCTAAATGATGTAGCCTAAATACTGGAGCCTAAATGATGTAGCCTAAATACTGGAGCCTAAATGATGTAGTCTAAATACTGACTGAAGCCTAAATGATGTAGTCTAAATACTGGAGCCTAAATGATGTAGTCTAAATACTGGAGCCTAAATGATGTAGTCTAAATATTGGAGCCTAAATGATGTAGTCTAAATACTGGAGCCTAAATGGTGTAGTCTAAATACTGGAACCTAAATGATGTAGTCTAAATACTGGAGCCTAAATGATGTAGCCTAAATACTGGAGCCTAAATGATGTAGCCTAAATACTGGAGCCTACATGATGTAGTCTAAATACTGGAGCCTAAATGATGTAGTCTAAATACTTGAGCCTAAATGATGTAGTCTACATACTGGAGTCTAAATGATGTAGCCTAAATGATGTAGCCTAAATACTGGAGCCTAAATGATGTAGCCTAAATACTGGAGCCTAAATGATGTAGTCTAAATACTGGAGCCTAAATGATGTAGTCTAAATACTGGAGCCTAAATGATGTAGCCTAAATACTGGAGCCTAAATGATATAGTCTAAATGATGTAGCCTAAATGATATAGCCTAAATGATGTATTCTAAATACTGGAGCGTAAATGATGTAGTCTAAATACTGGAGCCTAAATGATGTAGTCTAAATACTGGAGCCTAAATGGTGTAGCCTAAATACTGAAGCCTAAATGATGCAGCCTAAATACTGGAGCCTAAATGATGTAGCCTAACTACTGGAGCCTAAATGATGTAGCCTACATAATGGAGCCTAAATGATGCAGTCTAAATACTGGAGCCTAAATGATGTAGCCTAAATGATGTAGTCTAAATACTGGAGCCTAAATGATGTAGTCTAAATGATGTAGTCTAAATGATGTAGTCTAAATACTGGAGCCTAAATGATGTAGTCTAAATGATGTAGTCTAAATGATGTAGTCTAAATACTGGAGCCTAAATGGTGTAGTCTAAATACTGGAACCTAAATGATGTAGTCTAAATACTGGAGCCTAAATGATGTAGCCTAAATACTGGAGCCTAAATCATGTAGTCTAAATACTGGAGCCTAAATGATGTAGCCTAAATACTGGAGCCTACATGATGTAGTCTAAATACTGGAGCCTAAATGATGTAGTCTAAATACTTGAGCCTAAATGATGTAGTCTACATACTGGAGTCTAAATAATGTAGCCTAAATGATGTAGCCTAAATACTGGAGCCTAAATGATGTAGCCTAAATACTGGAGCCTAAATGATGTAGTCTAAATACTGGAGCCTAAATGATGTAGTCTAAATACTGGAGCCTAAATGATGTAGCCTAAATACTGGAGCCTAAATGATATAGTCTAAATGATGTAGCCTAAATGATATAGCCTAAATGATGTATTCTAAATACTGGAGCGTAAATGATGTAGTCTAAATACTGGAGCCTAAATGATGTAGTCTAAATACTGGAGCCTAAATGATGTAGTCTAAATACTGGAGCCTAAATGGTGTAGCCTAAATAATGGAGCCTAAATGATGTAGTCTAAATACTGGAGCCTAAATGATGTGGCCTAAATGATGTAGTCTAAATACTGGAGCATAAATGATGTAGTCTAAATGATGTAGTCTAAATGATGTAGTCTAAATGATGTTGTCTAAATACTGGAGCCTAAATGATGTAGTCTAAATACTGGACCCAAAATGATGTAGTCTAAATGATGTAGTCTAAATACTGTAGCCTAAATGATGTAGCCTAAATGATGTAGTCTAAATATTGTAGCCTAAATAATGTAGCCTAAATGATGGAGCCTAAATGATGTAGCCTAAATGATGTAGCCTAAATACTGTAGCCTAAATGATGGAGCCTAAATGATGTAGTCTAAATACTGTAGCCTAAATGATGTAGCCTAAATGATGTAGCCTAAATGATGTAGTCTAAATGATGTAGTCTAAATGGTGTAGCCTAAATGATGTAGTCTAAATACTGTAGCCTAAATGATGTAGCCTAAATGATGTAGTATAAATTATGTAGTCTAAATGATGTAGCCTAAATGATGTAGCCTAAATGATGTAGTCTAACTGATGTAGCCTAAATGATGTAGCCTAAATGATGTAGCCTAAATGATGTAGCCTAAACAATGTAGCCTACAGACTAGTTTATACACATATAGTTGAGCTCGATTGCGAAACAAGTTCTTACAACTATTAACAACAATTAATCGCTCTTGAGACCTCATTCCTGATGTAATCCATCACCATGTGGGAGAGAGAAGTGACAATGTGGAATTCAAATGCCTTGCCTAAGGGCACACTCGTAACGGCTCCAGCGGGGGCTCGAACCCCGGACCTGTCGCGCCTTGGTGATTAACATCCTGATGTAATCCATCACCACGAGGGAGAGAGAAGAGACAATGTGGAATTCAAATGCCTTGCCTAAGGGCACAATCGTAACAGCTCCAGCGGGGGCTCGAACCCCGGACCTGTCGCGCCTTGGTGATTAACATGGATATACAACATTAACTATAAAGTAAGAATAAATTCTACGTACTCTGACCTAGTATAAACTAATTTAAGTCACGTGTAATAAATACAAACTAATTATAAATGGCTAATATATATATATTAGTGATTAAAGATAGATAGATAGATAGTTTATTCTGAACAAAAAGCAAATGCTCATGAGTTCATTATAACATTGGCATTACAATACTTGGTCAATGGTGTATAGTTCAATCACAAATTCAACATTCAGTACATGCACATGTTGAAAGCATAATATCGAATTAAACTACATAGTGGTTACACATGATCAAATTGAATTCAAATAATTGTATAATATAGTGCAACGATCTGCAACCTGAAAGAGAAAATACATATTTATACATACACGCACATGTACATACCTACATAATATTATGTAATCATACGTACACATGTACATACATACACACATACATTTAATATAAACACTGAAAATATACGAAGATATTTAACAACAAATTATATGGGATAACGCATATGTGAAAGATTTTGAGTTTCTTTGCGGAGAAAAGTGACTAGTAAAAGAAGATGTTTCTTTGCTCGAATGCTTTGATTTATCATTTGTGTTTCAGATAATTGGACGTATGCAAGTATACCATGTAGCTAAACGGCACACATAGTTGACGCGATTTACCAAAAGAGACCAACTGTGTGAATGACGTTACGTCGAGAAATGACGTCTAAAGTTACGTCACGCAATCGAAAACGGCGACGTTCGCGCTATGAATGAAATCTTAAAATTCATTTTTAGAACAAATAATCTAAACGGAATTACCCTAAATGTTGAAAATCGCTTAAGGAAATGACTGAAAAACATTATTCGAGAGGAAAAAAAGAGTGAAATTTCATCCACTTTTCACCCATTTTTGATAAATCGCGTCGCATGTTATTTGAAACAGGGTTGGGGCTTATAAATGTGTTCAATTTTGGTCGTGCTACTCTGAAAAGGGACGCTTTCTTGTCAAAAAAGATCTATACGTATTTTATTGAGTCTGTTTGGAACAAGCAACCAGATGAAGAAACAACATTTCAAATATCTGAATGAAAAGGCGTTTATATTAAATTAAGCGAAATGTTACTTAATATTTTGTCATAAATCCAACTCGTTGCATTGTGTATGATCTTTTTAAAAACCATTCATTTACAATGTTGTCATTAGTCGTGGTTTCTATCGATAAGGGCGGGACACAATTTTCGTGCACCGAGTAATAAAACACATTTTTATAGCGTATAACTGGATTTGCGGCACACTAAACCAAAATGAACACTATCGGTGAGTACGAATAATGATAAAATAGAGGAAATAGTGAATAATAGTTAACATCGGTTGATTACATTTTAATACCTCTCGGGTCTGCAGCCGCCTGTTTTGCGTATGACGTGCGCGTTATTGCAAGTGAAAACGGCTTTAGACAACGCAATATTATAATGCACTCTGCATTAAAATTCAAACTTTACAGCTTCTCAATGAATAGCTGAAACAGCATAAAAAATATCAAAAGCAAAGGTTTAAACGATGAACAGCTTTCATGCACCACAAAGGTGTGTAGTATCAATGATCTGTTGATAAGATGACGTAAATACATTCACCTCAAAGTTATGGCTGTATGCAATGGCAAATGGAGAATAAACGAAAGGTGCCCGCAATATTTTACCTTTTACCCCTATTCACATGTTCTAGACAGTTTGCATCGTCGTTCGTATGGTTTTTCCCGTCAACTTAACAAGCTGGTATGCATCATGACGTTCCCAACCTTTCTTGGCTGTGCCATATGTTGCAATACCGTCTATTTATACAAATTTATTTTAGATCGATTGCGGAAATAAGTTATTATAAACTTCGATTATTCGTTCTCGGGGTGTCCCATTCCAGACGGAATTCATCGATGTGATGGAGAGAGGAGGATATATGGATTGAAGTACCATGCCGAAGGACACCACCACCGTCGTTCCGACTGTGCTCGAACTCACGATATATGGGTTACAAGACGGACGCCATATCCAGTACACTATGTTGCCAATTAAACATTGTACAATCTGTTGTAGACTGTATATGAACTAATAATAGATTATGACTCGGCGTTTTGTTTGTATACCCAAATAGAGAGAATGTACCTTGTTTAAATCTGCAATAAACAATGGTTTAGTTTAAACAATATTTTAATCAAGAATGGTACATAACATAGGAATAGTTGCAATATGAGTGGGGGGAAAGTTACATAGTAACTTATTAGAATCCAAATCAAATCCAATCAAATGTATTCACTCTGTGCATCATACATGTTACAAACATAGTAATACGGTTTTAAACAGCGGTACATAGTAAATCTAATTTACAGAGAGCAAACAGAATGTTTCGTAAAACGTAACCATCTATTGTTTACACTTTATTTAAATAATTTGACTAGATATATTTGTGTTGTCGTATTACAGATTGGTTTGAATTTTTTCCAGTGCTAACAGTGCAGATCATAATCAGACTCTTTTTTCTGGTAATTGAAATTTCAGACCGTCAAAAAAGAGACATCTCTTGTTAAAACACTGACCGTCTAATCCCTTTCCTTATTTAGCGTGTGATGTCAAACGTCAAACATTATGAACGCTTTTCTAAAACATAACATCAAATATTTTCCCGCTTTTTAGATAATTTGATCATGTTAGAATTGAAATAATATTTGTAGTTTGTGTTATTTATAGTTGAATAAAACAAGTATTTCTTGAATTAAATAATGCTTGCGATCTGTTCAGATTATAATGTGCAAGAACAATTCCTGCGAGGATGTAAAATATCTGCCTCTAGAAACAGTTAGTGCTTCATTTGTGGTGGCTACATGGTCCTCAAACAGATCCGATGGCCGGTATACTGTGACACTTAGCTCGTTTGCGAAACAAGTTTTTCCAACATTACATTTATCGCTCTCAAAAAGATCTCATTGCTTGTGAAATATGTCGCCATGAGGGAGAGAGAAGCGGCAATGTGGATTTATGAGGCTTGCCGTTTCCTGATGGTAAAATGGTGGGCCTAGACCAAACCGACATTAAAGTTTCAAGTTATGTTACAGTAATTTCCATACGGCAATCAAATGTTCCCACAGACCACACGCCTCCACCACAAGAGAGGAAATGCTGGCGTCCTCTGCTATACATGTATCACGGTGGAACTAATTAGCTCATATTGCGTAAATATCAAATTACGAGAGATGAATTGAATATTGGCACGCTTCGAAATGAGTCTGTGGTCTAAGTAGCAGCTTTAATTAAGTAAGATATTCTTTTTAATGGGACAGCAATGCAATTTCTTTTAAAACTTCAAAAATGTGCAAGTACTCTTAATTAAAACAGTCATTCGTGGAATATGAAGTTCCTAGGATAGTGGCAGTTATGAAATTACTCATTTTCTGAGAAAAAAATTTCAGTATTTTATATGGAGGGTATTTGGAAATACTATAATAAATTTCATTGTTAGAATTTAAATTTTAATTTAAAGTAATATAATAGTTTAATAACATAAAATGGACATTGAAACAAAAGAAACATTTAGAAAATGCTCTTCTTCAACATCAACTTTGCAAAGACAAGATGTGGTAAGTCATTCTGGGCGAATTCATGCATGGTACAATTTCGTTAAATATATATTCCTGTTCAAAACAAACGAAATTGCAATGTATGCGATTGTCCCAATTTTTATGGCATCAATATATGGGTTTTTTGTTTTGTTTTTTTAATTTTTTAAAAACATGCTAAAAGTGATGCAGCGCATTAATTTTTCATTGATGTTATAATTTGTTGCGCAGAAACTGAGCTACGAATGAAAACAGGACTATTATAACAATGTTAAAGGACATTCAATTCAAAATGTATATTTAGTTAGAATAACAAGATACATGTAATTGTATACGTTATATAAATATGTTCTGTTCTGATGTTCTGTTACAAAGATGGATTTCTTTACTTAAACATTTGTGTAATACTAATGTCGTAATACTAATGTTATAATACTAATGTTATAATACTAGTGTTATAATACTGATGTCATAATACTGTTATAATACTGATGTTATAATACTGATGTTATAATACTGACGTTGTAATACTGATGTTATAATACTGATGTTATAACACTAATGTTATAATACCGATGTTATAATATTGACGTTGTAATACTGATGTTATAATACTGATGTTATAATACTGATATTGTAATACTGATGTTATAATAATGTTATAATACTGATGTTATAATACTAATGTTATAATACTGACGTTGTAATACTGATGTTATAATACTGATGTTATAATACTGATGTTATAATGCCGATGTTATAATACTAATGTTATAATACTGATATTATAATACTGATGTTATGATACTGATGTTATAATACTGATGTTATAATACTGATGTTATAATACTGTTATAATACTGATGTTATAATGCAGATGTTATAATACTGATGTTATAATACTGATATTATAATACTGATATCATAATGCTGATGTTATAATACTGATGTTATAATACTGATGTTATAATGCAGATGTTATAATACTGATGTTATAATACTGATGTTATAATACTGATGTTATAATACTGATATTATAATACTGATGTCATAATACTGATGTTATAATACTGGTGTTATAATAATGTTATAATACTGATGTTATAATACTGATATTATAATACTGATGTTATAATACTGATATTATAATACTGATATCATAATGCAGATGTTATAATACTGATGTTATAATACTGATGTTATAATACTGATGTTATAATACTGATATTATAATACTGATGTCATAATACTGATGTTATAATACTGGTGTTATAATAATGTTATAATGCTGATGTTATAATACTGATGTTATAATAATGTTATAATACTGATGTTATAATAATGTTATATTACTGATGTTATATTACTGATGTTATATTACTGATGTTATAATAATATTATAATAATGTTATATTACTGATGTTATAATAATGTTATAATACTGATGTTATAATAATGTTATATTACTGATGTTATATTACTGATGTTATAATAATGTTATATTACTGATGTTATATTACTGATGTTATAATAATGTTATAATACTGATGTTATAATAATGTTATAATACTGATGTTATAATAATGTTATATTACTGATGTTATATTACTGATGTTATAATAATGTTATATTACTGATGTTATAATAATGTTATAATACTGATGTTATAATAATGTTATAATACTGATGTTATAATAATGTTATATTACTGATGTTATATTACTGATGTTATAATAATGTTATATTACTGATGTCATAATAATGTTATATTACTGATGTTATAATAATGTTATATTACTGATGTTATATTACTGATGTTATAATAATGTTATATTACTGATGTTATAATAATGTTATAATACTGATGTTATAATAATGTTATAATACTGATGTTATAATACTGATGTTATAATAATGTTATATTACTGATGTTATAATAATGTTATATTACTGATGTTATAATACTGATGTTATAATAATGTTATATTACTGATGTTATAATAATGTTATATTACTGATGTTATATTACTGATGTTATAATAATGTTATATTACTGATGTTATAATAATGTTATAATACTGATGTTATAATAATGTTTAATACTGATGTTATAATAATGTTATAATACTGATGTTATAATAATGTTATAATACTGATGTTATAATACTGATGTTATAATAATGTTATAATACTGATGTTATAATAATGTTATAATACTGATGTTATAATACTGATGTTATAATAATGTTATATTACTGATGCTATAATAATGTTATATTACTGATGTTATAGTACTGATGTTATAATAATGTTATATTACTGATGTTATAATAATGTTATATTACTGATGTTATATTACTGATGTTATAATACTGATGTTATAATAATGTTATAATACTGATGTTATAATACTGATGTTATAATAATGTTATAATACTGATGTTATAATACTGATGTTATAATACTGATGTTATAATAATGTTATATTACTGATGTTATAATAATGTTATAATACTGATGTTATAATACTGATGTTATAATACTGATGTTATAATAATGTTATATTACTGATGTTATAATAATGTTATAATACTGATGTTATATTACTGATGTTATAATACTGATGTTATAATACTGGTGTTATAATACTGATGTTATAATACTGGTGTTATAATAATGATTCTATAATACTGATGTTATAATAATGTTATAATACTGATGTTATAATACTGATATTATAAAGAATACAATTGTATGATGTGAACTTATTTATAGACATTGTGACAAGCAGCTTAGACTGGAATATACCTTTAGATTATACAGAACAGAACATGGTGTTTATTAGACTTAATCATCACATAGCTCATCATCATAATGACATATACAAATTACATGCAATGAAAAAACAAAATATCATAAATATATGAAGAGTGTTAGACTGATGGTAGATATACATGTTGATTAAAATGTTTCCAATGTGAGAGTGTTACACTGTTGGTAGATATACATGTTGATTAAAATGTTTCCAATGTGAGAGTGTTACACTGATGGTAGATATACATGTTGATTAAAATGTTTCCAATGTGAGAGTGTTAGACTGATGGTAGATATACATGTTGATTAAAATGTTTCCAATGTGAGAGTGTTAGACTGATGGTAGATATACATGTTGATTAAAATGTTTCCAATGTGAGAGTGTTAGACTGATGGTAGATATACATGTTGATTAAAATGTTTCCAATGTGAGAGTGTTAGACTGATGGTAGATATACATGTTGATTAAAATGTTTCCAATGTGAGAGTGTTAGACTGATGGTAGATATACATGTTGATTAAAATGTTTCCAATGTGAGAGTGTTAGACTGATGGTAGATATACATGTTGATTAAAATGTTTCCAATGTGAGAGTGTTAGACTGATGGTAGATATACATGTTGATTAAAATGTTTCCAATGTGAGAGTGTTAGACTGATGGTAGATATACATGTTGATTAAAATGTTTCCAATGTGAGAGTGTTAGACTGATGGTAGATATACATGTTGATTAAAATGTTTCCAATGTGAGAGTGTTAGACTGATGGTAGATATACATGTTGATTAAAATGTTTCCAATGTGAGAGTGTTAGACTGATGGTAGATATACATGTTGATTAAAATGTTTCCAATGTGAGAGTGTTAGACTGATGGTAGATATACATGTTGATTAAAATGTTTCCAATGTGAGAGTGTTAGACTGATGGTAGATATACATGTTGATTAAAATGTTTCCAATGTGAGAGTGTTAGACTGATGGTAGATATACATGTTGATTAAAATGTTTCCAATGTGAGAGTGTTAGACTGATGGTAGATATACATGTTGATTAAAATGTTTCCAATGTGAGAGTGTTAGACTGATGGTAGATATACATGTTGATTAAAATGTTTCCAATGTGAGAGTGTTAGACTGATGGTAGATATACATGTTGATTAAATGTTTCCAATGTGAGAGTGTTAGACTGATGGTAGATATACATGTTGATTAAAATGTTTCCAATGTGAGAGTGTTAGACTGATGGTAGATATACATGTTGATTAAAATGTTTCCAATGTGAGAGTGTTAGACTGATGGTAGATATACATGTAGATTAAAATGTTTCCAATGTGAGAGTGTTAGACTGATGGTAGATATACATGTTGATTAAAATGTTTCCAATGTGAGAGTGTTAGACTGATGGTAGATATACATGTTGATTAAAATGTTTCCAATGTGAGAGTGTTACACTGATGGTAGATATACATGTAGATTAAAATGTTTCCAATGTGAGAGTGTTAGACTGATGGTAGATATACATGTGATTAAAATGTTTCCAATGTGAGAGTGTTAACTGATGGTAGATATACATGTTGATGTTTCCAATGTGGAGTGTTAACTGATGGTAGATATACATGTGATTAAAATGTTTCCAATGTGAGAGTGTTAACTGATGGTAGATTACATGTTTGATTAAAATGTTTCCAATGTGAGAGTGTTACACTGATGGTAGATATACATGTAGATTAAAATGTTTCCAATGTGAGAGTGTTATTAGAGATACAAGATAGGAATTATCTCAGATTCTCTATTTTAATTCAATTTTATGTAGAGCAACTTAAATTGACATTATACATAATAATATTACTACTATATATACATGCGTATACCTTTAAATTATACATAGTAATATTACTACTATATATACATGCGTATACCTTTAAATTATACATAGTAATATTACTACTATATATACATGAGTATACCTTTAAATTATATATATAGGTAACAATTTATAGAAATACATTATAGTTTATACAACTTATATTTAACTGCGAAACAATTTATTACAACTTATATTAATCACTCTCGAGACCTCATTCCTGATGGAATCCATCGCCATGATGGACAGGGAAGAGGCAACGTGGAAATTAAATGCCTTGCTTAAGGGCATAATCCTAAACAGAAACACATTAAAGATATACTCCTGTTCAACTTGTGGCACCATTTCGAAGAAACTTGCTATCATACAATGGTATTCGTTACAAAATCAGTATTACACGAGTTTGCCAGGAACGAAATCCACTAGGTTTAACATTTTAATGTACTTTAAACGCCAACTGCTGGATTACACTACCCACTGCTCAGTGCTGGATTACACTACCCACTGCCCACTGCTGGATTACACTAACCACTGCTCACTACTGGATTACACTACCCACTGCCTACTGCTGGATTACACTACCACTGCCCACTGCTGGATTATACTACCCACTGCCCACTGCTGGATTACACTACCCACTGCCCACTGCTGGATTACACTACCCACGTCTCACTGCTGGATTACACTACCCACTGCCCACTGCTGGATTACATTACCCACTGCTGGTTTACACTACCCACTGCTCACTGCTGGATTACAAAACCAACTGCTGGATTACACTACGCACTGCTGGATTTCACAACCTACTGCTCACTGCTGGATTACACAACCCACTGCTCATTGCTGGATTACACAACCTACTGCTCACTGCTGGATTACACAACCTACTGCTCACTGCTGGACTACACAACCCACTGCTGGACTACACAACCCACTGCTGGATTACACAACCCACTGCTCACTGCTGGACTACACAACCCACTGCTGGATTACACAACCCATTGCTGGATTACACAACCTACTGCTCACTGCTGGATTACAAAACCCACTGCTCACTGTTGGACTACACTACCCACAGCTGGACTACACAACCCATTGCTAGATTACACAACCCACTGCTGGATTACACAACCCACTGCTGGATTACACAACCCACTGCTCACTGCTGGATTACACAACCTACTGCTCACTGCTGGATTACACAACCAACTGCTCACTGCTGGATTACACAACCTACTGCTGGATTACACAGCCCACTGCTGGACTACACAACCCACTGCTCACTGCTGGCTTACACTACCCACTGCTGGATTACACAACCCACTGCTGTATTACACAACCCACTGCTGGATTACACAACCCACTGCTGACTGCTGGCTTACACAACCCACTGCTGGATTACACAACACACTGCTCACTGCTGGATTACACAACCCACTGCTCACTGCTGGCTTACACTACACACTGCTCACAGCTGGCTTACACTATCCACTGCTCATTGCTGGCTTACACTACCCACTGCTCATTGCTGGCTTAAACTACCCACTGCTCACTGCTGGATTACACTACCCACTGCTCGCTGCTGGCTTACACTATCCACTGCTCATTGCTGGATTACACTGCCCACTGCTGGATTACACTACCCACTGCTGGATTACACTACCACTGCCCACTGCTGGATTAAACTACCCACTGCCCACTGCTGGATTACACTACCCACTGCCCACTGCTGGATTACACTACCCACTTCTCACTGCTGGATTACACTACCCACTGCCCACTGCAGGATTACACTACCCACTGCTGGTTTACACTACCCACTGCTCACTGCTGGATTACACAACCAACTGCTGGATTACACTACCCACTGCTGGATTTCACAACCTACTGCTCACTGCTGGATTACACAACCCACTGCTCATTGCTGGATTACACAACCTACTGCTCACTGCTGGATTACACAACCCACTGCTCACTGCTGGATTACACTACCCACTGCTCGCTGCTGGCTTACACTATCCACTGCTCATTGCTGGCTTACACTACCCACTGCTCATTGCTGGATTACACAACCCACTGCTGGATTACACAACTCACTGCTCACTGCAAGTTTATACTACCCACTGCTCATTGCTGGCTGACACTACCAACTGCTCACTGCTGGATTACACAACACACTGCTCACTGCTGGATTACACAACCTACTGCTGGATTACACTACCCACTGCTCACTGCTGGATTACACAACACACTGCACACTGCTGGATTACACAACCCACTGCTCAATGATGGACTACATAACACACTGCTCACTGCTGGATTACACTACCCACTGCTCACTGCTGGATTACACAACCTACTGCTCACTGCTGGATTACACAACCCACTGCTCACTGCTGGATTACACTACCCACTGCTCGCTGCTGGCTTACACTATCCACTGCTCATTGCTGGCTTACACTACCCACTGCTCATTGCTGGATTACACAACCCACTGCTGGATTACACAACTCACTGCTCACTGCAAGTTTATACTACCCACTGCTCATTGCTGGCTGACACTACCAACTGCTCACTGCTGGATTACACAACACACTGCTCACTGCTGGATTACACAACCTACTGCTGGATTACACTACCCACTGCTCACTGCTGGATTACACAACACACTGCACACTGCTGGATTACACAACCCACTGCTCAATGATGGACTACATAACACACTGCTCACTGCTGGATTACACTACCCACTGCTCACTGCTGGATTACACAACCCACTGCTGGATTACACAACCCACTGCTGGATTTCACAACCTAATGCTGGATTACACTACCCACTGCTCACTGCTGGATTACACTACCCACTGCTGGATTACAAAACCTACTGCTCACTGCTGGATTACACTACCCACTGCTGGATTAAACTACCCACTGCTGGATTACACTACCCACTGCTCACTGCTGGATTACAATACCCACTGCTCACTGCTGGACTACACACCACACTGCTCACTGCTGGACTACACACCACACTGCTCACTGGTGGATTACACTACCCACTGCTGGTTTACACTACCCAATGCTCACTGCTGAATTACACTACACACTGCTGGATTACACAACCTACTGCTCATTGCTGGATTACACTACACACTGCTGGATTACACTACACATTGCTGGATTACACGACCCACTACTCACTGCTGGATTATACTACCCACTGCTTAATGCTGGATTACACTACCCACTGCTCACAGCTGGATTACACTACCCACTGCTCACTGCTGGATTACACTACCCACTGCTCAATGCTGGTTTAAACTACCCACTGCTCACTGCTAGATTACACTACCCACTGCTCCCTGCTGGATTACACTACCCACTGTTCACTGCTGGTTTATACTACCCACTGGTCATTGCTGGACTACACAACCCACTGCTCACTGCTGGACTACACAACCCACTGCTCACTGCTGGATTAAACTACCCACTGCTCACTGCTGGATTACACTACCCACTGCTCACTACTGGATTACACTACCCACTGCTCACTTCTGGATTACACAACCCACTGCTCACTGCTGGATTACATTACCCACTGCTCACTGATGGATTACACTACCCACTGCTCACTGCTGGATTACACTGCTCACTGCTGGATTACACAACCCACTGCGCACTGCTGGATTACACAACCCACTGCTCATTGCTGGATTACACAACCCACTGCTCATTGCTGGATTACAAAACCAACTGCTGGATTACACTACCCACTGCTCATTGCTGGATTACACAACCAACTGCTGGATTACACAACCCACTGCTCACTGCAGGCTTACACTACCCACTGCTCTCTGCTGGCTTACACTACCCACTGCTCACTGCTGGATTACACAACTAACTGCTGGATTACACTACCCACTGCTCATTGCTGGATTACACAACCCACTGCTGGATTACACAACCCACTGCTCACTGCAAGTTTATACTACCCACTGCTCAATGCTGGCTGACACTACCCACTGCTCACTGCTGGATTACACAACCTACTGCTGGATTACCTTACCCACTGCTCACTGCTGGATTACACAACCCACTGCTGGATTACACAACCTACTGCTGGATTACATTACCCACTGCTCACTGCTGGATTACACAACACACTGCTCACTGCTGGATTGCACAACCCACTGCACACTGCTGGATTACACTACCCACTGCTCACTGCCTGATTACACTACCCACTGCTCACTTCTGGTTACATTACCCACTGCTGGATTACACTACCCACTGCTGGATTACACAACCTACTGCTCACTGCTGGATTACACTACCCACTGCTCACTGCAGGTTTACACTACACACTGCTGGATTACACAACCTACTGCTCACTGCTGGATTACAATACCCATTGCTCACTGATGGATTAGACAACCTACTGCACACTGCTGGATTACACAACCCACTGCTCACTGCTGGATTACACTACCCACTGCTGGATTACACTACCCACTGCTGGATTACACAACCAACTGATCACTGCTGGATTACACAACCTACTGCTGGATTACACTACCCACTGCAAACTGCTGGATTACACAACCAACTGCTCACTGCTGTATTACACAACCTACTGCTGGATTACACTACCCACTGCACACTGCTGGATTACACTACCCACTACACACTGCTGGATTACACAACCCACTGCTCACTGCTGGATTACACAACCCACTGCTCACTGCTGGATTACACTACCCACTGCTCACTGCTGGATTACACAACCCACTGTTCATTGCTGGATTACACAGCCTACTGCTCACTTCTGGAGTACACTACCCACTGCTGGATTACACTACCCACTGCTCACTGCTGGATTACACTACCCACTGCTGGATTACACTACCCACTGCTGGATTACACTACCTACTGCTGGATTACACATCCCACTGCTCACTGCTGGATTACAATACCCACTGCTGGATTACACTACCCACTGCTGGATTACACTACCTACTGCTGGATTACACAACCCACTACTCACTGCTGGATTACACTACCCACTGCTCACTACTGGATTACACAACCCACTGCCCACTGCTGGATTACACATCCCACTGCTCGCTACTGGATTACTCAACCCACTGCTCACTGCTGAATTACACTACCCACTGCTCACTGCTGGACTACACACCACACTGCTGGATTACAATACCCACTGCTGGTTTACACTACCCAATGCTCACTGCTGAATTACATTACCCACTGCTGGATTACACAGCCTACTGCTCACTGCTGGATTACACTACCCACTGCTGGATTACACTACCCACTGCTCACTGCTGGATTATACTACCCACTGCTCACTGCTGGATTACACTACCCACTGCACATTGCTGGACTACACTACCCACTGCTCACTGCTTGATTACACAACCCACTGCTCACTATTGGATTACACTGCTCACTGCTGGTTTACACTACCCACTGATCACTGCTGGTTTACACTACCCACTGCTCACTGTTGGATTACACTACCCACTGCTCACTGCTGGATTACAATACCCACTGCTGGTTTACACTACCCAATGCTCACTGCTGAATTACACTACACACTGCTGGATTACACAGCCTACTGCTCACTGCTGGATTACACTACCCACTGCTGGATTACACTATCCACTGCTCACTGCTGGATTATACTACCCACTGCTCACTGCTGGATTACACTACCCACTGCTCACTGCTAGATTACACTACCCACTGCTCACTGCTAGATTACACTACCCACTGCTCACTGCTGGATTACACAACACACTGCTCACTGCTGGATTACACAACCCACTGCACACTGCTGGATTACACAACCCACTGCTCACTGCTGGATTACACAACACACTGCTCACTGCTGGATTGCACAACCCAGTGCACACTGCTGGATTACACTACCCACTGCTCACTGCCTGATAACAATACCCACTGCTCACTTCTGGATTAAACTACCCACTGCTGGATTACATTACCCACTGCTGGATTACACAACCTACTGCTCACTGCTGGATTACACTACCCACTGCTCACCGCTGGTTTACACTACACACTGCTGGATTACACAACCTACTGCTCACTGCTGGATTACAATACCCATTGCTCACTGATGGATTAGACAACCTACAGCACACTGCTGGATTACACAACCCACTGCTCACTGCTGGATTACACTACCCACTGCTGGATTACACTACCCACTGCTGGATTACACATCCAACTGAACACTGCTGGATTACACAACCTACTGCTGGATTACACTACCCACTGCACACTGCTGGATTACACAACCAACTGCTCACTGCTGGATTACACAACCTACTGCTGGATTACACTACCCACTGCACACTGCTGAATTACACTACCCACTGCTCACTGCTGGATTACACAACCCACTGCTCACTGCTGGATTACACTACCCACTGCTCACTGCTGGATTACACAACCCACTGCTCATTGCTGGATTACACAGCCTACTGCTCACTTCTGGATTACACTACCCACTGCTGGATTACACTACCCACTGCTCACTGCTGGATTACACTACCCACTGCTGGATTACACATCCCACTGCTCACTGCTGGATTACACTACCCACTGCTGGATTACACTACCCACTGCTGGATTACACTACCTACTGCTGGATTACACAACCCACTACTCACTGCTGGATTACACTACCCACTGCTCACTACTGGATTACACAACCCACTGCCCACTGCTGGATTACACATCCCACTGCTCGCTACTGGATTACTCAACCCACTGCTCACTGCTGAATTACACTAACCACTGCTCACTGCTGGACTACACACCACACTGCTCACTGCTGGATTACAATACCCACTGCTGGTTTACATTACCCAATACTCACTGCTGAATTACACTACGCACTGCTGGATTACACAGCCTACTGCTCACTGCTGGATTACACTACCCACTGCTGGATTACACTACCCACTGCTCACTGCTGGATTATACTACCCACTGCTCACTGCTGGATTACACTACCCACTGCACATTGCTGGACGACACTACCCACTGCTCACTGCTTGATTACACAACCCACTGCTCACTGTTGGATTACACTGCCCACTGCTCACTGCTGGTTTACACTACCCACTGATCACTGCTGGTTTACACTACCCACTGCTCACTGTTGGATTACATTACCCACTGCTCACTGCTGGATTACAATACCCACTGCTGGTTTACACTACCCAATGCTCACTGCTGAATTACACTACTCACTGCTAGATTACACAGCCTACTGCTCACTGCTGGATTACACTACCCACCGCTGGATTACACTATCCACTGCTCACTGCTGGATTACACTACCCACTGCTCACTGCTAGATTACACTACCCACTGCTCACTGCTAGATTACACTACCCACTGCTCACTGCTGGATTACACAACACACTGCTCACTGCTGGATTAAACAACCCACTGCACACTGCTGGATTACACAACCCACTGCTCACTGCTGGATTACACAACACACTGCTCACTGCTGGATTGCACAACCCACTGCACACTGCTGGAATACACTACCCACTGCTCACTGCCTGATTACACTACCCACTGCTCACTTCTGGATTACACTACTCACTGCTGGATTACACTACCCACAGCTGGATTACACAACCAACTGCTCACTGCTGGATTACACTACCCACTGCTCACTGCTGGTTTACACTACCCACTGCTGGATTACACAACCTACTGCTCACTGTTGGATTACAATACCCATTGCTCACTGATGGATTAGACAACCTACTGCACACTGCTGGATTACACAACCCACTGCTCATTGCTGGATTACACTACCCATTGCTGGATTACACTACCCACTGCTGGATTACACTACCCACTGCTGGATTACACAACCAACTGATCACTGCTGGATTACACAACCTACTGCTGGATTACACTACCCACTGCACACTGCTGGATTACACAACCAACTGCTCACTGCTGGATTACACAACCTACTGCTGGATTACACTACCGACTGCACACTGCTGGATTACACTACCCACTGCACACTGCTGGATTACACAACCCACTGCTCACTGCTGGATTACACAACCCACTGCTCACTGCTGGATTACACTACCCACTGCTCACTGCTGGATTACACAACCGACTGCTCATTGCTGGATTACACAGCCTACTGCTCACTTCTGGATTACACTACCCACTGCTGGATTACACTACCCACTGCTCACTGCTGGATTACACTACCCACTGCTGGATTACACATCCCACTGCTCACTGCTGGATTACACTACCCACTGCTGGATTACACTACCCACTGCTGGATTACACAACCAACTGCTCACTGCTGGATTACACAACCTACTGCTGGATTACACAGCCCACTGCTGGATTACACTACCAACTGCTCACTGCTGGATTATACTACCCACTGCTCACTGATGGATTACACTACCCACTGCTCACTGCTAGATTACACTACCCACTGCTCACTGCTAGATTACACTACCCACTGCTCACTGCTGGATTACACTACCCACTGCTCGCTGCTGGATTACTCAACCCACTGCTCACTGCTGAATTACACTACATACAGCTGGATTACACTACTCTCTGCTCACTGCTGGACTACACCCCAAACTTCTCACTGCTGGATTACACTACCCACTGCTGAATTACACTACTCACTGCTGGATTACACTACCCACTGCTGGATTACACTACCAACTGCTCAATTCTGGATTATACTACCCACTGTTCACTGCTGGATTACACTACCCACTGATCACTGCTGGATTACACTACCAACTGCTCACTGCTGGATTATACTACCCACTGATCACTGCTGGATTACACTACCCACTGCTCATTGCTGGATTACACAACACACTGCTCATTGCTGGATTACACAACCAACTGCTGGATTACACTACCCACTGCTCAATGCTGGATTACACTACCAACTGCTCACTGCTGGATTATACTACCCACTGGTCACTGCTTGATTACACTATCCACTGCACAATGCTGGATTACACAACCCACTGCACACTGCTGGATTACACAACCCACTGCACACTGCTGGATTACACAACCCACTGCACCACACTGCTGGATTACACTACCCAATGCTCACTGCTGGATTACACTACCCACTGCTCACTGCTGGATTACACAACCCACTGCACACTGCTGGATTACACAACACACTGCTCACTGCTGGATTACACTACCCACTGCACACTGCTGGATTACACTACCCACTGCTGGATTACATTACCCACTGCTCACTGCTGGATTACACACCCAACTGCTCACTGCTGGATTACACTGCCCACTGCCCACTGCTGGATTACACAATACACTACATACAGCTGGAATACACTACCCACTGCTCACTGCTGGATTACACAACACACTGCTCACTGCTGGATTACACAACCCACTGCACACTGCTGGATTACACAATCCACTGCTCACTGCTGGATTACACAACACACTGCTCACTGCTGGATTGCACAACCCACTGCACACTGTTGGATTACACTACCCACTGCTCACTGCCTGATTACACTACCCACTGCTCACTTCTGGTTACACTACCCACTGCTGGATTACACTACCCACTGCTGGATTACACAACCTACTGCTCACTGCTGGATTACACTACCCACTGCTCACTGCTGGTTTACACTACACACTGCTGGATTACACAACCTACTGCTCACTGCTGGATTACAATACCCATTGCTCACTGATGGATTAGACAACCTACTGCACACTGCTGGATTACACAACCCACTGCTCACTGCTGGATTACACTACCCACTGCTGGATTACACAACCAACTGATCACTGCTGGATTACACAACCTACTGCTAGATTACACTACCCACTGCACACTGCTGGATTACACAACCAACTGCTCACTGCTGTATTACACACCTACTGCTGGATTACACTATGACACTGCTGGATTACACTATCACACTGCTGGATTACACAACCCACTGCTCACTGCTGGATTACACAACCCACTGCTCACTGCTGGATTACACTACCCACTGCTCACTGCTGGATTACACAACCCACTGCTCATTGCTGGATTAACAGCCTACTGCTCACTTCTGGAGTACACTACCCACTGCTGGATTACACTACCCACTGCTCACTGCTGGATTACACTACCCACTGCTGGATTACACTGTGGTTACCCACTGCTGGATTACACTACCCACTGCTGGATTACACACCTCACTGCTGGATTACACACCTACTGCTGGATTACACCCCACTGCTGGATTACACTACCACTCACTGCTGGATTAACTACCCACTGCTGGATTACACTACCCACTGCTCACTGCTGATTACACTACCCACTGCTCACTGCTGATTACACTACCCACTGCTCACTGCTGGATTACACTACCCACTGCTCCTGCTGGATTACCAACCCACTGCTCACTGCTGTTACACTACACGCTGGATTACATACCCATGCTGGATACAACTGCTGGATTACACTACCACTGCTCATGCTGGTTAACAGCCTACTGCCTCTGGATTAACTACCCACTGTCACTGCTGGATTACACTACACTGTCACTGCTGGATTACACTGCTCACTGCTGGATTAACTACCCACTGTCACTGCTGGATTACACTACACTGCTGGTTACACACCACTGTCATGCTGGTTACACACTGTGGTTACACTACCTGCTCTGTGGATTAATACTGCTGGTTAACTATGTGGATTACACTACTGGATTACACCACTGCCACTGCTGGATTAACATTGGTTAACATACTGCTGATTACACTACCCATGCTCACTGCTGGATTACACTACCCACTGCTGGATTACCCACTGCCACTGCTGGATTAACTAACTGCTGGTTTGTGTGACCTACTGCTGGATTACACTACCCACTGCACACTGCTGGATTACACTACCCACTACACACTGCTGGATTACACAACCCACTGCTCACTGCTGGATTACACAACCCACTGCTCACTGCTGGATTACACTACCCACTGCTCACTGCTGGATTACACAACCCACTGCTCATTGCTGGATTAAACAGCCTACTGCTCACTTCTGGAGTACACTACCCACTGCTGGATTACACTACCCACTGCTCACTGCTGGATTACACTACCCACTGCTGGATTACACTACCCACTGCTGGATTACACTACCTACTGCTGGATTACACATCCCACTGCTCACTGCTGGATTACAATACCCACTGCTGGATTACACTACCCACTGCTGGATTACACTACCTACTGCTGGATTACACAACCCACTACTCACTGCTGGATTACACTACCCACTGCTCACTACTGGATTACACAACCCACTGCCCACTGCTGGATTACACATCCCACTGCTCGCTACTGGATTACTCAACCCACTGCTCACTGCTGAATTACACTACCCACTGCTCACTGCTGGACTACACACCACACTGCTGGATTACAATACCCACTGCTGGTTTACACTACCCAATGCTCACTGCTGAATTACACTACCCACTGCTGGATTACACAGCCTACTGCTCATTGCTGGATTACACTACCCACTGCTGGATTACACTACCCACTGCTCACTGCTGGATTATACTACCCACTGCTCACTGCTGGATTACACTACCCACTGCACATTGCTGGACTACACTACCCACTGCTCACTGCTTGATTACACAACCCACTGCTCACTACTGGATTACACTGCTCACTGCTGGTTTACACTACCCACTGATCACTGCTGGTTTACACTACCCACTGCTCACTGTTGGATTACACTACCCACTGCTCACTGCTGGATTACAATACCCACTGCTGGTTTACACTACCCAATGCTCACTGCTGAATTACACTACCCACTGCTGGATTACACAGCCTACTGCTCACTGCTGGATTACACTACCCACTGCTGGATTACACTATCCACTGCTCACTGCTGGATTATACTACCCACTGCTCACTGCTGGATTACACTACCCACTGCTCACTGCTAGATTACACTACCCACTGCTCACTGCTAGATTACACTACCCACTGCTCACTGCTGGATTAAACAACACACTGCTCACTGCTGGATTACACAACCCACTGCACACTGCTGGATTACACAACCCACTGCTCACTGCTGGATTACACAACACAGTGCTCACTGCTGGATTGCACAACCCACTGCACACTGCTGGATTACACTACCCCCTGCTCACTGCTGGTTTACACTACACACTGCTGGATTACACAACCTACTGCTCACTGCTGGATTACAATACCCATTGCTCACTGATGGATTAGACAACCTACCGCACACTGCTGGATTACACAACCCACTGCTCACTGCTGGATTACACTACCCACTGCTGGATTACACTACCCACTGCTGGATTACACATCCAACTGAACACTGCTGGATTACACAACCTACTGCTGGCTTACATTACCCACTGCACACTGCTGGATTACACAACCAACTGCTCACTGCTGGATTACACAACCTACTGCTGGATTACACTACCCACTGCACACTGCTGGATTACACTACCCACTGCTCACTGCTGGATTACACAACCCACTGCTCACTGCTGGATTACACTACCCACTGCTCACTGCTGGATTACACAACCCACTGCTCATTGCTGGATTACACAGCCTACTGCTCACTTCTGGATTACACTACCCACTGCTGGATTACACTACCCACTGCTCACTGCTGGATTACACTACCCACTGCTGGATTACACATCCCACTGCTCACTGCTGGATTACACTACCCACTGCTGGATTACACTACCCACTGCTGGATTACACTACCTACTGCTGGATTACACAACCCACTACTCACTGCTGGATTACACTACCCACTGCTCACTACTGGATTACACAACCCACTGCCCACTGCTGGATTACACATCCCACTGCTCGCTACTGGATTACTCAACCCACTGCTCACTGCTGAATTACACTACCCACTGCTCACTGCTGGACTACACACCACACTGCTGGATTACAATACCCACTGCTGGTTTACACTACCCAATGCTCACTGCTGAATTACACTACCCACTGCTGGATTACACAGCCTACTGCTCACTGCTGGATTACACTACCCACTGCTGGATTACACTACCCACTGCTCACTGCTGGATTATACTACCCACTGCTCACTGCTGGATTACACTACCCACTGCACATTGCTGGACTACACTACCCACTGCTCACTGCTTGATTACACAACCCACTGCTCACTACTGGATTACACTGCTCACTGCTGGTTTACACTACCCACTGATCACTGCTGGTTTACACTACCCACTGCTCACTGTTGGATTACACTACCCACTGCTCACTGCTGGATTACAATACCCACTGCTGGTTTACACTACCCAATGCTCACTGCTGAATTACACTACCCACTGCTGGATTACACAGCCTACTGCTCACTGCTGGATTACACTACCCACTGCTGGATTACACTATCCACTGCTCACTGCTGGATTATACTACCCACTGCTCACTGCTGGATTACACTACCCACTGCTCACTGCTAGATTACACTACCCACTGCTCACTGCTATATTACACTACCCACTGCTCACTGCTGGATTACACAACACACTGCTCACTGCTGGATTACACAACCCACTGCACACTGCTGGATTACACAACCCACTGCTCACTGCTGGATTACACAACACACTGCTCACTGCTGGATTGCACAACCCACTGCACACTGCTGGATTACACTACCCCCTGCTCACTGCTGGTTTACACTACACACTGCTGGATTACACAACCTACTGCTCACTGCTGGATTACAATACCCATTGCTCACTGATGGATTAGACAACCTACCGCACACTGCTGGATTACACAACCCACTGCTCACTGCTGGATTACACTACCCACTGCTGGATTACACTACCCACTGCTGGATTACACATCCAACTGAACACTGCTGGATTACACAACCTACTGCTGGCTTACATTACCCACTGCACACTGCTGGATTACACAACCAACTGCTCACTGCTGGATTACACAACCTACTGCTGGATTACACTACCCACTGCACACTGCTGGATTACACTACCCACTGCTCAGTGCTGGATTACACAACCCACTGCTCACTGCTGGATTACACTACCCACTGCTCACTGCTGGATTACACAACCCACTGCTAATTGCTGGATTACACAGCCTACTGCTCACTTCTGGATTACACTACCCACTGCTGGATTACACTACCCACTGCTCACTGCTGGATTACACTACCCACTGCTGGATTACACATCCCACTGCTCACTGCTGGATTACACTACCCACTGCTGGATTACACTACCCACTGCTGGATTACACTACCTACTGCTGGATTACACAACCCACTACTCACTGCTGGATTACACTACCCACTGCTCACTACTGGATTACACAACCCACTGCCCACTGCTGGATTACACATACCACTGCTCGCTACTGGATTACTCAACCCACTGCTCACTGCTGAATTACACTAACCACTGCTCACTGCTGGACTACACACCACACTGCTCACTGCTGGATTACAATACCCACTGCTGGTTTACATTACCCAATACTCACTGCTGAATTACACTACCCACTGCTGGATTACACAGCCTACTGCTCACTGCTGGATTACACTACCCACTGCTGGATTACACTACCCACTGCTCACTGCTGGATTATACTACCCACTGCTCACTGCTGAATTACACTACCCACTGCACATTGCTGGACGACACTACCCACTGCTCACTGCTTGATTACACAACCCACTGCTCACTGTTGGATTACACTGCCCACTGCTCACTGCTGGTTTACACTACCCACTGATCACTGCTGGTTTACACTACCCACTGCTCACTGTTGGATTACATTACCCACTGCTCACTGCTGGATTACAATACCCACTGCTGGTTTACACTACCCAATGCTCACTGCTGAATTACACTACCCACTGCTGGATTACACAGCCTACTGCTCACTGCTGGATTACACTACCCACCGCTGGATTACACTATCCACTGCTCACTGCTGGATTATACTACCCACTGCTCACTGCTGGATTAAACTACGCACTGCTCACTGCTAGATTACACTACCCACTGCTCACTGCTAGATTACACTACCCACTGCTCACTGCTGGATTACACAACACACTGCTCACTGCTGGATTACACAACCCACTGCACACTGCTGAATTACACAACCCACTGCTCACTGCTGGATTACACAACACACTGCTCACTGCTGGATTGCACAACCCACTGCACACTGCTGGAATACACTACCCACTGCTCACTGCCTGATTACACTACCCACTGCTCACTTCTGGATTACACTACTCACTGCTGGATTACATTACCCACTGCTGGATTACACAACCAACTGCTCACTGCTGGATTACACTATCCACTGCTCACTGCTGGTTTACACTACCCACTGCTGGATTACACAACCTACTGCTCACTGTTGGATTACAATACCCATTGATCACTGATGGATTAGACAACCTACTGCACACTGCTGGATTACACAACCCACTGCTCATTGCTGGATTACACTACCCACTGCTGGATTACACTACCCACTGCTGGATTACACTACCCACTGCTGGATTACACAACCAACTGATCACTGCTGGATTACACAATCTACTGCTGGATTACACTACCCACTGCACACTGCTGGATTACACAACCAACTGCTCACTGCTGGATTACACAACCTACTGCTGGATTACACTACCGACTGCACACTGCTGGATTACACTACCCACTGCACACTGCTGGATTACACAACCCACTGCTCACTGCTGGATTACACAACCCACTGCTCACTGCTGGATTACACTACCCACTGCTCACTGCTGGATTACACAACCCACTGCTCATTGCTGGATTACACAGCCTACTGCTCACTTCTGGATTACACTACCCACTGCTGGATTACACTACCCACTGCTCACTGCTGGATTACACTACCCACTGCTGGATTACACATCCCACTGCTCACTGCTGGATTACACTACCCACTGCTGGATTACACTACCCACTGCTGGATTACACTACCTACTGCTGGATTACACAACCGACTGCTCACTACTGGATTACACAACCCACTGCCCACTGCTGGATTACACATCACACTGCTCGCTATTGGATTACTCAACCCACTGCTCACTGCTGAATTACACTACCCACTGCTCACTGCTGGACTACACACCACACTGCTCACTGCTGGATTACAATACCCACTGCTGGTTTACACTACCCAATGCCCACTGCTGAATTACATTACCCACTGCTGGATTACACAGCCTACTGCTCACTGCTGGATTACACTACCCACTGCTGCATTACACTACCCACAGCTCACTGCTGGATTATACTACCCACTGCTCACTGCTGGATTACACTACCCACTGCACATTGCTGGACTACACTACCCACTGCACACTGCTTGATTACACAACCCACTGCTCACTGTTGGATTACACTGCCCACTGCTCACTGCTGGTCTACACTAACCACTGATCACTGCTGGTTTACACTACCCACTGCTCACTGTTGGATTACACTACCCACTGCTCACTGCTGGATTACAATACCCACTGCTGGTTTACACTACCCAATGCTCACTGCTGAATTACACTACCCACTGCTGGATTACACAGCCTACTGCTGGATTACACTACCCACTGCTCACTGCTGGATTATACTACCCACTGCTCACTGCTGGATTACACTACCCATTGCTCACTGCTTGATTACACAACCCATTGCTCACTGTTGGATTACACTACCCACTGCTCACTGCTGGTTTACACTACCCACTGCTCACTGCTTGTTTACACTACCCACTGCTCACTGCTAGATTACACTACCCACTGCTCACTGCTAGATTACACTACCCACTGCTCACCGCTTGATTACACTACCCACTGCTCACTGCTGGATTACACAACCCACTGCTCACTGATGGATTAAACTACCCACTGCTCACTGCTGTATTACACTACCCACTGCTCACTGCTGGATTACACAACCCACTGCACACTGCTGGATTACACAACCCACTGCTCACAGCTGGATTACACAACCCACTGCTCACTGCTGGACGATAATACCCACTGCTCACTGCTGGATTACACTACCCACTGCTCACTGCTGGATTACACTACCCACTGCTAACTGCTAGATTACACTACACACTGCTCACTGCTAGATTACACTACCCACTGCTCACTACTGGATTACACAACCCACTGCTCACTGCTGGATTACACTACCCACTGCTCACTGCTGGATTACACTACCCACTGCTCACTGCTGGATTACACAACACAGTGCTCACTGCTGGATTACAAAACCCACTGCACACTGCTGGATTACACTACCAACTGCTCACTGCTGGATTACACTACCTACTGCTCACTGCTGGATTACACTACCCACTGCTCATTGCTGTATTACACAACCAACTGCTGGATTACACAACCCACTGCTCACTGCAGGCTTACACTACCCACTGCTCTCTGCTGGCTTACACTACCCACTGCTCACTGCTGGATTACACAACTAACTGCTGGATTACACTACCCACTGCTCATTGCTGGATTACCCAACCCACTGCTGGATTACACAACCCATTGCTCACTGCAAGTTTATACTACCCACTGCTCACTGTTGGCTGACACTACCCACTGCTCACTGCTGGATTACACAACAAACTGCTCACTGCTGGATTACACAACCTACTGCTGGATTACACTACCCACTGCACACTGCTGGATTACACAACCCATTGCTCACTGCTGGATTACAACACACACTGGTCACTGCTGGATTACACAACCCACTGCTCACTGCAGGACTACATAACACACTGCTCACTGCTGTTTTACACTACCCACTGCTCACTGCTGGTTTACACTACCCACTGCTCACTGCTGGATTACAAAACACACTGGTCACTGCTGGATTACACAACCCACTGCTCACTGCTGGACTACACAACACACTGCTCACAGCTGGTATACACTACCCACTTCTCACTACTGGACTACACAACCCACTGCTCACTGCTCAATTACACTACCCAGTGCTGGATTACACAGCCTACTGCTCACTGCTGGATTACACTACCCACTGCTGGATTACACAGCCTACTGCTCACTGCTGGATTACACTACCCACTGCTGGATTACACTACCCACTGCTCTCTGCTGGATTAAACTACCCACTGGTCACTGCTGGATTACACTCCCCACTGATCACTGCTGGTTTACACTACCCACTGTTCACTGCTGGATTACACAACCCACTACCCACTGCACACTGCTGAACTACACAACCCACTGCAATCTGCTGGACTACACAACCCACTGCTCACTGCTTGACTACACAACCCACTGCACACTGCTGGACTACACAACCCACTGCTCACTGCTTGACTACACAACCCACTGCACACTGCTGGATTACACAACACACTGCTCACTGCTTGACTACACAACCCACTACACATTGCTGGATTACACAACACATTGCTCACAGCTTGACTACACAACCAACTGCACACTGCTGGATTACACTACCCACTGCTCACTGCTGGTTTACACTACCCACTGCTCACTGCTGGATTACACAACCCACTGCTCACTTCTGGATTACACAACCCACTGCTCACTGCTGGATTTCACAACACACTGCTCACTGCTGGATTACACAACCCACTGCACACTGCTGGATTACACAACCCACTGCTCATTGCCTGATGTCACTACCCACTGCTCACTGCTGGACTACACAACACACTGCTCACTGCTGGTTTACACTACCCACTGCTCACGGCTGGATTACACAACCCACTGCACACTGCTGGATTACACAACCAACTGCTCACTGCTGGTTTACACTACCCACTGCTCACTGCTGGATTACACAACCCACTGCTATCTGCTGTATTACACAACCCACTGCTCACTGCTGGACTACACAACCCACTGCTCACTGCTGGATTACACTACCCATTGCTCACTGCTAGATTACACTACCCACTGCTCACTGCTGGATTACACTACCCACTGCTCTCTGCTGGATTACACAACCCACTGCTCACTACTGGATTACACTACCCACTGCTGGATTACTCTGCCCACTGCTGGATTACACAACCTACTGCTCACCGCTGGATTACACTACCCACTGCTCACTTCTTGTTTACACTACCCACTGCGGGATTACACAACCCACTGCACACTGCTGGATTACACTACCCACTGCTCACTGCCTGATTACACTACTCACTGCTCACTGCTGGTTTACACTACCCACTGCTGGATTACACAACCTACTGCACACTGCTGGATTACACAACACACTCCTCACTGCTGGTTTACACTACCCACTGCTGGATTACACAACCCACTGCACACTGCTGGATTACACTACCCACTGCTCACTGCCTGATTACACTACCAACTGCTCACTGCTGGATTACACTACCCACTGCTGGATTACACATCCTACTGCTCACTGGTGGATTACACTAACCACTGCTTGATTACAATACCCACTGCTCACTGCTGGATTATACTACCCACTGGTCACTGCTGGATTACACTACCCACTGCACACTGCTAGATTACACTACCCACTGCCCACTACAGGATTACACTACCCACTGCTCACTGCTGGATTACACAACCCACTGCACACTGCTGGATTACACAACCCACTGCTCACTGCTGGATTATACTACCCACTGGTCACTGCTGGATTACACTACCCACTGCACACTGCTAGATTAAACTTCCCACTGCTCACTGCTGGACTACAAAACCCACTTCTCACTGCTGGATTACACTACCCACTGTTCACTGCTGGTTTACATAACCCATTGCTCACTGCTGGATTACACAACCCACTGCTCACTGCTGGATTTCACAACACACTGCACACTGCTGGATTACACAACCCACTGCTCATTGCCTGATTACTCTACCTACTGCTCACTGCTGGACTACACAACACACTGCTCACTGCTGGTTTACACTACCCACTGCTCACGGCTGGATTACACAACCCACTGCACACTGCTGGATTACACAACCAACTGCTCACTGCTGGTTTACATTACCCACTGCTCACTGCTGGATTACACAACCCACTGCTAACTGCTGTATTACAAAACCCACTGCTCACTGCTGGACTACACAACCCACTGCTCACTGCTGGATTACACTACCCACTGCACACTGCTAGATTACACTACCCACTGCCCACTGCAGGATTACACTACCCACTGCTCACTGCTGGATTACACAACCCACTGCACACTGCTGGATTACACAACCCACTGCTCACTGCTGGATTATACTACCCACTGGTCACTGCTGGATTACACTACCCACTGCACACTGCTAGATTAAACTTCCCACTGCTCACTGCTGGACTACAAAACCCACTTCTCACTGCTGGATTACACTACCCACTGTTCACTGCTGGTTTACATAACCCATTGCTCACTGCTGGATTACACAACCCACTGCTCACTGCTGGATTTCACAACACACTGCACACTGCTGGATTACACAACCCACTGCTCATTGCCTGATTACTCTACCTACTGCTCACTGCTGGACTACACAACACACTGCTCACTGCTGGTTTACACTACCCACTGCTCACGGCTGGATTACACAACCCACTGCACACTGCTGGATTACACAACCAACTGCTCACTGCTGGTTTACACTACCCACTGCTCACTGCTGGATTACACAACCCACTGCTAACTGCTGTATTACACAACCCACTGCTCACTGCTGGACTACACAACCCACTGCTCACTGCTGGATTACACTACCCATTGCTCACTGCTAGATTACACTACCCACTGCTCACTGCTGGATTACACTACCCACTGTTCACTGCTGGATTACACTACCCACTGCTCACTGCTGGATTACACTACCCACTGCTCACTGATGGACTACACAACCTACTGCTCACTGCTGGATTACAATACCCACTGCTCACTGCTGGATAACACTACCCACTGCTCACTACTGGATTACACTACCCACTGCTCACTACTGGATTACACTACCCACTGCTCACTGCTGGATTAAACTACCCACTGCTCACTGCTGGTTTACACAACTCACTGCTCACTGCTGGATTACACTACCCACTGCTCACTGCTGGATTACACTACCCACTGCTCACTGCTGGATTACACTACCCACTGCTCACTGCTGGATTACACTACCCACTGCTCACTGCTGGTTTACACTGCTCACGGCTGGATTACACTACCCCTGCTCACTGCTGGATTACACTACCCACTGCTCACTGCTGGATTACACTACCCACTGCTCACTGCTGGTTTACACTACCCACTGCTCACTGCTGGATTACACTACCCACTGCTCACTGCTGGTTTACACTACCCACTGCTCACTGCTGGATTACACTACCCACTGCTCACTGCTAGATTACACTACCCACTGCTCACTGCTGGTTTACACTACCCATTGCTCACTGCTATATTACACTACCCACTGCTCACTGCTAGATTACACAACCCACTGCTAACTGCTGGTTTACACTACCCACTGCTCACTGCTGGATTACACAACACACTGCTCACTGCTGGACTACACAACCCACTGCTCACTGCTAGATTACACAACCAACTGCTGGATTACACTACCCACTGCTCACTGCTGGATTACACTACCCACTGCTCACTGCTGGATTACACTACCTACTGCTCACTGCTGGATTACACTACCTACTCCTCACTGCTGGATTACACAACCCACTGCTCACTGCTGGATTACACTACCTACTGCTCACTGCTGGATTACACTACCTACTGCTCACTGCTGGATTACACAACCCACTGCTCACTGCTGGATTACACTACCCACTGCTCAATGCTGGATTACACTACCCACTGCTCACTGCTGGATTAAACTACCCACTGCCCACTGCTGGATTACACTACCCACTGATCACTGCTGGATTACACTACCCATTGCTCACTGCTATATTACACTACCCACTGCTCACTGCTGGATTACACTACCCACTGCTCACTGCTGGATTACACTACCCACTGCTCACTGCTGGATTACACTACCCACTGCTCACTGATGGACTACACAACCTACTGCTCACTGCTGGATTACAATACCCACTGCTCACTGCTGGATAACACTACCCACTGCTCACTACTGGATTACACAACCCACTGCTCACTACTGGATTACACTACCCACTGCTGGATTACACTGCCCACTGCTGGATTACACAACCTACTGCTCACCGCTGGATTACACTACCCACTGCTCACTGCTGGTTTACACTACCCACTGCGGGATTACACAACCCACTGCACACTGCTGGATTACACTACCCACTGCTCACTGCCTGATTACACTACCCACTGCTCACTGCTGGTTTACACTACCCACTGCTGGATTACACAACCTACTGCACACTGCTGGATTACACAACCCACTGCTCACTGCTGGATTACACAACACACTCCTCACTGCTGGTTTACACTACCCACTGCTGGATTACACAACCCACTGCACACTGCTGGATTACACTACCCACTGCTCACTGCCTGATTACACTACCAACTGCTCACTGCTGGATTACACTAACCACTGCTTGATTACAATACCCACTGCTCACTGCTGGATTATACTACCCACTGGTCACTGCTGGATTACACTACCCACTGCACACTGCTAGATTACACTACCCACTGCCCACTGCAGGATTACACTACCCACTGCTCACTGCTGGATTACACAACCCACTGCACACTGCTGGATTACACAACCCACTGCTCACTGCTGGATTATACTACCCACTGGTCACTGCTGGATTACACTACCCACTGCACACTGCTAGATTAAACTACCCACTGTTCACTGCTGGACTACAAAACCCACTTCTCACTGCTGGATTACACTACCCACTGTTCACTGCTGGTTTACACAACCCATTGCTCACTGCTGGATTACACAACCCACTGCTCACTGCTGGATTTCACAACACACTGCTCACTGCTGGATTACACAACCCACTGCACACTGCTGGATTACACAACCCACTGCTCATTGCCTGATTACTCTACCTACTGCTCACTGCTGGACTACACAACACACTGCTCACTGCTGGTTTACACTACCCACTGCTCACGGCTGGATTACACAACCCACTGCACACTGCTGGATTACACAACCAACTGCTCACTGCTGGTTTACACTACCCACTGCTCACTGCTGGATTACACAACCCACTGCTAACTGCTGTATTACACAACCCACTGCTCACTGCTGGACTACACAACCCACTGCTCACTGCTGGATTACACTACCCATTGCTCACTGCTAGATTACACTACCCACTGCTCACTGCTGGATTACACTACCCACTGCTCACTGCTGGATTACACTACCCACTGCTCACTGCTGGATTACACTACCCACTGCTCACTGATGGACTACACAACCTACTGCTCACTGCTGTATTACAATACCCACTGCTCACTGCTGGATAACACTACCCGCTGCTCACTACTGGATTACACTACCCACTGCTCACTACTGGATTACACTACCCACTGCTCACTGCTGGATTAAACTACCCACTGCTCACTGCTGGTTTACACAACTCACTGCTCACTGCTGGATTACACTACCCACTGCTCACTGCTGGATTACACTACCCACTGCTCACTGCTGGATTACACTACCCACTGCTCACTGCTGGATTACACTACCCACTGCTCACTGCTGGTTTACACTGCTCACGGCTGGTTTACACTACCCTGCTCACTGCTGGATTACACTACCCACTGCTCACTGCTTGATTACACTACCCACTGCTCACTGCTGGTTTACACTACCCACTGCTCACTGCTGGATTACACTACCCACTGCTCACTGCTGGTTTACACTACCCACTGTTCACTGCTGGATTACACTACCCACTGCTCACTGCTAGATTACACTACCCACTGCTCACTGCTGGTTTACACTACCCACTGCTCACTGCTATATTACACTACCCACTGCTCACTGCTAGATTACACAACCCACTGCTAACTGCTGGTTTACACTACCCACTGCTCACTGCTGGATTACACAACACACTGCTCACTGCTGGACTACACAACCCACTGCTCACTGCTAGATTACACAACCAACTGCTGGATTACACTACCCACTGCTCACTGCTGGATTACACTACCCACTGCTCACTGCTGGATTACACTACCTACTGCTCACTGCTGGATTACACTACCTACTCCTCACTGCTGGATTACACAACCCACTGCTCACTGCTGGATTACACTACCTACTGCTCACTGCTGGATTACACTACCTACTGCTCACTGCTGGATTACACAACCCACTGCTCACTGCTGGATTACACTACCCACTGCTCAATGCTGGATAACACTACCCACTGCTCACTGCTGGATTAAACTACCCACTGCCCACTGCTGGATTACACTACCCACTGCTCACTGCTGGACTACACTGCTCACTGCTGGATTACACTACCCACTGCTCATTGCTAGCAGTACAGCAGTACACTGGCTATACAGTCAAACCTGTTTGAAGCAGCCAGTCATGGGAATCACATAAAGTGGCTGCTTAGCACATGTGGTTGCTTAATAGAGGTCAAATGCATAATAAAACACATATTGGGAATCAGGAAACTGGAGGCTTAGTGCAGGTTGGCTGCTTAATGGGGGTGAAGATATTAGTCATTTTAGATTTTCGGGGGATAGTGCAATGCTGTAGACATAAACCAATTCCAGAATCTCCTCTGGTTCTTTTACGTGCACGGTGTACAGCACCGACACGAGACCTCGGTTTAACGTCCCATAACAGAAAGACTGTTAATTTTATTAGGGTCAGACGGGGGATCGAACCTGCTGGACAACAGCAAGTGGGAATAAAAGGATTAAACCACGTGTTGGTATCGTTTGCATAATAACGTGTTGCATATTGATATCCTGACAAATAAATATGTTTTAACCAACATTCACAAAACTCGCAGGACATGTTCAAATATAATTGCTTTCGTTAATAATGGATGTTTTCATTTTGTTCTCGTTTTGTTTTCAATCTCAGCAAGGTATGTACACACATCACAAATACCCAATACTTTACATATCTAACAATAATTATAGCATATTTCTGCCACCGCCTTTCCACTTAATGTTCGTTCACTGCTTCCTGAAAATTGACAAATAAATGGCCATATGTCACATTATTATAAGCATAACAAATTTCGTACACATTTGTGAGAAACACAAATACTTATCATAACTGAAAACATTGTATCTTACAAAAGCATTTTAACATAAGAAACTGCCAACTATTTCATATAAGTATAAACTTTATTTATTTTACAACGATTGAGAAACAAGTTCTAACAACTTACCATCTCACATACTTCGCGGTCCGAGGTTCGAACCCGGTTGCATTGGTGAGAAGCGAGCGCTAACCACTGCGCTAATCGGACAGCATATTTCATATAAAGAGACACGGTCTGAGCTTGGCTCGAACCCATGACCATCAGTGCGAAACAACAAGTTCTTAGAACTTATATTAATCACTCTCGATAACTCATTTTTGATGGAATCCATCGCCACGAGTGAGAGGCAATGTGGAATTTAAATGTCTTACATAAGGACACACTCGTAGTGGCTCCAGAGGGACTCGAACATGCACGTTGTGTACTGAATCCAGTATATCGCGGATATAAGAGATATTGAATTGGATTGCTATAGAACATTATGTGTCTGATTTGACTGAATTAAAGTTATCATCTCACTAAAATATAACTTTTATTTATTTTACAACGACTGCGAAACAAGCTTTAACAACTTAACCATTAAGCACACTCCTTGAAAGAGTATATATGGTCATTTGTGAGGGAGGAAACGCAGAGCCTGGAGGGAGATAGCCCACCTGTCCAATCTGGCGACAACCGTACCATCTCACATGCCGGTCCGAGATCGAACCTAGCTTGTATTGGTGGGAAGTAAGCTTGGACGGCTTCGACGTTGACTCCAACACAGGCAAGCCATGATTTACGTACAATGTTTATGAAACACAAAGCTACAACAATGAAGTTAGTGTATTGAGATTCATTTAAATAACAAAACAAAGATGTGATAAGAATTACTGCTATGTATTCGTATTATAGGTATTAAGATTGTCCAATTGTTTTCAGGGAACTAGTTCCAAGCTTTCACTGGTGTGCGCATAGAAATATAGGCTTGAGCTGGAACCTAGAAATGGCCAGGTCAATCTATTTACGTAGTTGAAATTCTGCAACAATATTTGGTTCCCATTTGATTCGCGGATGTTCCAGCAGAGATGTGGTATATACTATTATGTTGGACAGGGTTTCATGTCATTGTCAACATGTTTGCATTTAATTACTAAATTATATATAATTTATATACATTCACTCAATTACACTAACCGAGTGTGTATTATGCAAAGTGAATTTTCAATCGTGTGTGTGCTTACGTTTATTTATCGTCGCTACCGGTTGCCCATATGAGCGACGCCTCCTGAAGAGATTAGTTATTTTAGATTTTGGAGAATAGTGCATGATACAGACAGAGACCCATTCCAGAATCTCCTCTGGTTCTTTTACGTGCACGATGTAAAGCACCGACACGAGACCTCGGTTTAACGTCTCATCTGAAAGACTGTTAATTTTATTAGGGTCAGACGGGGGGTCGAACCTGCGATCCCTGGATTACCAGTCCAGCGTGTTACCACTGGACTACATATCCGTCTGTGAATTTTCAATCGTCCTTCTATTACATATTTGTATGTAATATTTCTTATTATTACTTGTTTTATGTTATTACAGAGCTCAAAAATATCACAGAAAAGTCGTAACTAAGTATGCCAATGTAAAATAGAAATTATCCATATCAAACATAATCGCGAAATGTCTAATTAGATGTAACTGGATTACAGACATCGACATTCTTGTCGCAAATACGACATATCGCGTATCTGAATTCTGTCGAATGTACTGCACAAAATGATCTAATATTTCTGCTTTAGCGTGACCAAATTAAGACACATGCGCAAAGTTAATATCTTCAACCCAGTCTATTGTTCTGGGGTTCACTGTATTTAGCTGGCCTTTCGTACTTATGTCGAATCATGATCGGCTTAGTTACACCATGCCTGTCTTAGTGAAAGGGGGATGGCGTGCAGACGTTCCAAAAAACACCTCCGTGCAGAAGAGAATGCATAAAGCTCCTAAGATAATACACCGTGTTATGCTATATTAGATGAATACAATTCATGTATTATTTGTGCTCTGTAAAATACAAAATCGTTTTTGTGTAAAATTTGAATCGGATCTTTGTTAAAAAATGCATGTTAACATTAACATAATACCGTTGGTGTGTGTGTGTGTGTGTGTGTGTGTGTGTGTGTGTGTGTGTGTGTGTGTGTGTGTGTGTGTGTGTGTGTGTGTGTGTGTGTGTGTGTGTGTGTGTGTGTGTGTGTGTGTGTGTGTGTGTGTGTGTGTGTGTGTGTGTGTGTGTGTGTGTGTGTGTGTGTGTGTGTGTGTGTGTGTGTGTGTGTGTGTGTGTGTGTGTGTGTGTGTGTGTGTGTGTGTGTGTGTGTGTGTGTGTGTGTGTGTGTGTGTGTGTGTGTGTGTGTGTGTGTGTGTGTGTGTGTGTGTGTGTGTGTGTGTGTGTGTGTGTGTGTGTGTGTGTGTGTGTGTGTGTGTGTGTGTGTGTGTGTGTGTGTGTGTGTGTGTGTGTGTGTGTGTGTGTGTGTGTGTGTGTGTGTGTGTGTGTGTGTGTGTGTGTGTGTGTGTGTGTGTGTGTGTGTGTGTGTGTGTGTGTGTGTGTGTGTGTGTGTGTGGTGTGTGTGTGTGTGTGTGTGTGTGTGTGTGTGTGTGTGTGTGTGTGTGTGTGTGTGTGTGTGTGTGTGTGTGTGTGTGTGTGTGTGTGTGTGTGTGTGTGTGTGTGTGTGTGTGTGTGTGTGTGTGTGTGTGTGTGTGTGTGTGTGTGTGTGTGTGTGTGTGTGTGTGTGTGTGTGTGTGTGTGTGTGTGTGTGTGTGTGTGTGTGTGTGTGTGTGTGTGTGTGTGTGTGTGTGTGTGTGTGTGTGTGTGTGTGTGTGTGTGTGTGTGTGTGTGTGTGTGTGTGTGTGTGTGTGTGTGTGTGTGTGTGTGTGTGTGTGTGTGTGTGTGTGTGTGTGTGTGTGTGTGTGTGTGTGTGTGTGTGTGTGTGTGTGTGTGTGTGTGTGTGTGTGTGTGTGTGTGTGTGTGTGTGTGTGTGTGTGTGTGTGTGTGTGTGTGTGTGTGTGTGTGTGTGGTGTGTGTGTGTGTGTGTGGTGTGTGTGTGTGTGTGTGTGTGTGTGTGTGTGTGTGTGTGTGTGTGTGGTGTGTGTGTGTGTGTGTGTGTGTGTGTGTGTGTGTGTGTGTGTGTGTGTGTGTGTGTGTGTGTGTGTGTGTGTGTGTGTGTGTGTGTGTGTGTGTGTGTGTGTGTGTGTGTGTGTGTGTGTGTGTGTGTGTGTGTGTGTGTGTGTGTGTGTGTGTGTGTGTGTGTGTGTGTGTGTGTGTGTGTGTGTGTGTGTGTGTGTGTGTGTGTGTGTGTGTGTGTGTGTGTGTGTGTGTGTGTGTGTGTGGTGTGTGTGTGTGTGTGTGTGTGTGTGTGTGTGTGTGTGTGTGGGTGTGTGTGTGTGTGTGTGTGTGTGTGTGTGTGTGTGTGTGTGTGTGTGTGTGTGTGTGTGTGTGTGTGTGTGTGTGTGTGTGTGTGTGTGTGTGTGTGTGTGTGTGTGTGTGTGTGTGTGTGTGTGTGTGTGTGTGTGTGTGTGTGTGTGTGTGTGTGTGTGTGTGTGTGTGTGTGTGTGTGTGTGTGTGTGTGTGCGTACGTACGTGCGTGCGTGCGTGCGTGCGTGCGTGTGTGTGTGTGTGCGTGCGTGCGTGTGTGTGTGCGTATAGCAATGTATTTGTGTTTCCATGATTGGCGTTAGCTTACACAAATAAACATTACTGTTCTTTTTCTTTTATGATTTCCAATGACTTTGGCTAATATAATATTTTGTTTTCAAATTTTATTCATTTTAACTGCCCCTGTCTGGAGCCTCATTGCATTACGTGTCACAACCGCACAACCACTTATGTTAGTATGAATGTCCGTAATAAGAAATAGTTCCTGTATACTGTTTATGTTAGTTTCTGTTTGCTGTCAAAATTAAAAACTACAGACAAAACAAATTCATTAGAATATATTACTTAATAATTAACTGTTCATGATAGTCAGAAAATAGTTAAAATACAAAGGTACATCTAACCGCGCAGGAATACGATACGCAACAGATTGCAAAGAACATGCCATCTTTCACTGTTTCAAATCGGTGTAAGATGGGGTTTTTCTTTCACTGAGAAAACTCAATCAGTTATTGGAAAAGAAAAGAACCGTACATATTTCAAATAGACACAAGGACAACACATTGCCAATACATTATTCAAATGTTTGTGGAAGTCGTGATAGAGCAGTGGATGTGCGTTCGCTTCAGGTGCGAACGGTCCGGAGTTCGAGCCCCGCTGGAGCCGTTACGATAGTGACCTTAGACGAGGCATTTAAAATCCACGTTTCCTCTTCTCTCTCCCTCGTGGCGATGGATTCCATCAGGGATGAGGTTTCGAGAGTGATTAATATAAGTTGTAAGATCTTGTTTCGCAATCGAGCTAAATAAATGTGTATACAAATTCAAATGTTTATTGTATATGATAATACGTTTTAATACTATGTATTGAAATAGACACACGGTCACAAATCTTCACTCTTGATAGCACGCCATACAACAAGATATGATATGATATATCTTTATTTCGCAATAAGCCATTTCTGGCCTATGAACAAAGCATCAATACAAAACATTACAAAGTGAAACATGTATGGTATTATGGTGACGGACACTAATCTCAACAAAGCATCAATACAAAACATTACAAAGTGAAACATGTATGGTAATATGGTGACGGACACTAATCTCAACAAAGCATCAATACAAAACATTACAAAGTGAAACATGTATGGTAATATGGTGACGGACACTAATCTCAACAAAGCATCAATACAAAACATTACAAAGTGAAACATGTATGGTAATATGGTGACGGACACTAATCTCAACAAAGCATCAATACAAAACATTACGAAGTGACACATGTATGGTAATATGGTGACGGACACTAATCTCAACAAAGCATCAATACAAAACATTACAAAGTGAAACATGTAGGGTATTATGGTGACGGACACTAATCTCAACGACCAATTATAGGAGAGACATACATTCTTATAAACAAAAACAACGCAAGATAACTACTCTTTTTCTACTTGATTTCGTAGTGCACTCGAGTGTCATCTTGTCTGAAACACTGCACTCGAGTGCACTAAGACATCAACTATCAACGAATGGAGCCTAATAATCATATATAATAAGTCGATCGATTAAGCATTACCAAAATCAGTCAGGTTAATTACCCATTTTCTTTTCTGTACTAAATATATTTCCGCCACAATATTATGACGTCACAGCTAGTACGTACATATTCACAAAACATGTTGATCAATAGACTGACGCTAATAAAATTAACAGTCTTTCAGATGGGACTTTAAACCCAGGTCTCGTGTCGGTGCTGTACACCGGGCACGTGAAAGAAGAGGATACTCTGGAATGGGTCTCTTTTTGTATCATTGCACTATCCTCCAAAAATCTAAATGACTAATCTCTTCAGGAGGCGTCGCTCATGTGGGCAACCGGTAGCGACGATAAATAAACGTAAAACACACGCTCAATAAGAGTTTCCATGTACTACGTCACACATTATGTTAGGACGTTAAGAACTGTTTGGCAACATTCCTACAAATGCTTCCTGAGAATAAATTGTTAAAAAATCTCCGTCGAGATTACCTCGTGATCTAGTGTCTGACATCATTTGAACAAAATGTCATGGAAGTCAAACTGATGTTGAAAGGATGTACCAAACTTGGCACGGTAACAGTACTTGACTCGATCTCTTACATATTCTTGTAAAGCTTGAACACGCACAGTTTGATGATAGTGTTTTACGTGTATTTATCGTCGCTACCGGTTGCCCATATGAGCGACGCCTCCTGATGAGATTAGTCATTTTAGATGTTTTGGAGGATAGTGCAATGATACAGACAGAGACCCATTCCAGGGTCTCTTCTGGTTCTTTTACGTGCACGATGTAGAGCACCGACACGAGACCTCGGTTTAAAGTCCCATCTGAAAGACTGTTAATTTTATTAGGGTCAAACGGGGGATCGAACCTGCGATACCTGGAGTTTGATGATAGTTCGGCAATTGATTTATATACATGTGTACACATGACGTACAACGTATGTGCCATTCGACCGTTAATATAAATGACATATGCCGTACAACTTGTGTAGTATTCGTTAATATAATTGAACGAGAGCCTTTGAAATCATGTTGCACGACGAATTCATTGATTGTTATGTGTAGAGGGTTTTTTGGAGGAGGGGGAGAGGGTGGATGAGGTGGTGTGGACGGATTAGGTGGTGAGGGTGGATGAGTGGGTGAGGGTAGATGAGTGGGTGAGGATGGATTAGGAGGTAAGGGTGGATGAGAGCGTGAGGGTGGATGATGTGGTGAGGGTAGATGAGGGGATGAGGGTGGATTAGGAGGTGAGGGTGGATTAGGAGGTGAGGGTGGATGAGGGGTGAGGTTGGGAGGGAGGTTGGTGTTAGTATTTATAGTAACATTCCTTGCAATTTCTAAAAATAGCCAGATACAATCAGATTTCTCCCGAAATGTATATCGGTACTTTTTGTTAGAATCCTTTGTTTTGACTGCTGTTAGTATACGAAGTTTGCTTATTAGTTGAAATACATGTACTCAGTATTCATGTAATCAGAAAAATATTATACCATATAATAGCAAAATACATTCTGTAGAAATTTGCGTTTTCATTATTAATGTAGTGTCGCTTTAATGTTAGTGTGTCTTTCTATATATATATATATAGAGAGAGATTATATATATGTATTTCAATCTTACGATACCTCTTTCGTCGTGTTATGTTACTATCTAGTCGTTGAATATCGTCTAAGGTTATATCCATACAGCATGCGTATTTGCATTACAAAGGGGGTGACTGCACCGGGTCAGACAGTGTTGTAAGCATTGAATAGCGCTATTACGTACGTGCACAGTGATTAGCCATTTTCGTTCAACCTCATTGGCTTTCTATACACTGTTTGGTCGTGTATGTCCTTAAGCCTTTGTACAAGTGAGAAAAGTCAGGGAAACTGATCAGTTTTTAAATGGAATGTAAGAAATATGAACACCTCACCTTAATCGTAATGTAAAGCGAATACACTTCGGATTGAAGAACAAGTTCAGATTACCCAGACTTTACGTTGTTGATATTCAATATATTGAATTACCATTCCTCTAACTGGGATCAATTTCGTGAACTATCTTAAGGGGCTATGACTTCTAGGATGTGATAGTTATTCACCCAAAGCAAATACAACCAAATGCACTGTCAACACGCTTCTTCTCGTTAGATTAAATATTGGTTCAAATACGATGTTTAGAAAATTGGGCTTGAAAAGGAATGGTTAATTAATGACCCTCTAGAAGAATAGACTGTTTATGTACCCCGTATCGATAATTATTGAATAGTGTATGTGAATATGTTACACAGTTATGTTATGGGGTAGTCCGCCTCCGTGGTCGAGTGGTTAAGGTCGCTGACTTGTATACCACTGTAAACTATCATCACTGATGGTCACGGGTTCGAGCCCCGCTCAGGCCGTGTCTGTCTCATTTATATGAAAAAGTTGGCAGTTTCCTACGGAGGTTGGTGCACCCAAGTACTGGTTAACCGCTGGAGCCTGCCCAGGAAAAGTGTTGTTAAGTAAACTGCACGCCGGCGATATAGCCCGAAATGGTGCTGATGCAGGCGTAAAACCCGAAATATAACATATAATAATACTGCATCATATAATAATATGTTATGGGGTAACAGCTAGTGCTTCTTCGAGTACTATGTATATAATTATGCCATGAAGGAGTACACGCTCTGAATCTGAATACATGTTTGACCTTGGTTTGATTTAGTCGCGAAATTAAGTGACACCTAACTTGGATGCGCATGCGTGTGTGTATGTTTTGCATTAATTTATCTTCTCTATCGGTTACTATGAGCGTCGTCTGCTGAAGATATTTGTCTTTTTTAAATTGTGCATGATAGTGCAATTATACAGACAGAGACCCATTCCAGAATCTTCTCTGGTTCTTTTACGTGTACGATGTAAAGCACTGACACGATACCACGGTTTAAAATCCCACCCGAAAGAATGTTAGTATTATTATACTCAGACGTGGGATGTTCGCAGTCCAACGTGTTCACCACTGGACAACTGACCAGTGTAAATGTCTCGTATGATTGCTCTATCTATATACCCTACCCCCCACCCGCACCCAACCCCATGAGTCGAGGCTGATTTATTCACATTCTATAATAGACAATAATTCTAAACTGCATCATTCTGTTGTGAAATGTGAGTTGTTGTGTTTTTTGTTCATGTTTTAATTCCTGATCAATATACACAATAATTACACATATTCAAAACATATACATGTAATGAAAACAAAACGACAGACAACAGTATTAACACACACCATGCATATGTCCATGTTATACACAATCATGTAGAATTGTGTAATAACCAGATGTATATTGAAAGGAAAGTTTTGATGATTTTGAATTAAGAAACAAGACAAGGAACGGAAAGCACGAACTATCAGTGGTAGATAAGTGTGGATGATTGTATACATATATTATACATTTAGTTAATTTAATCATATTTTATTGCTCGGTTCGTTTTACATATACATGTATACAAAACATGACAAATTAAAGAAAGGCGAACGGGTTGGGTCACAAGTTCTAGCAACATTAGTTACGGCCCTTCCCGACAAGATTGTAAATGAAAAGAAATAGCCACTGGGTGTAGACACATTTATTTTTTAAACAAAATCATATTTTTTTCCAGGTTTAATCGATAAGATTCAAAACCTGTTTCATTTTCTCATTGAATGTATGTTGTTTGCTTTTGAGAATTGAGATTGTAATATATTCCATTAATGTCAAACCCCTTGCAAGGACGTATACATATTTTCCTGGGCAAGCTTAGCCGACCTAAGTGGTTAACCAGTACTAAGCAATGTGTGTGAGGTGCCTTGCTCAATGACACTACCTACATGACCTGACTGAGTATCGCACCCGCCGGAACCGATATATTCCAAATCCGACGCTCTACCACTCGACCACTCGACCATGTATGCCACAATTAAAACAAATTAAATGTTAGGTTTGAAGCCTCACTAAAAGTATTCTTGTTTGCTTCATACATGTTAGTGGTATCAAAGGAGTCCATGACGAAACGCTTAAACATTTACCGAGTAATTCGTCAAGTGAGATCGCAAGCATAGCACTAGATACTAATGGCCCACCGATGGCAGTAACTTCTGATAATTGTAAATTCCAATATTGTTATAGTTTGCCATATCAATATTAACCCTCATGGCCAACCCACTGCAAAATAGTTACTCAAATTTCATTTTGATACGACATTTGAAAAAGGTCATATTTGTTAAATGAAGAGAATGCACAGGTCTTTGTATACTACTACGTGGTATATCAGATATCGGAACGTATAACAGATATCAATAGATAACTAAATGGTTTTTGATCTGGTGCTTTGTACGATGCAATACCAATAGACTGGTAGACATAATTTCATCCACAACCTGTGTGATTGTTTGTTGAGATTAGTGTCCGTCACCATTATTACCATACATGTTTCACTTTGTAATGTTTTGTATTAATGCTTTGTTGAGATTAGTGTCCGTCACCATATTACCATACGTGTTTTACTTTGTGATGTTTTGTATTGATGCTTTGTTCATGGGTCAGAAATGGTTTATTACGAAATAAAGATATATATCATATGTTAATATACATTAAAATAAATTATGTTCCTATTAATTCATTGAGGCATACTGCATGACTTTAAATACCATGCGCTATATGTGTAGATATACTGATACCAACATGAAACTGTGCACTTGCCTTAGGGGTAACATTTATATCCTTTTATAAAAACAATATAGACACATTTGGTATCAAAATTACGAACTATTGTGTAAATTAGTGCAGTGTGCGAAGGATTAGTTTGTTCACTCATGATAGTACAATCCATAATTCTAAAATTATTAACGAAAACATTGTAATTTTTTAGTTTATACAAATTTATCTTAGCTCGATTGCGAAACAAGTTATTTCAACTTATATAAATCACTCTCGAGACCTCATTCCTGATGGAATCCATCGCCACGAGGGAGAGAGAAGAGGCAATTTAGGCCCGACTAATAAATTGAGCACCGAAGGTACAGTGGTGCTGGAGAGGGTCTGGGGCATGTTCCCTCAGCACACTTTTGAATACTAGAACGTCAATGATGCACGTTGGTGCATATTAATGTACATTTTAGCAGTTCAAATTTCGATGTATTTTACAAAATACGAAATTTAATATAAAATTCACCCAGAGATGAAATGGCACATTGAATATAAAAATATAAGATCGTGTCTATGTGACAGCTGTTCTATATTATATACCATAATACCACTTTTTATATTGCATGTTTGGCCTATTTGGATTTTTCATTTTCTGCAGGATCGGGTTTCAATGCCTTATATTATTGTATTGTTCTTTGTGTAAATACAAATATCCAAAATGTTGTCAGACGTTTGAAGAATGTGTTCTGTGTGTCACGTGTACTCTGTGCTTCGCTAAAACGCTTGTCTTTACGGCTGCTATTATTCAAATGTAACGTACGTGACGGTGACATAAAATATGCGACTGCTACTGCTGAATTGTAGTTTACGTAACGGTGACATAGAACATATGGATGCTACTGCTGAATTGTAGTTTACCACGTAACGGTGACACAGACAATATGGTTGCTACTGCTGAATTGTAGATTACGTCACGGTGACACAGACAAGGTGTAACGGGGCGTAACAAAACGTTTGCTTGTCTTACAGTGTAACTTACGTAGAGGTGACATATCAAATAGGACTTGTGTCAGTATGAGATATAAACACAACTGCTACTGTTGAAATGGCTTTACGTAATGCTAATGCAACAAATAATACTGCTACTGTTGAAATGTAACTTACGTAACGGTGACGTACCAAATACGGCTGCTACTCATGAATAGTAACCTACATATCGTTGACATACCAACAATGGCTGCTACTGTTGGAATGTAACTTACGTAACCCTGACATACCAAATACGACTGCTACTGTTGGAATGTAACTTACGTAACCCTGACATACCAAACACGGCTGCTACTGTTGGAATGTAACTTACGTAACCCTGACATACCAAACACGACTGCTACTGTTGGAATGTAAATTACGTAACCCTGACATACCAAGCACGGCTGCTACTGTTGGAATGTAAATTACGTAACCCTGACATACCAAACACGGCTGCTACTGTTGGAATGTAACTTACGTAACCCTGACATACCAAACACGGCTGCTACTGTTGGAATGTAACTTACGTAACCCTGACATACCAAGCACGGCTGCTACTGTTGGAATGTAACTTACGTAACCCTGACATACCAAGCACGGCTGCTACTGTTGGAATGTAACTTACGTAACCCTGACATACCAAATACGACTGCTACTGTTGAAGTTTAACTTACGTAAGGGAGTCATCAACAAATACGGCTGTTACTGTTGAAGTGTAACTTACGTAAGGAAGTCATAAACAAATACGGCTGTTACTGTTGAAGTGTAACTTACGTAAGGAAGTCATAAACAAATACGGCTGTTACTGTTGAAGTGTAACTTACGTAAGGAAGTCATAAACAAATACGGCTGTTACTGTTGAAGTGTAACTTACGTATGGAAGTCTTAAACAAATACGGCTGTTACTGTTGAAGTGTAACTTACGTAAGGAAGTCATAAACAAATACGGCTGTTACTGTTGAAGTGTAACTTACCTAAGGGAATTATAAACAAATACGGCTGTTACTGTTGAAGTGTAACGTACGTAAGGAAGTCATAAACAAATACGGCTGTTACTGTTGAAGTGTAACTTACGTAGGGAAGTCATAAACAAATACGGCTGTTACTGTTGAAGTGTAACTTACGTAAGGAAGTCATCAACAAATACGGCTGTTACTGTTGAAGTGTAACTTACGTAAGGAAGTCATAAACAAATACGGCTGTTACTGTTGAAGTGTAACTTACGTAAGGAAGTCATAAACAAATACGGCTGTTACTGTTGAAGTGTAACTTACGTAAGGAAGTCATAAACAAATACGGCTGTTACTGTTGAAGTGTAACTTACGTAAGGGAGTCATAAACAATACGGCTGTTACTGTTGAAACGTAATCAATGTTCCGGTGACATACAAATACGGCTGCTGCTTTTGAAGTGTAATTTACGTAACGGAGACATACACAAATACGGCTGCTGCTTTTGAAGTGTAATTTACGTAACGGAGACATACACAAATACGGCTGCTGCTTTTGAAGTGTAATTTACGTAACGGAGACATACACAAATACGGCTGCTGCTTTTGAAGTGTAATTTACGTAACGGAGACATACACAAATACGGCTGCTGCTTTTGAAGTGTAATTTACGTAACGGAGACATACACAAATACGGCTGCTGCTTTTGAAGTGTAATTTACGTAACGGAGACATACACAAATACGGCTGCTGCTTTTGAAGTGTAATTTACGTAACGGAGACATACACAAATACGGCTGCTGCTTTTGAAGTGTAATTTACGTAACGGAGACATACACAAATACGGCTGCTACTGTTGAAATGTATCTTAAGTAATGGTGATATAGAAAATACGGCTACAACAGTTGAAGTGTAACCTACGTAATGGTGGCTCAATAAATGTTCTACGTTACTATCAAAATTATGATTCATGGTATGTCTATAGTGGTGTTTGCTATCAGAATATCAATTTTCAAAAATCTTACTTGCTTGAATAAGTTCTGAAAAACTTCAAGGCCAAACAGAACCATACCAGTAACATTTGAACTGTTAATGATAGCAGCTTAACTTTAGACTATATCTCAAGGATACTAGTCTTGATTATCAACACGTTTTAGTTTCAAATTGCATGCACATGTGATGCAGCTAATTTGCATACGTGCACGTATTAATGTATTACATTACTCTCATGTTCATTTAAATAAACCAATATTGTCTTGAGCTTTACAGAAATGTATTTCTATACTAAACCGGGCGTTTTGGTTTCAATGTAACAGCCATTATATGCTGCCAATGATACCATTATTTATTCACATATACTGTAATTGCCTATTATATACATATTCACAGCCATGATAATAAAAACTCAATAATTACATTGTGTGTGAGCGTGCGTGCGTGCGTACGTGCGTGTGTGTTTTACGTTTATTTATCGTCGCTACCGGTTGCCATAAGAACGACGCCTCCTGAAGATATTGGTAATTTTAGATTTTTGGAAGATAGTGCAATGATAGATACATAGACCCATTCCAGAGTCTCCTCTGGTTCTTTTACGTGCACGGTGTAAGCACCGTTACGAGATCTCGGTATAAAGTTCCATCTGAAATACTGTTAATTTTATTAGGATCAGACGGGGGATCGAACCTGCGATCCCTGGATTACCAGTCCAACGTGTTAACCACTGGACTACAGATCCGTCCGTCGAGTTGTTAAGGTCGCTGATTTGTTTATACTACTGTAACATATCTTCACTGATTGTCACTTGTTCGAGCTCCGCTCAGACCGTGTCTCTTTATATGGAAATGTTGGCAGTTTCTGACTGAGGTTGGTGCACTGGTTGACCGCTGGAGCCTGTCCAGGAAAGGGATTGTTAAGGCATCTATTCTTTTGAAAAATAGCATTTTCTGGAACAGGCCCGTAGCCACATTGAGGAACACCGAGACAGCTGCCTCGGATAAAATTCCAAAGCCAAAAATAAATAAAAATTAAATAAATAAAATGCCAACAAATATCCCTTTGCTGTATAAAATGTTGACTGCTAGAGAGCTGAAAGGTCAGTACATAATTATACGTCTAAACTCATTAAATCAGAAAACGCAGGAAATTGCTTCTATACCCCAACAATTTTAAGGGGGGACATGTCCCCGGACCCCCTCCCCCAGATTTCTTCGGTTGAAATTTGCCTCTGGCTACGGTACTGTGGAAACGTCAATAGGCCAACATGGATGCAATGAATATTGTTGTCCTGTGCGGTAATTAAGGTAGCATTACATCGTATGAAATAAAAGATATTTGAAAAATTCAATTTTTACGTATGGGTAGCAATGCTGATACACATTCTAACATTATACTTTGTATGCTTATGTTCATTTTTGCGATAAAACAAACTCGAAACCGAAAGTAGGACTTTCCGAGTCGATCGGTCACGCACTTGTTTACAACCGGAACGCATCGTCTGCACTTGTTTGCATTCGGAATGCATCGTCCCTATTTGTCCCCCTTAAATTACTTGATATATTGATTCATACCTCTGTTAGCTAAGTCTTTTAGGGACATTTCTACATCCCCGCGAGGGGTTCGACATTAGAGGAAGATAGATAGATAGTCTTTCATGTTCAAATTATATACGTTGTTTTCTACATCCTCTGTTGTTTCACGCATGCGCGCTGTGCGTGTTTACATTTCGTGTGTTGATAAACAAATTCGCGTATACGACGGTTTAATTTTTTTTTGAATTTTATCGTTTCTGAGCGACTATTTCGATTTTTGTAAACACACACATATTAGTATTTATATTTTACCCAAAACATCCTTTATTACGATGTAATGCTGCTTTAAAGTATACATATATTTATCCGTACGTGCATCCGGAATTACTCAGCAAGATCGCGTACTGCTCCTCAATCCTATATGTATGTACATATTATAAATACGTGACTGTGTTAATTCAGAGAAATAACCATTGTTTAAACTACGGTTGTGTGTTTTACGTTTATTTATCGTCGCTACCGGTTGCCCATATGAGCGATTCCTCCTGAAGAAATTAGTTATTTTAGATTGTGTGTGTTTTACGTTTATTTATCGTCGCTGCCGGTTGCCCATATGAGCGATTCCTCCTGAAGAAATTAGTTATTTTAGATTGTGTGTGTTTTACATTTATTTATCGTCGCTACCGGTTGCCCATATGAGCGACGCCTCCTGAAGAGATTAGTCATTTTCGATTTTTGGATGATAGTGCAATGATACAGACCCATTCCAGAGTCTCCTCTGGTTCTTTTACGTGCACGGTGTAAAGCACCGACATGAGACCTCAGTTTAACGTCCCATCTGAAATACTGTTAATTGTATTATGATCAGACGATCTCTGGATTACCAGTCCAGCGTGTTAACCACTGAACTACAGATCCGTCTGTTTAAACTACGGACTCCCAGCGATTATAATATATACGGTAATCAGATACAGGTTGTGCGCGATTACGCTGTCTTGTGTAAATACGTGCAACACAGGTCGAGATAACTGCAGTGTAGGTCGTCTGAGGCCACGACACGATATAAGGTCACCTATTTTATATCAATAGTGGGATAAAGTACTGTAGACTGTACAATACATTGGCTATATATGCGGGTTAATAACGAGCGTGCTCGGCCATATAATATAACCTCGGCATGTGGCATGGTTTAAAGCGACACTACATTTAGTGAAAACGGAAATTTCTACAGAATGTATTTTCCTATTATATGGTATATTTTTTTCCCAAATAGTTGCCTCAAGTACTGAGTATTTCAACTAATAAACACACGTCGTATATGCAATTTGCTGAAATAATGTAAATAGGGTCGACATTCATGCGTAATACAACTCGTGTGTCCTGAATAACACGATTTATGGTACAGATTTACCGTTATATCTCACATGTGTGCATATGCATATTTATTTGTAGACTAGTCTTAGTTTAATTATCATTAAACGACATTATCTCGCGTTTACAAACAAACGTCAATTCAGGAGCGTGGATGATCGTTATATGAAATCCTACTTACCATAATGAAAGTTTGTAGATGACAAAAACACTGTTTATTGTTTCAATGTTAGTGTTCGAATATATTCGGAAGAATTTGTAGTAGCAACGCATTTATACGGGAACAAATGCATTTTATTTGCTTTTTGCGATGTAATGTCGCTTTAATGTAACGTGACGTGTAATGTAACTAAATAGTATATGTTGTTTTAGGAAGTAAATAAATTATAATTGTATATGTGTGTACGTGGTTTTGATTGTTACACGAGATAATCTGATTAAATAGTATAACAATTTATTATCATATGCAGTTATTCAATTATCATATATGATTGAAAATTTGATATTAATCACGTTTCGCTTAGTTTATACAAATTTATTTTAGCTCGATTGCGAAACAAGTTCTTACAACTTATATAAATCACTCTCGAGACCTCATTCCTGGAAGGATCTGTAGTTCAGTGGTACCACGCTGGACTGGTAATCCAGGGATCGCAGGTTCGATCCCCCGTCTGACCCTAATAATATTAATAGTCTTTCAGATGGGACGTTAAACCGAGGTCTCGTGTCGGTGCTTTACACCGTGCACGTAAAAGAACCAGAGGAGACTCTGGAATGGGTCTCTGTCTGTATCATTGCAATATCCTCCAAAATCTAAAATGACTAATATCTTCAGGAGGCGTCGCTCATATGGGTAACCGGTAGCGACGATAAATAAACGTAAAACACACACACTTATTCCTGATGGAATCCATCACCACGAGGGAGAGAGAAGAGGCAATGTTGAATTTAAATGCCTTGCCTAAGGGCACAATCGTAACGGCTCCAACGTTTCGTAAGATTGTTATACTCCTAATTAGCATAATTTCCAAGAATTATCATTTTTCTGTCTCGCGAAATGAGGATAGGTTCTGGTGCAACGATTTTATAGAATGTTAATGAGGTGAAAAATCATCACTCTGGAAAGTAAGTCCCCTGAGCACCCCCCCCCCCTGGATACGCCTCTGATTGGCATAATACAAAGCAGTAATTACATGCTGCCTACTGCCTCACAATTAGGCCCTGCTAGTTCAGGCCGTACTTGAATACTGCGTGCTAGCCATGTTGTGTATTAATATGTAGATGTACGAATGCACATTGGTAGTAAGGTGGTCGTCAGCTCGAACACTTTGTTTACTCCGAGTACTTCCTCCGCATCCACGCCAACACGAGTGATCAATAACACTTCTTAAAAACGTGTTTCGTAATCGTTGTAAAAAACAATATTAAAAGTTAATACTTGAATGTTAAAACAATAATTATACTAGAGGAGATAGAAAACGCACACTTCGGATAAGTGTGTTTTACATGAAAAACAATAACTATACTAGAGGACATAGAAAACGAACACTTCGGATAAGTGTGTTTTACATGAAAAACAATAACTATAATAGAGGACATAGAAAACGAACACTTTGGATAAGTGTGTTTTACATGAAAAACAATAACTATACTAGAGGACATAGAAAACGAACACTTCGGATAAGTGTGTTTTTCATGAAAAACAATAGCTATACTAGAGGACATAGAAAACGCACACTTCGGATAAGTGTGTTTTACATGAAAAACAATAACTATATAAATACATAGTTTTAAACGTGTTTGAATAGTTTTAGTTGTTCAAATAAAGATGTGATATATCTTTGATGGAAGCCTTCGTATTTCGGTTTCATATAATACTAATAATCATATAATATAGGTGTGCGTTTTCTATGTCCTCTAGTATATTATGTAGGTGTGCGTTTTCTATGTCCTCTAGTATATTATGTAGGTGTGCGTGTTCTATGTCCTCTAGTATATTATGTAGGTGTGCGTTTTTCTATGTCCTCTAGTATATAATGTAGGTGTGCGTTTTCTATATCCTCTAGTATATACTGTAGGTGTGCGTTTTCTATGTCTTCCAGTATATAATGTAGGTGTTCGTTTTCTATGTCCTCTAGTATATAATGTAGGAGTGCGTTTTCTATGTCCTCTAGTATATAATGTAGGTGTGCGTTTTCTATGTCCTCTAGTATATAATGTAGGTGTGCGTTTTCTATGTCCTCTAGTATATAATGTAGGTGTGCGTTTTCTATGTCCTCTAGTATATTATGTAGGTGTGCGTTTTCTATGTCCTCTAGTATAGCTCGTCAATTAACATTGAGCAGCAAAGTAAACGATGACGTGTGTAAAGCATATATGATGAGTCACCGTGGCCGAGATATCACGGTCGTTGACCTCAAGTCACTTGCCCATCACCGTTGTATGTTCGAATCCCACTGGTTGTATCTAATTATTTCATCTGACGAAAATATCCAGCTGGCGTGCGGTAAGTCGGTGGTTCTATCCGTGTGTCACCCCGTGCCTCAATTACTGCTTGGACGGGCATGCCGGTTCTTCCTCCACCAATACCTAACTGGCGAGCCTCCATCTGGCCTAAGCTGTTGGTGCGACGTTAAACGTCGGGCCCGTAGCCACCCTGAGGCACACCGGTGCAGCTGCCTTGCCTCGGTTAAATTTCCAAAGCCAAAAATATATGAAAAATTAAATAAATAAAATGCAAAAAATATCTCTTTGCTGTATAAAATGTTAGACTGCTAGAGAGCTGAAATGTCATTACATAAATTATACGTCTAAAATCAGAAAACGCAGGAAATCACTTCTATACCCAAACAATATTAAGGGGGAACATGCCCCAGGACTCCCTCAATTTCCTCGGTTGAAATTTGCCTCTGGCTACAGTACTGAACCCCAAAACACAAACAACAAAAACATGTATAAAGTTATCTTCCAGAGCAGTCTATCTTACAACACAATTTGACATGTCATGCTATATACTATTAACCATTAAATATGTCTGATTCTTGCATATCAGATTTTCATTAAAATTACTGCGGTTACATTGAGACATGTAAATGTTCTATATAGATATATTACACAATGCAATATACTACTGTTTTCTTCTGCATCGTAAGCGATTTCAGCTCAGTTTGACTACAAACATAAAACAAGATTGATAGATATGCCCCAGAGCAGACGATCACTATTTTTGTCACAAAACTGTGATCTAAAGGTCGACATGCAGGGGAAGGGTTTGCAACCTGCAGCAGATAAAGACATGCACAGAAAACGATAAGCATGTGCATGTATGTTGAGCGGGGTCTTTTTAAACGTCATAGTATGAAAAATTAGGAATTGTATCAATATTAAGGTGTAAGCGATATAGTGTGTGTACAAACGATAGGTTAATACCGTCCTAATACGACTGTGCTATACTGCTTTATTAAATCTTACGACAGAGTATGAAGTATTTTACTATAACGCTATGCAGACGACTTCGTAGCCTCTCTAATCAATAATACCAGTATTCCCGCCCTATCTCCTCCCATAGTGAACAGTTTGATTGGTTTACAGTTTCCGCGGCGCGGTCTTAAATTATCGCAAGGTTCACCCCTATTGCTCTCATTTACCAATTGCCGGGCGTCATATCTGTTAGAGCGTGTTGATAAATATATGTCTGGCCAATGGCGAGGCGTGTGACGTGCTTGTAGTCGTGCCCTGTGAAGGGAAGGCCGTGACCAAGCGCCTGTATTTGTCACTCATAAATGCGCTTCTTGAACTTAAATGACACTGTCAACCATATATGGCACAGTCTCTATAGAAACTTTACTCTTTCAATAGTTGGGTCATAGTTCAGTCGAGATAGGGTGCATAGGGTGGTCACACTACTCCCCTTTTGCATTAAATGCGATTATTCCGCCAGTGAGCACTGCAGTAGCGATATATCGGGGCAGACAGAATGCAGGTTGTGATCAGGCTGCCGGGTGAAAGAGCAACTACAAGCAGTTTAACAGGACATACTTCGTAAACTTCTCAATATGTTCGGATATATATACTACATTTAGTTCATGAAGTGTTTCTAGTTTATGAATTTATAATATCGATTTACGCTATGGCAAATTAAATGACACGTGAAGTTGTGATCACCGACAAATGTACATGTGAATTTTATCTAATAGTTAACACATTCGTTTAACCTTTAGTTTAACATAGTGTGCAGCGAAAGAGGCACACAGCGGAGTATTTACAACTGAAATGGCGATGACGGCCTCACAGAATCCGGTTGTAACATCGTGGCGGGATCCAGACCAAGTCGTCGATATGAACGGTACGACACCGACTCCTGTTCAACCACCACCGCCACAGACTTCTCAACCTACGTCTTTAACAACTCCGTCGTCTGTACCGATTCAGACACATGTTTCGCAACCTATCTCCAGCGGTGGGGATTCGTCGGCATCCAGCCAAAATGGTAGCTCAACTCCGGACAGTAAAAGCCAACATATAGAATGTGTCGTGTGTCATGATAAAAGTTCTGGGAAACATTACGGACAATATACCTGCGAAGGCTGTAAAAGCTTCTTTAAACGGTCGGTTCGAAGGAATTTAACATACACATGTCGTGGAAACAGGAACTGTCCGATGGACCAACATCACAGAAACCAGTGCCAATACTGCCGATTCAAGAAGTGTCTAAAAATGGGGATGCGACGGGAAGGTAGGTCCACTGACTCTACGCTTCTTCCTTTCCACGGCGGAATCTCTGCAGGTTATTGCCTATTGCCAATTGTAATAACATTCGTTATCTTTTATATGAATTTATTTTCTGTAATAATTCATTCGACCGATTGTACAGCTTACAAATGGGATAAATGGTCGCCCGGCAGATTGTAGAAAGATCATTCAAATGCAGAGAGATGTATTTCATCCGTTCACATTTTTTCGCCAGATTATGTAATTAGGGTAAACTGATATACATTCATAACGTGTTTAAGTTGCTTCTGTTGATATATGTTGTCACATCTATACACTAAGTCATTGTAACAATTTGTTCTAGCAAACTAGTATTAATGTGGAAGTCGTGATAGCGCAGTGGTAGCGCGTTCGCTTCCGGTGCGAAATGCTCTCAGTTCGAGCCTCACTGGAACCGTTGCGATTGTGCCCTTAGGAAAGACATTTAAATTCCACGTTGCCTCTTCTCTCTCCCTCGTGGCGATGGATTCCATCAGGAATGATGTCTCGAGAGTGATTAATATAAGTTGTAAGAATTTGTTTCGCATTCGAGCTAAAATAAATTTGTATCAACTAGTATTAATAACTCCTATGCTATTATGCGTATGGGGCATGAATTGGGTAATAACACAATCGCTGGTAAAACGGTTCTACACATGTGTTTGCTAAATGTATAACTTGCATATTTTCTGCTCATCGTTGATCGGTAAAGAAATAGGTAACGCGTTCACAAAGTGTACATAGCCTTTATTCTTCCGAGAGTTCCTCACTTCAAAGGTTGTGTAGCAGCTGTGAGATGGTATTCTTCAACAAGTACGACATATTCTAACACTTTGGAAAACCGCCACCCTCACAGACATGTCTAGACCTTAGCATTACTCTGTGATGTCATTATTACTGGCTTCGGCGATATGTATGAGTAAATTTAATACAATATTTGTTTTCTATACATACACCGACTTGAGCACATGTGATAAATATCAGTTTCTTTTTTATTACCCGTGAATTTTTTTTTTTATCTTTCAATCGTGTTTCTATAACGTCGGTCATTTTGCATTTTGTTTTTTAACCCTTTCCTTCATAGAGATTTAGGTTAATATACTATTATATCTCCATACAAACGACAGCCATTTAGCTATCATGCAGTGGATACGTAGTCACCATATCTATCCCACCTCCATAGATATTACTGGGACTACATGAGATTCTGGCCTTTATTATGAACATTGGTTTGGCTACTATATTGTCAATGTATGTCGTATTTGTAATGGCGTTATCAAGTGCTTCTATGAGGGAAATGGTTAATGTTTTTTATGTTCATCATATTACACATTTCCACCGATTGCATTTGCAAAACAAATGTCCGATTAGCTCAGTGGTTAGCGCGTTCGCTTCTCACCAATGCAACCCGGGTTCGATCCTCGGACCAGGAAGTATGTGAGATGGTACGGTGGTCGCCAGAACGTACAGGCCGGGTTTTCTCCGCGTACTCCGGTTTCCTCCCACACGAATGACCACATTTACGCTTTCATCTGCGCCAATGAGAGTGATTAATATACGTTGCTAAAACTTGCTTCGCAATCGTTGTAAAATAAATAAAGTTTAAACTTTAAATCACATTTTGCACATCTCCTTTAGCCACGTGCACATGTTTTTAAAATATACATCTATATCGTGTGTACATGCTTCATTTCTGTTTTGATTTATGTTCTTAGACCTCCATCCTCGTAAATACATATCGTTAACATTACATATCGTTAACATTACATATCGGTAACATTACATATCGGTAACATTACATATCGGTACATTACATATCGGTAACATTATATATCGTTAACATTACATATCGTTAACATTACATATCGGTAACATTACATATCGGTAACATTACATATCGTTAACCTTACCTATCGTTAACCTTACCTATCGTTAACCTTACATATCGTACGTGATAATGATCATTGTAAATGCTATTGGTGTGCACAATTTGTGTTTTAATTGACTATGCAAACACACACACACACACACGCACTATACCTATACGCATTGGTGACCCTGGAGTAGGATTCAGTCAGCCAGCTTACTCATTTTATATGCATTATCATTTTGATAATATCAAGAAAAATAAAACTCGCTGGAGCGAGCTTTGAGGGCATGTTAGTTTCATTGAAAAACATTTAGTAGAAAAGCAATTTTCGCGCGATAAATCTCCAATTTAGTACAGACGTTGTGAATTTCTTCTCAATACTTTGAAAAATATGACATACACGTATGACAAATAACATTAATATAAATATGACCAGGCATATTAACCTGGCATAGGTCAGGTCGTGGTGTTCTGACTCAGGCGGGCGTCACTGACCGCTGTAAGGTGGAAAATGCAATCCAAACTGCGGTAGGCGAGACAGTGTTGAATGCATGGACTATTATATTTACAGAGGGTGACCCTATTATCTACAATAATAATCTACCTTTAGGACCCTCTAAATAATCCATAACGTATAATATGCCAACACATACAGCTGTGCACAAAAACAAAAATAATATATACACACAAATATATATAACATATGTGAGATAAATGAACCATTTAATATTAATACTCATTTAGATATGAATATGTCTTAGCGGAATAGTGCGGGAAATATCTAAAACAAGTGTCATGAGCAAATAGGACGTCGTGATAGCGCAGTGGTAGAACTTTCCTTCAAGTGCTAAAGGCCCGGAGTTCGAGCCCCCGCTGGAGCCGTTATAATTGTGTCCTTAGACAAAGCATTTAAATTTCACATTGCCTCTTCACTCTCCATGGCGATGGATTCCAGCAGGAATGAGGTCTCGAGAGTGATTAATATAAGTTGAACGAACTTGTTTCGCAATCGAGCTAAAAAAATTAATTTGTATAAACTAGTAAATTGAATATATTAACCTTAGTTTTGAGCTAAATTGAAAACAATGGTTAAGTTAATTTTTATATATGAATAGAGATGCAACATCACCAATATGCCATTGCATTCTGAACCTGACATACACCTAACAAAATATAAATTAATACCAACATAAACAAATCGGTGGTTAGCGTGCTCTCTTCTCACCAATACAATATTGGTTCGATCCTTTGTCAATACACATTGTAGTTTTCGTAGTGAAAACAAATATGTCATATAAATAGATCTCAATTACTACTAATTGTCATGACAGACGGATCTGTAGCCCAGTGGTAACACGATGGACTGGTAATCCATGTATGGCAGGTTCGATCCCCAGTCTGACCCTAATAAAATCAACAGTCTTTCAGACGGGACTTTAAACCGAGGTATCGTGTCTGTGCTGTACACCGGGCACGTAAAACCCACAGAGGAGACTCTGGAATAGGTCTCTGTCTGTATCATTGCACTGTACTCCAAAAATCTAAAATGACTTATCTCTTCAGGAGGCGTCGCTCATATGGGCAACCGGTAGCGACGATAAATAAACGTAAAACACACAGTCGTCATGTCATTGTTATTACAAATACATATTGCTTCAGTTGTTCATATTGTTATCAGGTTCCGTAAAATACGAACTGCCACCCCGAGAGAGTGCCACTATCATTGGCAGAACTGTTTTGTTCATATGTTAAATTTTAAAACTTTTAAGTGTAAAAATGTTGCGATTTGGTAATGAATCTATCTAGTCAACATTTTATTGCTATCAAAACCCAATGCAAGGTTAACAAGCTACAAATGTTCGCGGTGAACATTTACATTAAGATGATGTAAATTGCGTTGCCTGGATACTTGATATGGTGTAATTTCCTATTAAAGAATGCGAAATAATTGTCAAAGACACAGTTGGTTGGATGTGTCATGTTGATATGTGTTTGGAGTGAGAACTTTATTTACTTAACTAGAGTCAAACACTGCGTTTACAGATCGGTCGGTGTTCATACATACACACACACTTAGTTAAATCGCACCGGTAAGTCGGAAAGTCGAAAACACAACACACTACCCGAGTGTTATACCTAATTTAGTATATTTCTTATTTATTAACTTTCTTCCGTACGTCGGCTGCTAAGTTAACTTTATTCCGTACGTCGGCTGCTAAGTTAACTTTCTTCCGTACGTCTGCTGCTAAGTTAACTGTATTCCGTACGTCGGCTGCTAAGTTAACTTTCTTCCGTACGCCGGCTGCTAAGTTAACTTTATTCCGTACGTCGGCTGCTAAGTTAACTTTCTTCCGTACGCCGGCTGCTAAGTTAACTTTCTTCCGTACGCCGGCTGCTATGTTAACTTTCTTCCGTACGTCGGCTGCTAAGTTAACTATTAGTAGGTTAAATTTATGGCTGTACTTTGCTGAACAAAGTCCTGCTGCGTCGCGTTGTGAAAATTGTACTAAATTGAATGTAATTATCAGCTGAACGCATATATCTATTTAATATTCATATGATTGCTATCAGTAACACACCATTTCATTTTATCACCCTTCATACCATGTCAGCCTTTTACGAAACATAGTTATTTGGATGCTACTGACACGATGCTTTCATAATTATAAATATGTCTTACGAGAAACTCCAAACTGCATTTGGTTTATTACAAGTTTTCATACCATTGCAATCAGTTTAGAATATTAATTAATGTAAAATTATTATATAAAAACAGAGTACTAATTATATGAACGTAATGATACTGATGATTTATAATAATTTATATGAATTTCGTGGGAATAAGATTTCAGGGGAACACGATTTTAGGGGAATAATAGTTTCAGAGGAACACGAATTCAGGGGAACACTAGCGCAGGGGAATAAGATTGCAGGGGAACACGAATTCAGGGGAACACTAGCTCAGGGGAATAAGATTTCAGGACCAACATTTCAGTTGAATAAAAGTTCAGGTGAATTCTATTTTTGGGAACACTTATTTCAGGGGAACAATATTTCAGGGAAAACAATATTTCAAATATTTCAGGGAAAACAATATTTCAGGGGAATAACACTCGCAATTAATATTATTATTGTAACGTTAAGATAATGTTTAGGACACTAGATACATTCCTTTATTTAATGGATATTTTTATTTGTTTGTTTGTTTTTTTATAAGTTTATTTATCGTCGCTCCGGGGAGACGCCTTTAGATGTATATTAGTCAATTAATTTTTTTGGAGGATAGTGCAATATACAGAAACATCCCTGGTTCTTTTACGTGCCCGCACAGATACATATTATCTCAGTTTATAATCACATCTTCGAGATCGAACCTGCGACCCCGTGGTGTTCATTTGCAGTCTAACGTATTAACTGTTGACTCGCTGACCCAACGTCTATATATATAATTGTTGTAAAAGTATGCTTATATTCGCTCGCCCATATGGTTCGCCGGAGGCGAGGGTAAATAAGCTCAATCATCATCATTGCTTAAATTAATAATATTATACAAATCTGATGCAACATTGATGGTACCGAGATATCAAAGATATATCACATCTATATTACAAAGCACAAACTGAAGAACTAAACATATTCCAAAATGTTTAAAACTATCTATTTATATAGTTATTGTTTTTCATGTAAAACACACTTATCCGAAGTGCGCGTTTTCTATGTCCTCTAGTATAGAATATATATTCGTTCACCCCAGCAATCACATCGTCCTCATGAACATACGAACATCTCTACTATAATCTATAATCACAATTCGTACATTTTATTAGAGAATACAGCTATAAAGGCTATTAGGTCAAACCCAGCTAAACGGACATGTAGTCCAGTGGTAACACGCTGGACTGGTAATCCAGGGATCGCAGGTTCGATCCCCCGTCTGACCCTAATCAAATTAACAGTCTTTCAGATGGGACGTTAAACCGAGGTCTCGTGTCGGTGCTTTACATTTACACCGTGCACGTAAAAGAACCAGAGGAGATTCTGGAATGGGTCTCTGTCTGTATCATGCACTATCCTCCAACATCTAAAATAACTAATCGCTTCAGGAGGCGTCGTTCATATGGGCAACCGGTAGCGACGATAAATAAACGTAAAATCACACCAGCTAAACGGCAATGATTAATTGTTCCCGATCTCGTCCAGCATTTCAATAGGGTCTTCTACCCGTGGTGTCCCATGTTCAAGTATTCAGTAAATAAACGGTTATTTTCTGTAATTAGAAATAAGAGACAATTAAAGCATAACTGACTACTTAACAAACGAGTACATACAACTTATATTTAATACATATTTGCAACCTCTATATAATAATTAGTACACGTAATCAATCGCGTAAGTAATTAATAATGAATTAAAAGGCATATACTATGAACCAAGAACAGACAACGAAACTCGGAGGCCGCAAACGATAACACCGGGAACCGTCATGCCAGAGTCACCGGGAACCGTCATGCCGAGTCACCGGGAACCGTCATGCCGAGTCACCGGGAACCGTCATGCCAGAGTCTGAATAATTTTTGAGCATTATCCATTTCATTTATTTATTTAAAAATTTTTTTTTATTACACTCATTTCATATTACATGAATAAAAAAGGTAAGTCATTTTGTTACAATAGTAGTCTCTGAACACGCAACACACCCATACTGCAGTTGTATCTTTATACACATTTATTTTAGCTCGATTGCGAAACAAGTTCGTACAACTTATATTAATCACTCTCGAGACCTTATTCCTGATGGACTCCATCGCCACGAGGGAGAGAGAAGTGGCAACGTGAAATTTAAATGCCTTGCCTAAGCAATCGTAACGGCTCCAGCAGGGCTCGAACTCCGGGCCTTTCGCCCACGAGGCGAACGCACTACCACCGCTATCACGACTTCCACAACAGTGTTAGATACTAAATCGTAACTAGGATGTGCTGCCCTATATCATTTTAATATTATCTTTATTTCAGTCTCATCTATGTAAATTAAATAATGTTAGCACATATCATATTATACACATAATATAAAAGTCATAATTTGGAGTTACTTACTAAGTCATAACTAAGCGTTACTAAGTCATAACTAAGCGTTACAAAGTCATAACCAAGCGTTACTAAGTCATAACTAAGAGTTACTAAGTCATAACTAAGAGTTATTAAGTCATAACTAAGCGTTACTAAGTTACAACTAAGCGTTACTAAGTCATAACTAAGCGTTACTAAGTCATAACTAAGAGTTACTAAGTCATAACTAAGCGTTACTAAGTCATAACTAAGAGTTGCTAAGTCATACCTAAGCGTTACTAAGTCACAATTAAGAGTTACAAAGTCATAAGTATAAGTTACTATGTCATAATTAGGAGTCATAGACAAGTCTATATTTAAAAGGATTGCAGACTGCCACCAGTAGGCTTGGTTTACAATGTGTGATCATTTAATAGTAATAAAAATATATATTTATTTATCATAGTGACTAACTGCTCATTCGCTTGAACCGACATACCAATATGATCTACATATAATACATACCTCACATGATCTTATTATAACTAACTAAGGCCTAAACCAGGTCTCGAACCCCGCCGGACTTGTACGGCGACATCACACAGCAATTGCTGACGCGTGGAGCCTCCGTGATGCGATGTCCGCATGGTAACCGAGTGGTTGTGGGTTCGAGCCACCGTGGTGGTGTCATTGGGTTGGATATTTAAATCCACATTCCCTCTCTTCCTTTCCTCTCCCCCCTATCACTCTCTCTCTCTCTCTCTCTCTCTCTCACTCCCTCTCTCTCTCTCTCTCTCCTCTCTCTCTCTCTCTCCTCTCTCTCTCCTCTCTCTCTCCTCTCTCTCTCTTTCTCTCTCTCTCTCTCTCTCCTCTCTCTCTCTCTCTCTCTCTCTCTCTCTCATCTCTCTCCTCTCTC
>CM026399.1:15917309-15919465 GCA_014843695.1 Archivesica marissinica | reverse complement strand
GTGCGGATGAAAGCGTATACGTGGTCATTCGTGTGGGAGCAAACCGGATTACCCGGATACAACTCACCTGTCCGATCTGGCAATCCAGTCGGTATGCATACTTTATATAACATCAACTACTTAAGGTATGTATAGCTTTTGACCGACATTTCTAGAGCGATTAAGCTGATGTTGTAGCAACTTGTTTCGCAATCGAGCTAACATAAATGTGTATAGCTGAATAACAAATCTGTCAACGCTTTGCACGTGCTATGTTTATCTGAGCTCTAAACACCAGACTAGCATATAATGTTGTATCAACTTGGCAGTATAATATATAATTATGTATATATATAAAAAGTGCAATAACACCCGTTCCATTTATGGATTTGCAAACATGATATCATATCTCGTTGTGCACATCGACCTACTGTAACAGCTTGTTTCGTTTGAATAGTCGGGCTTTCAAACTCTACCTCAAAATGCAAAATGGTGTAACGACTGTCGTTAATCCCCGGCCTCTTTTCAACATATAAATACATAACGTGCATTGCCAGATCAAGTTTCGTCTGGAGAATGAAATGTCGTAGCATTATGTAAAAGGTCATGGCGTTAGTATAGATTGTTTATACAGCGTGTGCATGTCTGGATTACCAAGTGACACGAGGCCTGACTGCCTGGTTGGTGTATTCCATTTCACATATCACTTTAAGTTGCTCTTTAAAAATAACAATTAAACCCGGCTATTAAAAATAGCTTATACAAACACATTTAAAAAATAAAATGTTTATATCATATATAACGTAACAGTAAGCGCTCATATATAATTATAATGTTATATATAGCTCCTTTGAATACAGCTGCAGTGAACTATTTGGGGGCCCCTGTGCCCGAGTGGTTCAACTAGCTGACTTCAAATCACTGGCCTCTTTCCGCTGTAGGTTCGTATCCGAAAGGTCGCGGATTCTGAAATACTGTTAAGATACTGCTCGGAGAGGAAGATACTGCTCGGAGAGGCATCCGAGGTCTTCCTCCACCAATAATAGATGGATAGTCGCCATATGACAAATAAAACTGAACTAAGATCATCATCATCAACGACAACATCATCAACATCAGCATCATCAACAACGACAACATCAACAACATCATCATCATCAACGACAGCATCAACAACATTATCATCATCATCATCATCATCAACGACAGCATCAACAGCATCATCATCAACTACATCATCAACATCATCATCATCATCATCATCATCATCATCATCATCATCAACAACAACGACAGTATCAACAACATTATCATCATCATCATCAACGACAACAGCAACAACAGTATTATCATCATCAACGACAACATCATCATCATCATCAACGACAACATCAGCATCATCATCATAACCATTGTTATACAGTATAATCACTGTCGCGAAGGGATTTGTTGTAAATAAGTTGAACATTGTGCAAGTGTTATTTTGCTTCGTCTCCGTAAGATGAATACTTTATTATTATCAGTAGCAGTATTAGTAGCAGCAGCAACAACATTATCAGCAGTAGTAACAGTAGCCACAGCAGCAGCAGCAACACTAGTAGCAGCAGGAACTGTAGCAGCAGCAACATCAGTAGAAAAAGTAGCATCAGCAGTAGTAATATAATCAGTAGTAGTAGGAGCAGCAGGAGTAAGAGTAGCAGCAGCAGTATCAGCAGTATCAGCAGCAGTACTAGAAACAGTAGCAGCATTCATAGTAACAGAAGCAGTATCAGTAACAATAGTAGCAGCAACAGTAGCAGCAGCAGTAGCAGTAGTAGTAATAGTAGTAGTAGTAGCAGCAGTAGTAGTAATAGTAGCAGCAGCAGTAGTAGCAGTAGTAGTAGTAGCAGCAGCAGTAGTAGCAGTTGTAGTAGTAGTAGTAGTAATAGTAGCAGCAGCAGTAGTAGTAATAGTAGTAGTAGTAGCAGCAGCAGCAGCAGTAGTAGCAGTAGTAGTAGCAGTAGTAGTAATAGTAGCAGCAGCAGTAGTAGTAATAGTAGTAGTAGTAGTAGCAGTAGTAGTAATAGTAGCAGCAGCAGTAGTAATAGTAGTAGTAGTAATAGTAGCAGCAGCAGTAGTAATAGTAGTAGTAATAGTAGCAGCAGCAGTAGTAGTAATAGTAGCAGCAGCAGTAGTAG